>JAMFTF010000039.1:605000-615000 GCA_023630585.1 Cranoglanis bouderius
CACACACGATTCATTTTAGAGTTTGTATTTTTTTTTTCTTCACACTTCACTCACGTGCCAGATGGCGAAGAAGATGAGAGCCGCCGTGAGCAGCAGCGCGAGCATATAGCAGAAGGCCGCGAATGTGAACGCCATATTTCTTTCAGCTAGCTATAGCGTTAACTATCTTGGAGCTAGCCCCGAGAACCGTTGTCGCCTCACGCCGAAGAGCGCAACTGCGCATGCGCGTTCTATGGGTCGCTCCCAATCGTGTGTTTAAAAGAAAAAAAAAGAAAGAAATCACGTACCGCAAACATGATCTCGCGAGACTTTGAATAAACATTCAAATCAAAATAAAATCGTCATATTTGTGGCGGTTTTTGTTATATTAGTTTAGGTTTGATTAATTTTATAAACAGTATGGCATATCAGTACCATCACAAACTCGGACTATACAAAATGACAAAACACTGACTAAAATGTAAAAAAGTAGAAATATATATAAAATATTCAAATTCAATATTCAAAAAAAATAAATAAAATTACATTCCCAAAAAATAGGATTTATGGCATTTTTTTCCCTTTCATTCAAAGTAAATAATTCTGTTTCATGTGCTTTTATTTGTGCGTCAGAAATTTTTCACAGAAACAATAAATCACTGACAGGATGTTTTGACTTCCATTAAGATAGCAGACCGTGTGAAGGAGAACTCGGGAAGACGGGGAAGCCTCCTGTTCTCCCAGCTGGAACGTGGGGATGGAGTCGTGTTTTTCTCCTTATCCTCCTCCAGATGATTATTATTTTACACACCAGTTTAACCTCACTGATGGAGGAGGTTTATAATAGCCTGAACTCTCTCTCACACACCGCACCGTTCCCCGTCACTGGGGCGGCGCCGTCGTGTCTACACCGTTCACACCTTTCACCTGGAAACATGGACCTGGTGACACTTCAATAATCGTTTCAGCTACATAAATCACTTTCCTCACTCTTTCCGTCACACAATATGAAGTGAGAGACAAATTCACAGCTGATACCCGGGTGATGAAGGCCTCGGGAACGGATGGAGCATTAATAATAAATCCGGCGTGAGTTTGTCATGAGCTGTAGTTTTATTGGGAACAGTGGATATATAAGACATCGTAGAAACCATGGAAAAGTACAAATATCCAACACGGACTTCACAGGCCAAAAAACTGAAATCTTCTACATCACAAACATTTAAAATCCAAAACACAATTTCTGAGCGTTTATCTGAAATGTAAGAAACACAGATCGTTGTTTTTTTGTAATTAATCACATTCACAGGTTTTAAGACTGACATCATCGTGTGGTTTATTATATAATGAGAATATTTTACTGACTGTATCAGACGATAAAGAAGGAAACGAAGGTGTGAGAGAGAGAGAGAGAGAGAGAGAGAGAGAGAGAGAGAGAGAGAGAGAGAGAGAGGAGGATGATTTAAATATTCAGTCACTGTACACCGGGCGGTATGTGGTGATTAATTAGAGTGTTATAACTGTGCTATAACCATATGAACATTAATGCTATAGCTGTTCTCATACAGTATACAGGTTCCTCATCGCAGTAGATAATGAACAGTACACGTGATTTATCTGGAATGTAGTGAATAAATCCGATCCGTTACACCAACACGGTACATCTAATCTCGGCTCCGTCCCAAACGCTACAGCACGCAGGCTACGTTCTAATAAAACTCAACGTTTTCCTGTGTTCGTGCGGCCTGTCCGTTACCCACAACGCACTGGGAACGTACATCAGAACACATCATACACCGCGACTGGATTGGATACGAGGAGTGAGTCTGAAATTCCGTGAAGTGAAATTACGTTGGTCATGTGATCACGCCTACAAAATTATTAATAACAGCGGGATGTGCTTCAATCTATTCTCTGTTGTAATAAAGGGCACTAAAACAAAGGGAAGAACTCTAAGGGAACCGAGGGGAATTTTGGTCCACAGATGTACAATAAATCACTCAGGAGTTTCACTTCTTCACTAGGTCTCACATGTTCCCTACATTCCTTCCTCCCTACTTTCTAATTTACTGTCCCTAGTTCTCAAATGTTCCCTAGTTTCCTTCTTTCTCACTTTCTAGTGTCACTAGTTCTCAAGTATCTCCCAATTTTCTTCTTAGTGTCCTTATTTCTGAGACGTGGCCTAATTTTCAAAACTCATCTCAGACGTTCACTCGGGTTAAGTGTCCCTAAATTAGTGATGTCCCCTAGGTTGAGGTTGTTCCCTAGTTTACTTCGTCTGGGTGAAGTGAATTTGTAAAGTCAGTTATGAGACACTGATGATAAACAGCTGTGCAGTATCGTGTGCTCTGATTGGCTGAGAGCCGTACGACAGTCAGTGGGGTTTTTTTTTGCTTTTTTTTCTTTTTAAATCATGCGCTCGCGCACACACACACACACACTTTTTCAGTGCTGAGTGTAAATAGTCAGAGGCTCCGTCCCAAACACTAACGTTCACCACTACTTAGTGTTCTTACTACGTCGGCCATTTCGGCTGTGTCTCAAACTGAAACGTTCTTTCTTGACGGTGGTCATCTGCCGTTGGAGTGCACATGGTGCTTATTCTCGGCTTGTTTTACCCATAATGCACCGCTAGTGTAGATTCTGATACTGATTTGGCTGTGTAAGTGTAATGCGCACTACATTAGTGAACACTAGTGTTTGGGACACAGCCCTTCATCTTCAGCAGTGATTAATGATGACGTTGAGAGAAACGTGACTTTAACACACCTGCAGCAGGTGAGAGAAATTTTCTTTTCGGACAGCGGTGTTTATTTCCTTAAAACTAAAACAAAAAAAATAATAATTACGGTTTAAAAGTAAAAGATTTAGTGATTTTACGGAGTTTCTGTGACGTATGGAAGTCTGGTCAGGGTCAGCATCTGTTATCTGTGTACCATTCTTTAAAAACACACACACACACACACACACACACACACACACACACACACACACACACACACACAGGTTAGTGTTAAATGGACGATGGTTTCCTCTCGGAGGTGACGTACAGCGTTGTGTTCGTCGTTGCTGTGATGTGATTGGACGATTTATTAACGGAAGAAGCCGAGTTTCTCCCTCAGCCACTCCTCCGTCAGATCCTCCGTGTTCCTGATCTCAAACACCTGCAAACACACACACACACACACACACACACAATCAGAGAACGTATACACACTCACCCAGGTTCATCATCTTCATTATCACTGATCCTGGATCTGTCCCGAGCTCCACACATAAAAAAACTCAACATAGAAAAATGACACAAATTCGATCCCGAGTGAAACTGATGAAGAACAAACAGTTCATGTTCTTCCACAGGAACCACTGAAGCTCCGGGTTCAGTAATGGTAACTCGTGCACTCAACACTTTACACACAGTTTACAGTTTGCCGTGACTTATTGAAGGTTAAACGTCAACATATTTATTTAAAGTCCATCCTCAGTGCAGTGGTTTATATTGAGATTTTATTTACTGCACACACTTCTCCATCACCTACAGCTCTTCTTTTTCACTGACTGCCTTCTTCTGGGAAAGAATTTCCTTCCTGATGCGTGTTTATTCCCCGCTTCAAGATCAGATGTGACGTGTCAGAGTACACGTGTGCATCGGGACGGAGAGCTGCAGGAGCGAGCGCTTGTTACTTTAATCCAGGAGACAGGTATGAAGAAAGGCAGGTTGTTTGTTCACGATCGCGAGAAACGTGAGAAGACGTGTACGGATCACTCACACGGCTCTCAGGGACACGTTCACCGCGTTCACTCATTCGTTTACGGCAACGGATTCATCCTGCATCCAAACCGATCGTTCTTTTATAGTGTGAGCCGGTCAAGTCTGTTAGAACGTAATAATAAGAAGCGTGGGAGGGGACGGTCTGAGACGGACGTGTTAGCGTTAGACACCAGTGTGAAACAAAACACTTCCACTTCAAACTGTCACTAATCACTAAAAGATAAACACCATAAACAGTTGTGGTGATTCAGGCGCTTATCTGACGCATTAAAAGTAAGAAACGTAACTGGAACCTCGCTAATTTTGTGTGTGTACTCCTGCACTGAAGGTCGGCCATTTTATATATACACAACATATACAATCAATTCTAATGAAACTACTTTTTGTCTGGTTATAGAAGTGTGTGTGTGTGTGTGTGTGTGTGTGTGTTGTTGCACTAACCTTGGTCAGTTCCACCGTCTGCACCAGTTTGTTTTTGCTTCCAGCGTACATCATCTGCTGCTCCGGTTTACAGCCTGACACACACACACACACACACACACACACACACACACACAGCCAATCAAAGACATGCAACAGCAATGTCAGAGTGTGTGTGTGTGTGTGTGTGCGTGTGTGCGTGTTTACCGACTGGGCTGGAGAAAATGAAGCAGAGGGGATATGACACTCGTCCATCATCATGCTGGTATTTATAACTGTATACTACAAATGTGTTCATGTTAAGGAGCCACTGCACAGCTGTGTGTGTGTGTGTGTGTGTGTGTGTGTGTGTGTGTGTGTGTGAGATAAAAAGAGTAGTAAAGGATATCTGGGCTGTCTCTCAGGCAGTTCGTCCTTCAGCTCATCAGGAGAAACGTCCTACAATCACACACACACACACACACACACACACACACACACACACACACACGTGTTATTAATATGTTATTAGTGTAAATAGTGTAGTATAAACTAAATAAAGCAGTAACGTGTTATTGAACAGTTATTACCACGTGTGTGATTAACATACGGTGAATAACAACCTCCTGCTCTATTACACACCAAACATTCCACTGTGGATTACCTGCTGTTAACCTGCTTCACCCTGCTGTTAACCTGCTTCACCCTGCTGTTAACCTGCTTCACCCTGCTGTTAACCTGCTTCACCCTGCTGTTAACCTGCTTCACCCTGCTGTTAACCTGCTTCACCCTGCTGTTAACCTGCTTCACCCTGCTGTTAACCTGCTTCACCCTGCTGTTAACCTGCTTCACCCTGCTGCTGTGTCGCTCAAAACATTATAAACCTTTTCTTTTTTTATTTGCTCTTTTCAATCACAGGTGAGCGAGGCTGCTGATTGGTCAACTTTGTATGACATCATCAACCAACAGGTGAAATCCAACTGTATAAAAATCCATATATGGCCAAAAAGTAAATGCATGTCCTTGTATTAATGCCAACACACACACACACACACACACACACACACACACACACACACACACACACACACACACTTACTTCATGCTCCTCATCCAAGACCACCAGCTGTCGATCTTTATCGATCTTCACTGCAACAAACACAGAACAAGTGTGTGATTATTACAACGAGAGTGTGATTACTATAGCGAGAGTGTGATTACTATAGCGAGAGTGTGATTACTATAGCAGGGGTGTGATTACTATAGCGAGAGTGTGATTACTATAGCAGGGGTGTGATTACTATAGCGAGAGTGTGATTACTATAGCAGGGGTGTGATTACTATAGCGAGAGTGTGATTACTATAGCAGGGGTGTGATTACTATAGCGAGAGTGTGATTACTATAGCGAGAGTGTGATTACTATAGCGAGAGTGTGATTACTATAATGGGGTGTGATTAGTATAGCGAGAGTGTGATTATTGCTGCGAGGGTGTGATTATTAAAGTGCTAAATCCAAATGCTAGAGAGCTGCTAGCTGAGTGTGACTCACTGATGATGGCGGCGTTGCTGGTCTCCTTCCTGAAGCGGAAATCCCTCAGCTTCTTCACCAGGTCTCCATCCACCTCACACACAACTAAAGACTCACTCTGCATGCACACACACACACACACACACACACACACACACACACACAGTAGTAAGTGTTATGATCTGATTGCCCAGTTAATGTGGATGTGTTGTTATTATTGTGCCACGTTGCGTCTCGTGTATGATGATAACGTTCAGCTAAACGTTTCCTTTAACAGCGCCCCCTTGTGGATGATCTGTCACTGACTATACATTTCATTTGCCTGTCCTGTGCTTCATATCATACACACACCAATCTGAGCACAAAAAAGCGTGTGTTTCTTATCCGAATCAACGGCTAATGATGAACAGAAACAGGAAAAGGATTCTCAGATACTGACATCACCATGACAACATGACCGTAAAATAAAGCTGCTGTATGTTCAGGGAGAGAGGAGTTCACACTCAGACCCGTGTCTCTCATTCCTCCAGCTCTGCTCTGGCATGTTACAGCACATCACCGAGTCAACACACACACACACACACACACACACACACACACACACTAACCACACTCCAAACACACACTATACAGGGCGGAACTGAAGTGCTCAACCAATTTTACAAAAACACACACACACTAATACACGCATCAGTGAGCTCACTAATCCCCACCCCCCCCCCCCCCACCCCCTCCCCCACAGAGCGGCGGATAACATTAAGATTTGAACATCAGAGACGATAACGTCATTAAAACGCTCCAGATTGTCGCTCACCATTTTGCCGGAGCTCAGACTCACACAGCACTCAATCTGTTTCTCTCCTTTTCTCTTCCCAGTCCCGTGACTCCTCATCATCCAATCACAGAGCACGCTGCCCTCCCCCGCGCGTGACGTCATACGCTCTGGGTTCAGTCTTTTTTGTTTTGTTTTGTGTATCGGCGTCTGTTCCGAACCCAATCTGGCGTTTTTGTGTAAAATCTTACATTTTATTAAATTGTGTATTTATCACGTGCTTCGGGTTTTATTGATTTGTATTTTTTATTTATTTATTTATTAGTCGTGGTACATGGCTGTGTATTTGTTTATATTGTTTACATGTTGTTTGTGTATAATAACTTCATATTGGTGATATATATATATATATATATGAATATACAGTGTTATTTAGCATATTTGTACAGAATGTTTATTTATTTATAAATCTAAATAACTGCACCTTATTTATTACTTGGTGTCAGTTCTCTGTGTTGTATTTAATGAAGTGTAAAACAGTGTTGAAAGTAAACTCAGAGAGAGGATGGAGGATCACGGGACTGCAGAAATAAAATAAACTGATAAATAACAGTAAGTGTTTATAAAGTACACAAGTTAATGAGAAAGTCATTTCATTCCAGACTGTAAATGTCTTTGTGTATTTCTTTATCCATCCCTCCATTTCCTGTAGTGTTTATCCTACACGGGGTCGCGGGGAGTCTGGAGCCTATACCGGAGGACTCGGGGACCAGGGACACTCGGGGACACCCTGGACCAGACGCCCACTCATCACTGGGCACAATCACACACACACACACATTCACAATTTGGAAATGCCAGTGAGCCTACAGCACATGTCTTTGGACTGGGGGAGGAACATGCAAACCCCGTGCACACAGGGCGGAGCCGAGAATCGACCCCCCCCCCCCAACCCCAGAGGTGCGAGACAAACTTGCTAACCGCTAACCACTCAGTGGTTAAGATGTTGGGCTACCAAGCCGCCACTGCTGGGCCCTTGAGCAAGGCCCCTAACCCTCAACTGCTCAGATGTATAAATGAGATAAAGTCACCCTGGAGGAGGGCGTCTGCCAAATACTGTAAATTTATAAACTGAAAATCTTCATTTAAATAAAACACTTGCAGATTTCACCTGGTTACAGTTTAATATCATTTCCAATTCACCATCAAACTGAATAAATAAATAAGCGCATAAAAATACTAATTAATTCATTATGTAAAAAAAAAATATTGTAAATGAATAAAAAGATAAATAAATAAATAAACATTTGCAGTGAGTTAGTTTGTATTTAGTTGTTCAGTGCAATAAATATTAAAATCACACACATTCACCTGCTGACTCTGCTCCTGATGATGATGATGATGATGATGATGAATGTCCCGGGACAGAGAGAGAGAGAGAGAGAGAGAGAGAGAGAGAGAGAGAGAGATGGCTCGTGACACCGGAAGCGGCGCTGTTGTGTATCTGCTCCTCAGTGAGTGTTGATGGAGATGAGTGGGTCACTTCTCCTCTCTCACTCCTCTGATCTTCATTCCCGTTTGTTTGTTTGTTTGTTTGTTTGTTTGTTTAATCTGCATTTAGACTGAAAACTGGAAGAGACTTGAGCCCCGGTGCGGTGAGTACCGTGTCCGTGTCGCTGCTAATGAGGTGTGTGTGTGTGTGTGTGTGTGTGTGTGTGTGTGAGATGTCGGGATGGAACTCTCCCTTATTCCTGTCTTCTATTTCTTTTTTCTTCTTCTCTCTCTCTATTTTCCTTTTTCTCCTCAGATTTTCAGCCTCCATTTCTCCTCACAGTGTTATATTAGCCCCTTTTCTTTCTCTCGTTCTATACCCCACTGACTCTCTCTCTCCCTCTCTCTCTCTCTCTCAATCACTCTCTCTCTCTCTCTCCCCTCTCTCTCTGTCTCTCTCTCTCTCTCTCTCTCTCTCTCTCTCTGGGCTGTAGGGTGTGGAGCTCTTTGGCGAGTATCACTTCCTTCACCAGGGGATTCGCTGGCAGGGCAACCTGCTCCAGGTTACACACACACACACACACACACACAAACACACACACACACACACACACACACACACACACAAACACACACACACACACACACACACACACACACACAAACACACGCACACACACACAGACCTCTCTCTGTATTTAAGATGCTTAACCTCAACTCAGAACAGAGCTTTAGGTGATTTGAATACCTCTGTGTGTGTGTCTGTGTGTGTGTGTGTGTGTGTGTGTGTGTGTGTGTGTGTGTGTGTGTGTGTGTGTGTGTGTGTTGTCTCTCTCATTAAGTGGTGTGATGGAGTGTGTTTGCAAACTCTATGCCTCTATGCCTATGTTTATGTTGCTTGTTTGTGTGTGTGTGTGTGTGTGTGTGTGTGTGTGTTTTCACACAGAGGATGAAGTCTCACGAGGGAGATCTAGAGAGGGAGATCTCAAAGGTAAAGCACACACAAACACACACAAACACACACACACACAAACACACACACAGCGTCCATTTTATCAGCTCAGTGTGTAGGTGAATAATTACTGATTGGTCCATCATATAAATGGTGAACCTGATAAATGGGTGACTGAGTGTATGAACGTGTGTGTGTGTGTGTGTGTGTGTGTGTGTGTGTGTGTGTGTGTGTGTGTGTGTGTGTAGCTGCAGGCGATGGTGTTGGAGCTCAGGTCTGGTTTCTCTCGCGCTCTGCTGGAGTTAAATCAGATTCAACTCGGAGACACTGAGCTTCAGAACCAGCTGGAGGAGACGAGACACGGCTGTAACAAACGTACTCTACACCTGGAAACACTTGTTCTCACACTTAAGGTACACACACACACACACACACACACACACACACACACACACAATGCTTGAGTGCACAGAATAATGTATCTTCAGAGAAGCAGCTACTAAAGGTCATCTCACTGATGGAAGTGGATCTGCAGAGACAGCGACCTGTAAAGTTCTCTGATAACACCACAGCAGTTGGCCTCAGCAGTGACAGCAACGAGACATCTTCAACAGAGGAGGAGGAACATCTCACGATCTGGTGCAAGAACAACAATCTCTGAATGTTGGACGAAAGGAAAGAGATGATTGTTGACTTCAGGAGGTCCTGCACTGGTCTCTCCCCCCTGTGCAGAAACAGCTCCACTGTGGACAGAGTGATGAGCATCAAGTTCCTTGGCGTTCACAATGTAGAAGATCTCCCCTGGACAACCAGCACCAGGACCCTGGCTGAGAGAGCCCAGCAGCGTCTGCACTTCCTCCGGTGCCTGAAGAAGGCAAACATCCCTCCATCCATCCTCACCACGTTCCACAGAGGAACCATGGAGAGCGTCCTGACCAGCTGCATCACTGTCTGTTTTGGGAAGTGCAACATCTCCGACTTCGAGACCTTACAGAGGACAGCTGAACACACCACGTGCTGCTGTTACCTCCCTCCCTGCATTCTTCTTATTCCTGTTCCACTTTATTTACCTCCTGTCAGCACACCATACATGTGTCCTGCACACT
>JAMFTF010000039.1:620000-622500 GCA_023630585.1 Cranoglanis bouderius
CCCCATCCACAAATTTTACACACACACACACACACACACACACACACACACACACACACACACACACACACAGACACACAGAGGACACTTAAGGGAAAAAACTGCTATTAAACATATTCAGTAGATAATTATTAACTATTAATGTTAATCATTTATCATCAATCATTTATCAATGTTAATCATCTCAGAGTTTACACACTCACTGCTAGTTCACATGCTAACCTGCTAATCACCGGGGTGTGTGTGTGTGTGTGTGTGTGTGTGTGTAGTGGGGTTTACTGCATTAATATGATGTAATGGTTTATATACAGTAAATGCAGCATGAAAGGTGTGTGTGTGTGTGTGTGTGTGTGTTAATTTTAGCCTCAGTAGCAGGTGTTGTGCTGAGAGCCCCGAGTGCGCGCGCTCCGCCTTCACCAAATACCGCGCCAACGGACATCAAAGAGACCCGCATCACCTCACAGTGCCACGCCCCCTACTGACCCCTGCTGGAATACTGCGGTACTGCGACACACATTCTGTCTCTCAGTAACGTTGTGAAATAAGTTATTATTACAGCAGATGTTTTTAGATGTTTTTGCAGGAACGTTAACTCTGTAACTGAAGCTAACTTTTTTAAAACCTTATTTGGTGCAGATGTTTGCTAGTTGTATTTAGCTGATATAGTCTATAGAGCTAGCTAGCGCTCGTCACTTCCACGTGACCTCTGTGTGATTACGGTCCGTCTCTGCAGGAACTCCCGTGAGCGTTTGTGTGAGCCGCGGCCCCCTGCTGGCTGGACGGAGAGCTGCATGTGGGATTTCCGTGCTGTGGAGTGCCGCCCGGTTCCAGCACGTCGTCCTCAGAGTCTGTTTCTCAATCCCGGCGCTCCAGGAGAACTTCCAGCTTCCATCCCGACCCTGAAGTCCCCGTCGGGTTTGGCCGAGCGTCTGTGCGGTTCCCCGGGTCCTGACGGTCGAGTGTGTCGCTCGGACGCTTACGCTCTGCCTCAGCGCATCGACGACGCGGACACGGACGCGGACGTCGGAGACGCTTCGGTGTTCGATTACTCGTCTGTGACGACATGCAGCCCGGACGACACGCTGGAACTGCGGGGACGAGACGAGGACGAGGAGGATGACGAAGAGGAGGACAGCGAGATTCCCGTCCTGTTAAAGCCGTCGTACACACACTCCGGCGGGGGTTTGCAGAGGGAGGGGAGTGTGTGTACACGCTGGCAGATCCCCCGTGCCGCGCCTCTGCCTCCTGAAGTGTGTGTAGCGGGATCTGGGACGGGACGACGCACGACTAAACACCGCCGCAAAATCCCCACCGGAGCCTTCCGACCGATTTGGGACGCGCCCTTTAAACAGGTCTGAACCCATTTAATGCACGGAGTAAAGTGCACTACTTTGTTAGCTTCCAATATTTTTTTGGACTTCGAAGCTCTAACTCGTGTAGGGTTGCCATATTTTCATCCACAATCCTCCACAGTGGGGAGTTTCGCAAAAGAAAATCGTTTTCATTCAGAAGCATACGATAAAAAAGATGTTGTAGCCTATGTCAAAAATACCTTTCATACACTAGTATGTGGATTGGGACACAGCCACTGGAGAATCCTACAGTTGAGTACAGTATTTATACAGTCCACTCCCTCCATGGCCACGTCCCAAACCACATATCTGAATGTTATTAGAGAAGTGCACTATCTGAGTATTTAGTATAATACGTGATTTGGGGCGCGACCCATAACCGAGTTTATAAATTGGAAGCGTCCCAAATGAGCTCCGTGTCTCTCTTAAAACCTTACGCCTTCGTCGTGATTGTTGTCATGAGCAGCGTCTCAAATCGAAAACTCTGACCTTCAAAAGTATTTAGTGATCTAGAAATCCAGAAGGCTGGTACACGGGACAGAGTTTTCAGGAGAGGAGTTTAAACAGGAAACCCGGTTAGTGTTAGTGCTCAATAACGCTCTAGAATCGTGCATAAGTGTGAGATTTGAGACACAACAGTAGTGTGTGTAGTGGAGGCAGAGGGACGGGAAAATCTGTCCATTTTTATTGCTGAACTACACGACTGCAGTGAGTCGGGAGGGAGAGAGAGAGAGAGAGAGAGAGAGAGAGAGAGAGAGAGAGAGAGAGATTTCAAAATATTAGTGATGTCTTTTAACTACATGACTGCAGCGAGTTGGGAGAGAGAGAGAGAGGGAGAGTTTCTCTCCGTCTGTAAATCAGGTGACTCTGAGTTTGGGAATCTCTGGTGTACAGGTGCATCTCAATAAATTAGAATGTCGTGGAAAAGTTCATTTATTTCAGTAATTCAACTCAAATTGTGAAACTCGTGTATTAAATAAATTCAATGCACACAGACTGAAGTAGTTTAAGTCTTTGGTTCTTTTAATTGTGATGATTTTGGCTCACATTTAACAAAAACCCACCAATTCACTATCTCAACAAATTAGAATACTTCATAAGACCAATAAAAAAAACATTTTTAGTGAATTGTTGGCCTTCTGGAAAGT
>JAMFTF010000039.1:627500-642500 GCA_023630585.1 Cranoglanis bouderius
CACACACACACACACACACACACACACACACACACACTTAGCCGTAGTGTACACTTTGTTCTGAGCATGGCGAAGGCTTAATAAAGTCACTTTTGTTCGGTAACAGTGTAAAAGGCACGTCTGATGTCATCATCATCATCATCATCATCATCGGGCCATGAGAACAAGCTCCGCCTCACAATGCGCTCATATTCACATCAGTCACTGAAGAGTTGCATTATGGGAAATGTGCAGTTTGTGTAGTTAAGACATCATCTCGGCGTTGTAATGGCTTTAAATAAACACGCGGTTTGGCCGCGTGACGCTCCGAGCCAATCCGTCGAGTCCGCAAAAGGTCAAAAGGTCATGGCTGTCACAGTCTCAGGTCAAAGGTCATGGCTGTAAGTAAAGTAAAAGGCAGCGTAAGAGAGGCTTGGTACAGGGGTTGGTCACCTTTGACCTCTGACCTCCCCGTGTACACAGGTAAGACTTTGGCCGTGGTGAAGAACAGCAGCGAGAGTCCTACGTCTCCGATGTCCAATCACTGTTCAGGCTCCCTGTGACATCAGCGCCGACCCGAACAGCGCCGATGACGAGCTCAGAGAGGTGTGTTTGTTATAAAAATGGGCTTGGTTAGTGAACAGTGTTTACAAACGTGTTTACACACACACACCGAATGTAATCAAGCAACTGTCACTGGGCCAGAGTGGGCGGAGCTTCAGTTACTGTCCATCCAATCACAAAGGGGTTAAAAAGGTATCTCATTAATACCAGGATACTGGAATAACTCCACCCCTTCTTGACCCAGGAGTGATCTGAAGGCTCGTGCTCACTGGCTGCTGTCTGAAAGAGTGTGTATGGAGGGGGGGGAGAGTGTGTGTGAGAGTGTGTGTGTGGGGTGAGACAGCTCTCGCTTGTAAGTCTTTGGGGGCAGTTTGGGCAGGGTGGGGGGCGTGGAGTTGTGTCTGGGTGGAATAGGCGGGGGCAGGTGGCACAGGCTGGGTGCTGGGGGGCCAGGGGAGGGGCAGAGGCGGCGGGGAACGCGGGGGGAAGGGGTGCCCGGGGTGGGCAGCGGGAGGCGAGGGGAGGGCGTGCCCGGCGGGGTGCAGGGGGACGAGGGCGAGCTGCAGAAATCCCAATGAATGCGTCCCACCGGAGACACGGCGGGGTTCATGGGGCAGTTGATGAAGCTCTCAGGGGGACGCTGAGGTATGGGGGGCATCACTTCCGGGATGGGGTCGCGGGGGGGTGGAGGGGGCGGGGGGCTCGAAGAACCGTCCGTCTGCTCGCTCATTCCACGCCCGAAACGAGGAAGAGAAGGGAGAGGAAGAGGAGTTCTCAGCCGAGGGGGGATCGCCGGTGGACTGTCCGATCTGGAACTCAACTACACACACACACACACACACACACACACACACACACACAAACACACACACACACACACCATTAATTACATAAAAACATTAATTACACAACACAAACTAAGACTAGTTTCTCTGGATTTAACGATTATAAACATCTCATTATATTTTAGTGTGAGTGAGTGTGTAAGAGAAAGTTTGTGTGTGTGTGTGTGTGTGTGTGTGTGTGTGTGTGTGTGTGTGTGAGAGAGTGTGTGTGTGTGTGTGTGTGTGTGTGTGTGTGTGTGTGTGTGTATATGTGTTACTTTGCTCTCTGAGGATGTGTCCTTCCTGCGTGGAGGCAGTGGTGGAGGTTTCAGAAGCTCTTCACCCAGCTGATGCAGACTGCCACAGGACACTGAATGAAACTCTACAACACACACACACACACACACACACACACACACACACACACACACACACACACACACACACACACATTTAAAATCAGCTGCGGTGAATAATAAACTGTTTTAATGCCTGAGAAATGACTAAAATGGCCGTGGAACATCTTCTACACCTTCTCCCTCATTATAAATGCCAGGATCTATGAATATGCATTAATATTCAAATTAGGAAACATTCATTAGCCAAGCTGTTTTTGTCAGGCTTACACAGAAGAACTGAGACTACCTGTCTGATCTAAATGGATTTTATTGGATTTACAGATTTTCACACTTGTGAAAGCGATACTCACTGGAGGGGGGCAGCAGGACAGGAGCAAAAACACTGTTACCTACAGAGACAACACACACACACACACACACACAGCGTGTAAAACACCATGAATCAGCAAATCAACACGTCGTTACACAGCAGAGTTTAACACTACAAGGTCCTGGTTCACTAATTGTCCGTTAACAAGTTAATAACAGTGTAAGCACATCCTGATCAACAGGGGCGGAGTTCGATCGGCCAATCAAGAGCAGAAGACGTTATTGCGTATTGTGTGTATTTTAATCTCCACACTGACCGCACGTGTCGTGCTCCATGAAGACGGAGTTGAGGTCGGAGCAGGCGGAGGGCGGGGGCGTCTGGGTGGGCGTGTTGGGGGAAGTGGGCAGTGAGGTCATGCTCTCCGTCTCGGTCTCAGCAATGCTCCTGAAGGTGATTTTGGGCAGCGGGTCACGCTCTAATGGTGCGGGGTGACCCCGAATCCCACCCCCGACCCCCACCTGTCTCACTGGACGCACCCCTGGGGACTTTAGAGGGTACGATGTCTTCCTGGGCTGTGGGGTGAGGGGGGTGGGTGTGTAAGAAACAGAGAGAGAAAGAAAGAGAGAAAGAGAGAGGGATGCCATTAAATATATATATATATATATATATATGCAGATTAAATATTTCTTAAATGTCTACTTTTAATATCTGCTAGGAAGTGACCGATAGAGAGACAGACAGACAGACAGACAGAGAGGCAGACAGTTCAAACACTTACGAATCGTGGAGGCTGTTTGACGTTGCGCGGCTCGATCTCCAGAGATTTATTAAACAGATAATCAGTGAACTCCTTCTCAGTCATACTGCCCATGGGGTTCAGGTTCTCAAAGAATCTCTGTAGCACACACACACACACACACACACACACACACACACGCACTTTACATAGTGATTCTAGCATGTTCTAGTGTGTGGAAAAATAAAAGGAAAGGTGTGAGGTGTGTGTGTGTGTGTGTGTGTGGAGTGAGCGAGAGACATAACCGTACCCTGATATCGTGTTCGACCCGCAGACAGTACGGTTGGTTCTGGTACTGCTGGATCTCGCCGGTGATCTCGGCCACTTTGCGTCTCTTGCTGAAGTTGATCAGCTCTTTTCCGTGACGCTTCAGGAAGTCTGGATTCCCCTCCTCCGTTTTCAGGATGTTGGTCAGGTAGATACCTGTGCACACACACACACACACACACACACACACACACGTTTGTATTACTGTCCTTGTGAGGACCATAAACTCGGTAACCAAAAGCAAATCTTTGTCTTACCGAAGAATGGCACGCAGGGCGGGTTGATGGATTTGAGTTTGGCCAGGTACTTTTTAAAATGATCCTGACTGAGCTCCACCGCCTCCTCCAGAATCCTCTTCTTCCTCTCCGGCACAGCCTGAAAAAAAAAACACACACACATACACACACACATCTATAACCTGAGCTCAGGTGATACGGCTATGTTATTACACTAAAACACCTGTACTGTAATTAAAAAGTAAAGTGTATAAAGGTGTTACATCACCACGCCTCTGACCACTGACAACACACTATACACACTAACAGCTCCACAAGCTCACAGAGACAGGAAGTCATTTTTTAAATTAGGACTATAACTGCTAAAAGTCATAATTACACACAGTACAATATGTATATATATGTGTGTGTGTGTGTGTGTGTGTGTGTGTGTGTCTCACCTCAAAGGTGTGCTCCAGGCGGTACACAGGTACGGAGTTGATGGCGCTAACGATCTCTAAAACCCCGTTAAAGTTGTTGAGCTCCTGGAAAACCTGCAGGATCTCGATTATCCTCATCATCACCGCCACCCGCTCCTCCACGTTCTCCGCCTCCACCACACACCTGAGAGAGAGAGAGAGAGAGAGAGTCAGCATTAAAGAGACAGTACGACAGGATGACTGAACTACACATGACATGATGAAACAGGATAACACGTGACTCACTTCTCGAACCAGAGTGTGAGGTTGGTGGTGTGTCGGATCATCCTCAGCAGGTTGGGAGAGTTCTTCTCCTTATCCTCTTTAGTCCACACGCTGCCCACTAGCTCGGACGGACGCACGGCCCTGTGTGAGCACACACACACACACACACACACACACACACACGTTAATATTTTCTTTACTGTCCACTCTATCATCGGTCGCTGCTCCTGATTGGCTGTCTCTCTCACCTGTACAGGTCAGACTCCAGTAGCGTAAGCTGGCGTGCGATCTCAATGGGGTGAAGGGTCATGAGGTCAAAGGTGTCCACCTGGCCGGGCCGGCTGATGTGCCACTCGATGGGAGGGAGCGGATTCTCGAAGGTGATGTTATGACTGATGCCATTCGGCTGCGTCTGCATCTTACGCTTAATGATCTTATTGATGGACTCCACCCACTTACGCATGGACTTTCCTGCACACACACACACACACACACACACACACACACACACCAAAGGATCAATCAATCAAGATTCTATTACTATGCAGATGTGACTGTTTGTGTATGTAATTTACTCTAGCTGTGCTGTGTTTGTGTGTGTGTGTGTGTGTACCTCTGAGCTGCAGTGGGTTGGTGATGTAGTCCTCCAGTCTGGTGCGTAGTTCCGGATCATTCTCAAAGTCGTAGAAATGATGCTCCACCCACTGACGGAACACATTTAGAACCCTGAACACACACACACACACACATAAGCATGAGCACACATACATGTAAGTGTAAAGTGTGTGTGTGTGTGTGTGTGTGTGTGTGTGTATAATTTGTGTGCACCTGAGCTGGACAGGTTGCACGTATTCTCTGCGGAATCTCTGGAGCTCGGCCGCCATTGGCTGATCCCCGTTCCACATCGACTCGAGCTCCGCCTCCGACTGCTCAGGCTCAGGAATCTCAAACCTAGTGCATCATGGGAAAATTGACTACTTAATTCATCCCTCTGATGGTCTGCTGTGTGTTTGAACCAACACCATGAAAACACTTTTTGTGTGTGTGTGTGTGTGTGTGTGTGTGTGTGTGTGTGTGTGTGTGTGGTTTACCTTTCGATGAGCAGTGTGAGGAGGTCCTGTGGTTTGCAGAAGGAACGATACGTCGTCAGGAAAGTGCGCACAAAATTCGGATCTGGGAAGAAGAAGGAAAAAAAAAAGAACAAAGTTGAACCAACCGACGATGCTGATTGGTCAGCTGTATGACATCACCAGCTGTAAGTGTGAATTTAAATTCTCCACCATTTGGTCAGTGTGTTTCAGTGAGAAATTTACACACTTTAATCTGAGACTGTTTTTCCACCGAAATTCTCTAGAAAGCCACATGGGAATGAGGTGTGTAGTGTACACCAGGGGGCGCTGCTGCTCCACGCTGGCTCAATAACAGGCCAAGGGAGAGTGACAGCTCACCTGCGTACATGTGGTAGGTGAGTCTCTCGATGAGCTTGTCCACGGTTCCCCCTTTGATGATTGGGATGCCGGTTTTGCTCTGCAGGCGCTCCTCGAACACAATGTTCTCCTCCGAGTCGCGCACGGTGAAGCGGTA
The DNA here is from genome assembly GCA_023630585.1 of Cranoglanis bouderius. Lineage (NCBI taxonomy): Eukaryota > Metazoa > Chordata > Actinopteri > Siluriformes > Cranoglanididae > Cranoglanis > Cranoglanis bouderius. The sequence goes on from JAMFTF010000039.1 coordinate 633,103, forward strand.
CACGTCGGGAGACGGCAGACGCAGCGGCTGCTCCTGCTCCTCCTTCTGCAGCTCGGCGTCCAGCATGCGCTCCAGAGTACAGCGACACTGCAGCATCATGAGCGCCGCCATCCAGGCGTTCTTATCCTCGGCCGAGCGTGCGCAGAAAACGACCCCGCCCTCCTCGCGCCCCACCAGCTCGAAGGCGAAGCGCAGCTCCGGCGAGTCCTCGCGGTCCACCACACGGTACTTACGCAGCACAAACTTTTCCTTCAGACGGAACTCCGCCCCCAGCAGGCGAGAGCTCTGATTGGCCTTGCAGCTGATCATCAGGCCGTCGAACAGGAAGTTGTGGCGTTCGTGCTTGGCGCCGGCGCGTACCAGCAGCCCCTCCAGGATGAACTGGCTGCAGCACTGCCCGATGTCTCTGCCTTCCCAGCCGTCGATGCTCCTCTGGATCTCATTCATGCGCTTTATGGCCAGATGTTTACTGCGAACCGGTCGGCTGTACAGGCGATACAGAGGCTCACTGGGAGAGAGAGAGAGAGAGAGAGAGAGAGAGAGAGAGGACACACACACACACACACACACACACACACACACACACACACACACACGTGAGTCACACAGCTCGAGATAACAGAAAATATTTTACCGAATGATTACAGTTGAAGACAGAGGCACCAGGGGGCACTGCAGCTACTCAAGCTCAGCTCAACTCCACCATGACACTGAAAATTATTTTCATTTTTAGTGTTAAATAACATAACAATATTAACGTTAATACTAGGTTAAAGAGTCAGAAAAGTCCAAAGTTATAAATGCCTTTACGCATTATGGTGCTGAGTGCTGTGTACACTGTGTGTGGCTCCGAGCAGAAGCAGTTAAGAACCAGAGCACATCAGGTTTATTGCAACATTACAGTAATTCATATTCCATATGATGACTGCTGTGCAATAAGGATAAGACACGCCTCAGTAAGTTCCGTCTGCTTGGAGAACAGATTCAGTTTTGTCCAATCACCGGTGATAATTATGGCTACAAGATTTTCAATGTCATGTAGCCATAATTATGCCATCAGCCATCCAGGTGTTAGTAGTGTATTTACAGTATTGCAGGTATATTGTTGCTACATCACATGACATTGAAAATCTTGTAGCCATAATTATCACCGGTGATAATTATGGCTACAAGATTTTCAATGTCATGTGATGTAGCAACAATATACCTGCAATACTGTAAATACACTACTAACACCTGGACAGTACTTTGCAAAAATAATAGGTACTATCGAATCAGCCATTCTTTACTAGTCCTTACAGAAGGTTGTGTGTGTGTGTGTGTGTGTTACCCCGGTTTGCGGCGGGGCTGGTGTTTGCTGTAGATGCGTTCGATGCTGCTCTGCAGGTTCAGCAGAGCCGTCTGAGCCTGTTTCAGATGCTCCCGGTCATCATGGTCTTTACCCCGCTCCTGCAGTTGCTGGAAATCACAAAATCAACATTAACTGACTCACTATGACGGAATGACGGAATGAAAGAATGAAAAAATGACAGAATGATGAGAGAAATGAATGACTGAATGAGAGAAAAAAAACCCACGAAGAACACCTGGAGGCAGGTGTGTATACCATATATATATATATATATATATATATATACATACAGAGAGAGAGAGAGAGAGAGGTCATATAAGTGTTATGATTAATGAATATACCTTTAAATAATGAACAGGGTGTGTGTGTGTGTGTGTGTGTGTGTGTGTGTGTGTGTGTGTGTGTGTCTGTCTCACCTGTAGCAGTTCAAAGTAGTGCATGCAGTGATAAACAGGAATCATCATCAGCTGGGGCAGAACATACTGCACGGCCTCCTTAAAACCCTCAGCAATCGACTGTAACACACACACACACACACACACACACACACACACACACACACACACGCGCGCACACGCAAAAGGGGGTTAGACTGATCTGTCTCTGGTAGACTGGACAGTAATATGAGTAGGAGACTGGGGTGGGTGCGGGGTGTGTGTGTGTGTGCGTGTGCGTGTGTGTGTGTGTGTGTGTGTGTGTGTGTGAGATCACAGTATCCATTTAACCAGGCCACAAGACAGCCCCCCCATCATACGCCTCATAATCAATAATCTACTACTCTCACACACACACACACACACAGACACACAAACACACAGACACAAACACAGACACACACTTTTTGTTTGTTACATACACTCCTCACATTTAGAGGAAATTAAAGCACATCACATATTCACATAAAAGCATTGATTAGCGACAGAGGAAGCATCTCACACACACACACACACACACACACACACACACACACACACACACACACACACACACACACACAGAGCAGTAGGGCTATTTATAAAGAGCTAGGTTTACCCACATGCACTTCACTGCAGCAAATAACAACCAGGAGGGTTGGGAGTGGTGTTGGGGGGTAATGTGAAGGACAGGCCGGCGAGCCAATCAGAGAGCAGCATTTACCTGGAAGTGCAGAGCCACAGTGGGGCGGGACATGAGGTTACTGAAGTGATCGTGGAACTCTTTGGAGAGAATGTCCTGGGAGAGAGTCTCGTAGGGGTCAAAGGCTTGTTCCTGTACACACACACACGCACACACACACACACACGCACACGCGCACACACGCACGCACACACACGCACGCACACACACACACACGCACGCACGCACGCACACACACGCACGCACACGCACACGCACACGCACACGCACACGCACACACACGCAACCCAAAATATAGTGGTCAGCTGTGAATAAATCAGCAAACTGTCCTAATCACCTAATCTGCAGCTCAGACCAGTATAATAGAGCATTTATAATGCATCTGTAATGCACACACACACACACACACACACACACACACCTCAGCGAGGTCTTCGAAGCAGCTGCCCACCAGAGGGTGAGGACTCCCGTCTTCTGTCATCTCCACTGCGTCTTCAATCAGACCCAACAACTTCACTGTCAGCTCATGAACCTCCAGAATATTACTGAACACCAGCTCCACGTCCTGCAGAGAGAGAGAGAGAGAGAGAGAGAGAGAGAGAGAGAGAGAGAGAGAGAGAGAGAGAGACAGGGATGTTAGCAGGCTATCAACATCTGTGTAAACTTTAAAACGGTTCTTCTGCATACTAGGAAGACTTCCACATATGGACTCGATGCCAAACCCACCTTTTCCTGCATGCACTCAAAGACACACCTGTGAAGTGACTCACCTGTGGGCTGAAGAGTTTGCTGCTGGATAGGAAGGCTCTGCGGAACACTTTAATGATGAGGTCGAGCTCACGCAGGTACTGCCGTTCCTCCGCCATCTCCAACCGCACCAGGTCATCGTAGGTGAGCTCACCTGTGGTCGAGTCTCCCTCCGCACACTGAGACACCAAACCCACCTCCTCCTGATCAAACATGTCCATCAGCACCTGCTCCCACACACACACACACACACACACACACACACACACCTCATTAACCCCATCTGATCATATTTAATAATCACACAGCTCAGTTTTTGTCCAGACAATAACACAGCGAAATATGTGTGTGTGTGTGTGTGTGTGTGTGTGTGAGATGTTAGACTATTACCTTATCTGCACACATGGAGACTTTTATATCCTGCTGGCTGATCTCAAAGTGCCGGATGTTTCCCACGTAATTCCCGGCCAGTTTGAGGATGTCGGCTGAGATGTACTCCAACACGGCCACGATGTACAGAGAGACGTGGTAGTCGATCTTGTAGCCCAACACCTCCTAGAGACAGAAAACACAGCACTGTGTTTGTGTGTATGTGTGTTTATCTTTAGAACTGCACGTGTGTCCACTGACGAAATGTATTTTTACACACACTCCTGCTCCTGTATAAACGTCTGCGCTTCACAGAGTGCCCTCGATATAAAACAGGCTTTAGATACTGTAACGTTAGCTAAATGTGCAGGTTAGGTCATTACATAATGCTTGTGTTTGACCAATCAGAGACATTCAGCAGGGTAAGCTCCACCCCTACTAATATAGCGAACTAAAATGGTATGTGTGTGTGTGTGTGTGTGTGTGTGTGTGTGTGTGTGTGTGAACCTTCAGTAAAGGGTGGATCTTGTCCACAGGAAGTAGGAGAGGGTTCCTGCGCTTGCGCTTCTCTATAGCTGACTGAGCGTCGGCCATGGCCCACTTATCTATGGGGTACGGGAACGTCTTCTGGATGCGCTCCTGGACACAGAACGGAGGAGGAGGAGGAGGAGGAGACGAAGAAGAATGAACATAGTATTGAACACACCGAGAAGTGATAAAGAGCCATAAAGTGACTCTCTCTACGTCAGCCATGAGAACATGTTTATAATACAAATACATTCTAAACTAACTTTATTTTCCCTCTAATCCCTAAAGCGCGAACTTCCAAAAGTTCAGAAACACGACTCTGTGTCTCACGGTTTTGAAATCTTTTAAACTGCGCAACACTAGCTGTGTTTTGTCACAGGACCACGTGTGTGTGTGTGTGTGTGTGTGTGTGTTTTGCGGTGGCACTGTTCCTCATTGTGTGTGTTATGACACATGCACATGTGCAACATTCAGACTGAGAAAGTTATCGTGTTTAAAAGTTTACAATGAGATCCATTTAACAGACTAGTTATCTTGTTTGGATAGAAATGTCATTCAGACTGACCTCTGTGTGTGTGTGTGTGTGTGTGTGTGTGTGTGTGTGTGTGTGTGTGTGTGTGTGTACCTCCACGTCGGGGACCGTTCTGGGCTGACTGACACACAGCATGTTGAGAAGCTGCAGTATGAGCTCCTCGATGTGCTGCAGAGCATCTTCATTAGCCGACAGGTTCGGATGCACCTGTAACTGCACCTACACACACACACACACACACACACGCGCACACACGCACACACACACACATTAGTAGTAACACCAACTAACAATACTCATTTTACAGTACTGTGGCAGCCATGTTGCTTGTTGGATGGAGCCTCATAAGCTATCTAGGGGTCTAATATAGACACACACACTCACACATACACTCACACACACACTCTCACACACACACACACACTCACACACACTCACACACACACTCTCACACACACTCACACACTCACACACACACACTCACACACACACACTCACACACACTCTCACACACACTCTCACACACACACACTCTCACACACACACACTCTCACACACACACTCACACACACACACACACACACTCTCACACACTCACACACACACTCACACACACTCTCACACACACTCTCACACACACTCTCACACACACTCTCACACACACTCTCACACTCTCACACACACTCTCACACACACTCACACACTCACACACACACACTCACACACACTCTCACACACACTCTCACACACACACACTCACACTCACACACACTCTCACACACACTCTCACACACACACACTCACACACACACACACACACACTCACACACACTCACACACACTCACACACACTCACACACACTCACACACACACTCACACACACTCTCACACACACACTCTCACACACACTCTCACACTCACACACACACACTCACACTCTCACACACACACTCTCACACACACACTCTCACACTCTCACACACACACTCACACACACACTCACACACACTCTCTCACACACACACTCTCACACACACTCTCTCACACACTCTCTCTCACACACTCTCTCTCACACACACACTCTCACACACACACACTCTCACACACACACACTCTCACACACACTCTCACACTCTCACTCTCACACACACACTCTCACACACACACTCTCACACACACTCACACACTCTCTCACACACACTCTCTCACACACTCTCTCTCACACACTCTCTCTCACACTCTCTCTCACACACTCTCTCTCACACACTCTCTCTCACACACTCTCTCTCACACACTCTCGCACACACTCTCTCCCACACACTCTCTCGCACACACTCTCGCACACACTCTCGCACACACTCTCGCGCACACACTCTCGCACACACACTCTCACACACACACTCTCACTCACACACTCTCACTCACACACTCTCACTCACACACTCTCACTCACACACTCTCACACACTCTCACACACACACACTCACACACACTCACTCACACTCACACACACACACTCACTCACACTCACTCACTCACACTCACTCACACTCACTCACACTCACTCACACTCACTCACACTCTCACACACACACACACTCAGAGGAACGAGAGTCAGGCTGGGTATTGCTCTCTACGCTGGTGTCCTGTTTCAGGTTTTCTTCCATTAAGCACTGATGGATGCTCCGTGGGGGATACACACACACACACACACACACACACACACACAGATAGCAGCAGACAGTAGAATATTGATGTGCGGGATGGGAGGAGAGATAGAGAGAGGATGAGAGATAAGAAAAGAGAACAACACTGTGTGTGTGTGCGTGTGTGTGTGTGTGTGTGTGTGCGTGTGTGTGTATGAGAGAGTGAGAGAGAGAGTGAGAGAGTAAGTGTGTGTGTGGTTTTAAATAACTAAATGAAAGAAAGAATGAAAGATAGAAAGAAAGAAAAAAAAGAAATAAAGATCAGGGCAACAAAACACAAACAAAATAAAGTGTCTGATGATAATAAGTGTGTGTGCGCTCAGGTTGCTGGTAATCTGAGCATGTGTGTGTGTGTGTGTGTGTGTGTGTGTGTGTGTGACGTGTCATTATGTGACTCAGTAAGCATTACATCACTTACCATCACTTTATCTCACACACTTGCATACACAGATTAATCATGCTGTCCGTGTGTGTGTGTGTGTGTGTGTGTGTGTGTGTGTGTGTGCGCGCATGTGCGCGTGTGTGTGTGTGTGGTTAACACTTTTAGTCCGACGCTGACAGAACTGCTAACACAGACACACACACACACACACACACAAGTCTGAGCGCAGCAGTCACTGGTGATCATCACACACACACTGTTCACTCGTTCTGTTCCCTACACTAGTGCACTACACGGTGCTCATTAGTGAGCAGATAGAAAGCTGTGTTCCATGGCGGCGCTGAGTTCTGGATCGTGATTGGTCAGAAGGTGTTGATTAGTTTTCTATAACGAGCAGCTCTAACGCACTCGTTCTGATATGTTATGGTTTCTATAGCAACAGCTCATCGTCAATCTGTAAGGAGGTGTTTATGTGACGTTTATGGAAGGAGTCTCCAGCGTCAGCGCTTTGTAACGTTTGTTTTTAACCTTTGTTTTTTGTCTTATTAACTTGAGGAAAGAGAATAAAGAGAGAGAGAATAAAGAGAGAGAGAATAAAGAGAGAGAGAGAATAAAGAGAGAGAGAATAAAGAGAGAGAGAATAGAGAGAGAGAGAATAGAGAGAGAGAATAGAGAGAGAGAGAGAATAAAGAGAGAGAGAGAATAAAGAGAGAGAGAATAAAGAGAGAGAGAATAAAGAGAGAGAGAATAAAGAGAGAGAGAATAAAGAGAGAGAGAGAATAAAGAGAGAGAGAATAAAGAGAGAGAGAGAATAAAGAGAGAGAGAGAATAAAGAGAGAGAGAATAAAGAGAGAGAGAATAGAGAGAGAGAGAATAGAGAGAGAGAATAAAGAGAGAGAGAGAATAAAGAGAGAGAGAATAAAGAGAGAGAGAGAATAAAGAGAGAGAGAGAATAAAGAGAGAGAGAATAAAGAGAGAGAGAATAGAGAGAGAGAGAATAGAGAGAGAGAGAGAGAGAGAGTAAAGAGAGAGAATAAAGAGAGGATGGTGAGGGAATGGTTGTTCATAGCTGCTATAACGTAAGTGACAACAGGAACTAAGTTGTTACACACACACACACTGTAACTGTATGAAGAGTGTGATGTGTCATGTGTTGGGAAGCTGTGTAAGTGGTGGTGTAAGAGGAATAAAACACTCGGGGACATGCTGTCACAGGAAAATAATCAGGTTCGAATAATCACACACACACACACACACACACACACACACACACACACACACACACACACTCACACTCACACACATACACACCCACAGACACACACACACACACACACCCACACACACACACACACATACACACACCCACACACCCACAGACACACCCACAGACACACACACAGACACACACCCACAGACACACACCCACAGACACACACACACACACACACACACACACACAGTGTTTACTCTGTCCATATCGTTAGAGGACAGAAGGACAGATTTGTTTACAGTGTTCATGTGTGTTTATTCTGACACGGCTCTACACCAACACACACACACACACACACACACACACACACACACACACACACACACCTGCTCAACACAACATGACTAACAGTCTCGGTTTCACTCCTCTCTCTCTCTCTCTCTCTCTCTCTCTCTCTCTCTTGTTTCCATGGCAACTGGTATGCTAGCAGCTATCCAGAAAACAGAGGGAAACCCCTGTGCGAGTCAAACACACACACACACACACACACACACACACACACACACACACACACACACACACACACACACACACAGTGAGTCAGGTCTGCATTGACGTCACTGTCTCAGCTCGTTTTTAACACATGAGCTTGTATAAAAACAGAAACTTGTTACAGCATGTAGGAGCACACACACACACACACACACACACACACACACACACACACACACACACACTTCCATACACCTGCTGTAAGTATCACCTGAATGAAAATTAAGCAAAGAATTTGAGAAAGGGGACAAAAATCCACATAAACACACTGTAATAAAATGATAAACACGAACGAATGACTCCTCGGATCGGATCGGATCGGTGTGTGGACGTGACGTTTCTTCAGTTCCCTGCTCACGACTTTAGCTCTTACCCGAGATTAGATCGTGAGAAAAACTTACAGCCGTGGTTTTGGTCTCGTCCCGTCACACACCACCTCGTGTTACACGTGTGAAAAAGTGTGGAATGAAGTAGCAGAGCCGGTTGGTGTGTGTGGTGTGTGTGGTGTGTGTGTGGTGTGTGTGTGGGTGTGTGTGGGTGTGTGTGGGTGTGTGTACTGTACTGTACAGCTGGTACGGTCATCTCACTTTGCTGATCTAATCCAAGAACAAAGCTGAGAAAGTACCACACAGACCGAACCGAATAGCGTGTTGTTTTAATTTGTGTTTAATTAGTTAACTTTAAAGCTGGGAAATGAACACGTGTCGTTTTCTTGCTCCGGTTTCTGATCGGCTGCTCAGAACTTCCTCGGGTTGGACATTTCGAGTTCACGCTTTCAGGAATTGTGTATTCCCAAATCTTCTCACATTTCTCTTACATCCAGTCATGTACACAATACCAGACGACTGGTTTACTGATGAACGAACACCATGGTTCCAGGTCTCTCATTACCCTTCTCCTG
>JAMFTF010000039.1:647500-680000 GCA_023630585.1 Cranoglanis bouderius
GAAGAAGAAGAAGATCTCTGATTATTCCTCCTGATTTCTCCTCACAAGATGCAGAGACTGAAAGTCAAACCACTACCAGTGTAGAGGAGAATCAGGACACGACACCTCCATCACACTCCATCACACACCATCACACTCCATCACACTCCATTAAACACCATCACACACCATCACACACCATCACACACCATCACACTCCATCATACACCATCACACTCCATCACTGATCCCAAAGAGGAGGAGAAAGAAAACTAATGGAAGCAGTGTTTAAAACACAGACAGATCAGAGAGGAAGAGAACTTTAAGAAATGTAACAGACCAAGACTGTGAATAATAACAATAATCCGGATTTATTTATTCATTCTTACATTTTTGATAAAGTTTGTAATTTTTTTGACTAAAATTCAGCACACCGGAGAGTTTCTGAGTGTCTGAACAACACTATGAGCTGAAACTACACTGTAATGAACAGCTGTAATGAACAGCTGTAATGAACACTTCACATCTGTATTATTTCACTGTGTTTTTATATGTCTGTTTGTGTGTGAGATATTTTTATAGAACAGAATTCTCTATATACATTTAAATGTACAGAAATGTACAGTATATAAACTTTAATGTTATATAAAGCCTGAAAAAAGGCATAAATAATGTTGATCAATAAACTATAAGATCAGTGTGAGAGTGTAGGATCTGATACGAGCACCACATCTCTCTCTCTCTCTCTCTCTCTCTCTCTCTCTCTCTCTCTCACACACACACACACACACAACACACACACCTCCCTTCATCTAACACACAGAGATTAGTTAAACAGCTAAAACACTCCTCAATATTGACTTCAAATTCAAGCTTTATAAAATAACCTTTAGTAGAAGTGTAAAATTAAAAACTTTATTTACATTTTTATTTTACACTTTAATTCCACTGTTTATTATTCTGAAAAACACTGATTACAACATGATATACTGAGCATTTAGAAAAAAAGCACACACACATCTGATCAGCAGCTCCACAGCGCCACCATGTGGACATCATCATCGTCGTCATCATCATCATCATCATCATCATCATCATCATCATCATTATCATCATCATCATAAACTCAGTGCACACACACACTACTGACACACATTAATGACTGTGAGGACTGAAATAAATTACCCCTAGGTGTGTGTGTGTGTGTGTGTGTGTGTGTGTGTGTGTGTGTGTGTGTGTGTGTGTGGTGCCCTGTGGTGGACTGGTGTTAATTCTCCTGCCTTGTGCTACTGGGACAATCTCCAGATCCTCCAACACCCTGACCAGGATACAGATCTTCCTGAATGGATGTGAAAACACACCACCGTCTTCTGCACAAACACCACACATCTCCTAATGAGTCACATAACAGGAGGAAGTATATTCAGAGATGCTCTCCTGCTGGATCTTCTTCTCCTTTTGATCTTCTGAGGTTCCTCTTGGTTCCTGCGGTGTTCTGGTGCTGGAAGTCCAGCAGGACGTTCAGCTCGGCTCACGCTGGACTCGACTGATCTGAGATGATCTATCTGTAACGGGTTGTGTGAGAGCATCGGGGCAGGAGGAGCTTCTCTCAGTGCTCCGTGTCTGCTGCTGGAGGAGAAAACCAACACCAACATCACACCACAGTCAGGGTTAAAGTAGGAGAAAAGACCAAACACATCATCATCATCATCATCATCATCATCATCATCAACACCAACATCACCATCACACACACATACCGCAGCACCAACACTGATTCTATTCTACAGTAGTTGATAGTTTTTGAGGTTTTGAATCGGTCCTCTCTATTGGACATGATGAATGCCCTGATGGAACTTCTACAGGATCATTTCTTACAGGTCTGACTATAAATACATGCAATAAAAATATTTCTAAAATATGTTTCTGTGCCGTTAAACCGCCCTTGTTTAAATATAAATCACAGCAGTTCAGCTCTCACACCAGGTTTCTCTCATAGTCACTTTCTTCAGCACACACACACACACACACACACACACACACACACACACACACACACACACACACACAGAGAACAGCAGTGTAAATGTGTAATAAAGAGGACTTACACCGACGGCACGCGACTTTATGGCTTTATTCCCAGATTCAGGAGCGTTTGAGCGCGAGACCAGTCTGACAGATAATATTACAGATACCCGGAATAAGATGATGGAGAGATGAGCTCGAATTTTTTATACATCTTTCAGTAATTCCGTACCGGGGTGAGGAACCTCAACATACACACAACACCAGTGTAAACACCACAATGTGTGACAGGAAACTACACACTGTGTGACTTCCAGAAAACTACAGACTTCTCAGTATTCTGTGCGGAAACCAAGATGTGTCACCACAAGTAGGTGAGAAAGTACCATAACAGTAAACTATATCTGGATTTTACATCGCATTATTATTAACAGAATTATTCACTGAAAGCTGAATGAAGCGTCGCTGGAGAGAAACACATCACTTCCACATCTAATCCCCTTCATATGAGCTGTACAGGGTCGGAATGGACACTTCGGTCTATAACTGTTTAATGTTTGTTTGTTTTAATTCTCAAACATTTCAGCCTTTCTTTCTGTTTTGGATGAAAACCGAAATTTTAAAAATATTTTTTGCAGAAATATTTCGGCATTCTTAATAAATATGGTGTAATGTGTAAAGGCAGGTCTGAAAATAATTTTAACAGCCATGTACGTTTCGGTATTTTCCATTTCAACCCCGAGGATTACCGAGGACCCGCAGTGTTGTGACGTTAATGGCAGTAGCTGAATAAGACATTTATAAACCCACAGATCTTCGTTTCTGTGTTATTTTTGAATTATTTAAAGATATTTGCCACAAACTAAGAATCTGGGCAATCTGTAACTGACCTTCTTTATATAAAACCAATACAAAAAAATGATCACAAAAAAATATCTGCAAACTGAGGTCTTGAGAATTTGAAGTAGACATTTTACTCGATGATGTCAGTAACACAACTTCATTTTCAGTTTCCCAGTTGTGAACTTTCCAACCGAGAATAATGAGAATTATTCTAATAATCATTAGTTCTGAGTAGTGGACTGTAGTGAAGAAGGAAGGGTGGCCCTAGACAGTTTTTTGACCGTATTCACCGTAGTCATTGTGTTCACTGGGATTATGTTTCATTTAGAAAACTTGCTGTACACAGTTCTTATGCTTGACGTTTTGATTTATTTGACTGTGTGACAAACGGAAAGTAAAGACTTTATGTATACAAGTTCACGGTGTCACCCTAAAGGAAATGGTGAAGTTAGCAATCGGTTAAACCGCCGTTACACTTATGCTTATGCTTAGTACGTAATCATAAAGAGTAAGCAGAGCCAAAGACTAAAATTGGACATTTCTGTGCATTTCTGTCGAATGTGAGCAATGAGCATTTTGGAGCACGAGCCTGAGATCCAGTTCCAGATGAAGGAGTTGGAGGCTACACTGGGTGGCTCTTACGAGACCGGTTACTGAACCAAATCAAACCTACAGGCAGAGGTGAAACTCAGCTTTTCGGTCGTATCCGACTCAGAAAGAACCGGATGAGGCGGTTCAGCTACCCGTGGGGGATTACAGAGGAGTCTGACGTGTGAGTTGCTGACACTGCGCAGGCGTGTGTACCACCGAGGACTTGAACGAGTCTGATGAGAAATGTAAGTTTCTTTAATAACAAACAAAACGTACTAGAAATATGTTCATGACTAGTTTTATTAAATACATTTTTATTAAAACATGGAAAAAACCTTTCTGTCGAGTTATAAAGGAATTTTGCTATAGTTTATTGTGCATGTAGATTATATTTGAAGTTGTTAAGCTAAATCATGGAGTTTATAAGACTAGTTTATTTTTCCTATATACCAGAACATATACAGTGTCTGTAATGTGTGTTGCAGATGCAGAACATTAATGCAGGAAACTCCAAGATGCACTTCACCGCCCTCCGTCTATATCTATACAGACTCCTCTTTCGTTATCAGTCCAGTAATTTCTTAGAAATTAGACACTTACAGGTAGAGACGAGACGCCATGATAATGAAATTTGGAAGCGATCATTTGATTGAATGTGATTGAAGTTCATGTGAGGTTCATGACTCGCAAAAGTGTGGCCTGAGATCAGGGGAGGATTTCTGTGACTCATAGTAAGAGGAGTAAGGTTGTAGACTGTGGTATTTTTCACGCACACACACACACACACACACACACACACACACACACACACACACACACACACACACACACACACACACACACACACACACACACACACTTACTTTAGTTTAACTGTCTCTTTATTGTGAGGAGCAGAAACATGGTGGAGTTACTCTCACACTCTCATCTGAATCTGTCTAAATTCTAACATCTCTGCTTCTGCTTCATCATCATCTTCTCCTCCTCCCTTTATCCTCTCTGCAGTGTCCTTTACAGTAAGTGATCTTCTCTTTAAGTTTGAATTTTTACTGCATTGCGACTGAAACTAAGTGCAGAAGTGTTTCATCTGTGCATTAGATTATATTCTCATTATATTGGTCCAAAAGTGGTGCATTTCCTTTAGTAAACTGTAATAATCTTGTATAAAAATATATATGAAAGATGTTGAACATGACTGTAGAGTTTATAGACATGATGAAGCATCCCAGTAGCTGAGCTTCAGAACCGCCTCGGCTCCTCAGATTCCTTGAAGAGGAAACTTTTAAAAATGTCCATTTGTGATGAAATGTGAAGAAAACCGTTGATGAGGGAAACGGTCAGTTCACAGTAGTAACACCTCATTGCACACATCATTTACAATCACATCTCCAGGAAAGAACATATCCCCAAGCCGAATGTTCTCCGATGACAGAATCCTCATATTCTCAACCCCGGTCTCATAATGGAAATGGACTAGCAATATAATCAGGACAAGATCTCGTCTTCATCTCATTAGATAGGAAACTCTAAAACATTTACCTCAGTGGACAGGATGAGCAGTGCAGTCACAAAACAGTAACATATATCCTGAGTGTGTTCATTTTCACCTGATTCAGTGTGTTAGTAATTCACACTCATATCACAGTAATGTTCTTCACAACCAACATTAATCCCTTTTTCACAAGGACTCATGACGTGTGTGTGTGTGTGTGTGTGTGTGTGTGTGTGTGTGTGTGTGTGTGTTATAATGATGATAATTTAATGTTTAATGCCTACTGTAGTTTAATAAAGGAAAGCTTGCATGCGGTTGGTTTTCTTCCTTCAGGAGTCTTTTATGGACTCTTTCACCAGTTCTGTTGCTTTCACTAACAAACAAGAACTAAAGAGGTCATTTCATACCATAAATGTGAACATGATTTTTTATTTCATTGTGGCACCAGTAAAAATATTAAAGACTCCCAAAATAGTCTTTTAATGATTACAAATATTGAAAATAAAACCTAGTTTGGATGACTTGAGTTTTATTTGCAGGCAGCATATAAACTTGTGTTCATGTTAACAGTTATAGTATTCATGTTATCTATAAATACTGTTTATTACAGCAGAAAAGCTAACCCACTGTATTTACAGCGCTGTGCTGGATGAACAGAGTAGTGAGGGCTTCATTTCCACAAATATGCTGCAGACTGAAATACCAACATTTCAATTCCCCTCATTTTAGTGAATTAAATAAGATTTTAGTGGATTTTGGTGAATAAACATTTCTTCATCACCTCACCCTGACACGCCTGTTTTTTCTACTAATTTAACTGTGGTGTGATGTGCTGCTCTTCCTCACTGTACAGATGGGTCGTCACAGGCCTGTCAAGTCCAACAAGAGACGAGGGGAAGATCCAGAAGGCCCTGAGGATCCCAAGATCCCTGAAGATTCTGAGGATCAAGAGGATCTAGAACATCCTGAAGATCCAGAAGACCCTGAAAATTCAGAAGATCCTGAAGATCCAAAAGATCCTGGACTTCCAGCACAGAAAAAACAAAAACATGTAGAGGAACCTCAGATGGCCATCAGACGAACAAGATCTCTGAGGTTTCTTGTTGATTTCTCCTCACAAGATGCAGAGACTCAAAGTGAACCCGGTAGCAGTGTAGAGGAGAATCAGGACACGATACCACCATCACACACCATTAAAAACCATCACACACCATTAAACACCATCACACATCATCACACACCATTAAACACCATCACACACCATTAAACACCATCACACACCATTAAACACCATCACACACCATCACACACCATTAAACACCATCACACACCATTAAATACCATCACACACCATTAAACACCATCACACACCATCACATACCATTAAACACCATCACACACCATCACATACCATTAAACACCATCACACACCATCACATACCATTAAACTCCATCACACACCATCACATACCATTAAACACCATCACACACCATCACACACCATTAAATACCATCACACACCATCACACACCATTAAATACCATCACACACCATCACACACCATTAAACACCATCACACACCATCACATACCATTAAACACCATCACACACCATCACATACCATTAAACACCATCACACACCATCACATACCATTAAACACCATCACACACCATCACATACCACTAAACACCATCACACACCATCACATACCATTAAACACCATCACACACCATCACACACCATCACACACCATTACACACCATCACACACCATTACACACCATCACACACCATCACATACCATTAAACACCATCACACACCATCACACACCATCACACACCATTAAACACCATCACACACCATCACACACCATCACACACCATTACACACCATCACACACCATCACACACCATCACACACCATTAAACACCATCACACACCATCACACACCATCACACACCATTAAACACCATCACACACCATCACATACCACTAAACACCATCACACACCATCACATACCATTAAACACCATCACACACCATTACACACCATCACACACCATTACACAAAAGACTATCGCTGATCCCAAAGAGGAGGAGAAAGAAAACTAATGGAAGCAGTGTTTAAAACACAGACAGATCAGAGAGGAAGAGAACTTTAAGAAATGTAACAGACCAAGACTGTGAATAATAACAATAATCCGGATTTATTTATTCATTCTTACATTTTTGATAAAGTTTGTAATTTTTTTGACTAAAATTCAGTACACTGATTTAGTGACTCAGTTAGCTCTGAGCGTGTGTTAGCTGAGTGTGTGTTAGCTCTGAGCGTGTGTTAGCTCTGAGCGTGTGTTAGCTCTGAGCGTGTGTTAGCTCTGAGCGTGTGTTAGCTGAGCGTGTGTTAGCTCTGAGTGTGTGTTAGCTCTGAGCGTGTGTTAGCTCTGAGTGTGTGTTAGCTCTGCGCGTGTGTTAGCTCTGAGCGTGTGTTAGCTGAGCGTGTGTTAGCTCTGAGCGTGTGTTAGCTCTGAGCGTGTGTTAGCTGAGCGTGTGTTAGCTGAGCGTGTGTTAGCTCTGTCTCAGGGCTTCAGAGGAGATTTTCACGCAGGCTGTGATGTTCACTGAAACAGTTTGATTGAACGGCATTAAAATATTGAATTACCCCACGACTGCTGAATAATATCAACATTTTGGTACATTTTCATTACATTTTTCACGTGACTTCACCGTGTCATCTTAAAGCAATTGTCTGTGCATCACATCCATTACAAATCTGATCAAAGACTAAAATACACAATAACTTCCTCCATACATTGTAGTACTCTTCACATATACAATAACACCATGGCCACGCCCCCTAATGTTTTCATCATTTAACTGATTACACCCTCAACCCCGAGCTGATCTGGATTTTATAGAAATGTAAGCAAAAGTGAAACTGTTTCTGTGAAAGTGGAATATTACGGTCCTCTGCAGGTCAGAAAGCAGTTCCCACTCTGGCACAGCGAGCTCTGCAGAAAGAAAAGCTAGCAGAACTGGAGCTAAGTGCTGCAGTAAGACAGATGATGGGCAGCTCCTCACAAGCACAACAGGAAAATAACAGTAGAGGACATGAAACTGCAGAAATACACAAGTTGTTCATAAGGTCACTGAGAATTCTCAACAGATCAAATAAAATTTCACTGGAGAAGATGCCAGAAGGTTGAAACTTGACACAGGAGCTCAGAGGAACACCATCTGTGTGTTTGACAGCATTTTCACATGGAAGCCTCTGAAACCTAGTCAAATAAAGCTATTTATTAGTTATTTAACTCACTGTCACTAAGAGGAAAGTCCAGCATGAGACGCAGGAACAGAGACACCAACGCTGAGCTCAAGTTCACAAACACCAGCTGGGGCAGAGATCACTTCATTCCTGCTCGGTCACGACTCATCTACAGGGTCAGTCATGAACAGCTCCACCACTGACCATGTAAATACTAATGACCTTGTTTTCAAGTCACCAGAATGTAAAGAACGCTGTTATT
Source organism: Cranoglanis bouderius (assembly GCA_023630585.1). Classification (NCBI taxonomy): domain Eukaryota; kingdom Metazoa; phylum Chordata; class Actinopteri; order Siluriformes; family Cranoglanididae; genus Cranoglanis; species Cranoglanis bouderius. Next base: position 655,956 of record JAMFTF010000039.1, read on the forward strand.
TCACAGATTTAAGCCGATTGATCTTGATGTTGTGTAACTGTAGAGCAGCGCAGTCACCGCCCCATTTAGCTCCATGGAGTGTTTATTACACCTAGTGGTCAAACATGGGAAGTGCAACAAGTGCTAATGGGGCAGGAATCACGCTGCCCTGCGCTCGGGGGTGGAGCTGACAGGACAGGACCGTTAGTGACAGGGTTGTGTTTAAAATTGCACTAGTTTAAAAATATTATGTGGCTGAAATGATCTTATTTTATAGCAAATAATCTGAATTAACTGTAATACACTTCTGTAAACAAAGGCAAGAGCAGGCAGTGTGTGTATCATGTACAGAACCATTTCTGTTATAAGATATTTGTACGGATTGTGAGAGAGAAAGGATAATAAATATGGAGAGGATAATGTCCATACATCAGTCAGAAATCTCCCTTTTCTGATGCTCATATTTTTATTTATTTATCTATTTATTTGTTTGTTTGTTTGTTTGTTTGTTTGTGAGGCTTTTGAGATGTAGTTGGGCTGGAAACTTTACTGAAGCCTGGCAACCCTGGTTAATGATACACATATGAACACAATCTCAATAATCAGAGCTGCTGCTGGACTGGACACCGTACACTCACTATCTACAGTCTCTACTGTCTACTCTAACAGAGCCATGCACAGACATTTTGGGGGGCAGGTGCTCAAGCAAAATCAATGACGTGCATCAGTGACAGACACTAAGTTTTCCATTAAGGGCCGATATTCGGCCCCTTAAATTTATTTCCAGGGGCATTTTTGGTTACCTTTATACGGGCATTTCCCCCACAACCTTATTAAATGTATGTCAGCTTTCACGTCACTCTCAAATTTAATCAATAAATTAATTTAGAATAATGACACTATAGGGCTGTTACCAATCAAATAAAATCAATATCAACAAAATCCATCATTGCATTGCAGAGGCGCCACAGAGGCTGCATGTGAAATGGCATTTCGATGTATTACACAGACTGAATAATGCAGCTCAGAGGTGGCATGAATGCATTTACACGGCGATTACAACTGCAAAATAATGTTATGAGATTAATGTTTTAAATATATCATTTTGAATATAGAAATATGAAATGTTGGAAAACATGAAATAATACTTAAATTTATTTATCTATCTATCTATCTATTTATTTATGAAACTGAAACCGCCAGTAGGTGGCGCCAAGTCACTGTCTTAATAAGTGAGTCACTGAATCATTCATTCAACCGATTCGTTCAAAATACTGAATCATTCATGAAGGAAACCCCACTCTGTGTTGCTGGGAGCAGGGCCATTTCTAGCCATAGGCGAACAAGGCGGTCGCCAGTGAGGCGTCCCTGCTTGACTGGTCTTTCATCATGAAATGGTCAGAGCCATCAGGGGCTCAGTCGTAGAAATAAAAAAGAGGATGAGAAAGAGAAATATAAAGATATGCGACTAGTAGTCTATGGATGGTAAAGACCTGTTTTGTCACCTATTAGCGCCTATTAGTGCTCCATCATGACCAGCACAACGCGTTCACAAATGACACGCTGTCCTAGCAAGAATTCCCCATGTGTTAAAACACATTTAAGCAGCTGAATATCAGCATAATAAAGATGGATTTTTTTAAATGGAGTTTCTGGACAGTGTTGATGTACGGCTTCAGCTTTGCATAGTAAAGCCTTAACTTGCATCTGTGGATGCGGCGGCGAATGGTGTTGACTGACAAAGGTTTACCAAAGTATTCCTGAGCCCATGTCAGGATCTTCAGTTCAATTCAGTTTTATTTGTATAGCGCTTTTAACAATGTTCATTGTCCCAAAGCAGCTTTACAGAAATATATAAACAAAGGATATAGATTTTAAATGTATGAATTTATCCCTAATGAGCAGCCAGAGGTGACGGTGGTGAGGAAAAACTCCCTGAGACGATATGAGGAAGAAAGGATCTCCATTACAGACTCATGAGGGTTTTTAAGACAGTGAGGTCTGAGGGATCGGAGATCACATGCGTTCAGAAGTGGTTTTCGGCCACGCCCTTTACCCACCGAGATCTGACCGGATTCCTTGAATCTTTTTATTATATTGTGCTCTGTAGAAGGTGAAACGCCCAAAATCTTACAGATTTATCTATGGGGAATGTTGTTCTCAAAGTGTTGGATCATTCTGTGGGCAGGTTGGAGAGCCTCGACCCATCCTTACTCTTGAAGGACGAGGCCTTTTTTGGAGGCTCCTTATATACTATGATTAGACGATTGCCTCACCTGTTTCACATCACCTTCTTATTTCAACTCGTCACATCGCTATTAGTCCTAAATTACCCCGTCCCAATTTTTTTGGAACCTGTTGCATGCATCAATTTCAAAATAAACTTTTATCTTCAAAAAAACCATGCAGTTGATTAACATCAAATACCTCATCTTTATACGTTTTTCTGTTTAAATACAAGACAAATACATTTACAATTCACTCCTCTTTGTTTTTATTAGCGTTTTCCATACTGTCCCAACTTTTTCGGAAGTGGATGTATAAATATAAAAAACAGGAACTCATACAGGAGCAGTTCATATCTTGAATTTTGGGGCATGTTTAATAATTTTGGGGGCATTTCCGACCCTACACGACACTATATTACCCCAACGCCAGACTATAGCTTCCTTGTTGTTAAGCTCAGTCAGGTCATTAACAGCAGTGTAAGAATATAAATGTATTTATGACCTCCTTCACTGTTTTGCCAGTTTAATAACAAAAATCAGAATTGGTTTAAATTCACAGTAGAAATGTTTCTAACACTGTGAACTGGAACAACATCATGGCAGCTTGAATGACACGTCGCATGTTTTTATATATGTAATATATTTTTGTCTATATGTGTACATTTGTGTATATATATATATATATATATATATATATATATATATATATATATATATATATATATATATATATATATATATATCAGCATTCCTTCATCACAACAATTTCAGTTTCTCAGCTGTTTTTTTTTATGTAAAAATTAATACTCATTTGTTAAACAAAAAAAGTTTAAACTAAATTTACATTTCCTGAAGGAAATACAAAAAAAGAGCTGAAAGACAGTTTAAAGGTAGACAGTAAAAAGTAGAAGAGGATCTCTGCATTGGAGAGCCACCAGTGAAAAGGAGCTAGTGTGGGATGATGGTGTTTTCCTGATTCTCCTGCAAAGTGTGTTCAGTTTCAGTCTCTGCACTTTCAGTAAACTGTGAGGTGAATGTAGAAAAAAGATCCATACTATGAGATCTTCTCCTTTTTATCTTGTGAGGATCCTTTCGGTTCCTGCGATGTTCTGGTGTTGGAGGTCCAGCAGGATGTTCAGCTCGGCTAACGTTGGACTCGACCGATCCGAGATGATCCATCTGTAACAGATTCCCTGTCTGTTTGTGTGTGAGGGAGGATCTTCTCTCAGTGCTCTGTGTCTGCTGCTGGAGGAGAAAACCAACACCAACATCACACCACAGTCAGGGTTAAAGTAATAGAAAAGATCAAACACACATCACCATCACCATCACACACACCTACAGCAGCAGTAATCTGCTCTGTTAAATGTTATTGTCACTGCACTAATGGAGACACTGAACCTCTACACCATCGTTCCTCACAGCTCAGAGCAGAAATTAAAGACGTTTCATTTGTACTGAGGGAGGAAAATGATTACTAAAGACACTACTTTTTATCTCTGAATGAAATGCAGTGCAAAACAATCTGAAGTTTTGTCAGTTTATGTTTTGAAATAAAACATTCTAGCACTAACTAGAAGATTATTCTACGGAGTCGGATAAATAAACTAACAGTTATTATTAATTGGAGTCAGATAATTAATTAAATGGAGTCAGATATTTAAATCATAAATTAAAACACGCATTAACCTTCACTGCACCTATTTCTGTCTTTGGTTATAGGACAGCAGTGGGCTAAGTAATTAACCCGCTTTATATTTTACCCTTACAGTGGCACGGATGCTCCCGTACCTTCTGCCAGATTGCAGGAGGGTGAATAGTCCATGAGACGGGTGAGAAGGTCGTCCACAATACTGGTGGATCTGCGGATGGAGCGGTTGTTGAAGGATCAGCAGATTGGCCCTGCGGAGGGCTGCCTCGTCATCAGACCTGAAGACAGTGTCTCGGGTTTTCAACAGCGAGCGCACTTCAACAGTCCACGTCCAAAAGAAACATCTACAGTTTCTGGTTTGCACGTGTGGTGATGGTCTTGAGGGACGTTACATCATCTATGCACTTGCAGATGTAGCCAGTCACTGATGCTGTGTATTGCTGTGAAGTCTGTGGTGTTGTGGAATGTAGATGCCTGTCTGAACATCTCTGAGTGACCAAAACATTCCTGAAGTGTGAGATAACTCCCTCAGACCAGGTTCTCACCTGTTTAAGAACTGGCTTGGCACATTTTAGAAGTGGTATTTGTGCTGGGACTAGCATAACAGAGATGCGGGCCAAGCAGCAGAGTTTGGGGTGGGGGGTGAAGGGTGCAGCCTTGTAAGCACCGTGAACGTTCAGTAGAGTTTATTGTAGGAGGCCACATTATTAGAGCAACATTCTCTAATTCATTTCTGACAGCAATAATAACAATAACAGGGTTTAGGAAATCTTCAGTATTTTCCACATTCATACTCACTCTGTACTAAACTTCAGCAGGAACAGATTCAGTAATAATCACAGTAAAACATCACTAACATCTCAGTAACCGTGGGCATAGAATCCGCGGGGGGCCAATAATTGGCTAGATTTAATGGTAATACTAGCATACCCACAGTCCCACACAAACCTGCACTTATTTTCAAACTCTTATGTAACATCTTTTATTTTTTGTTGCATTTATTTATTTATTACATTAGAATAAGATGGTGGATTGTTAATGTTGGATTGGGATTTGCATGGATTACACACGTCTGGATCAGGCCGTGTTACATGTTACATAATGGTTTCTTTTACTATGCTGATGCTAAATATTAATATAAATATTATAGAATAGAACACATTTTCATTTTATAAATACAGTGACTGAGTCATAACAGGCTGCTATAATAACTTTAATCGTTATGCAGCAGTTTAAGTTAGTAGTAGGTCAGTAGTATGGGGGGGAAAGTGTAACCCTGCCATTTTTACTTTACTGTATATAATTAAAAGGGAGAGAACTGAAACAAAATCATCCATAATATACAAATATATATTATATACTGTGTGCTATGTTTATGCAATACAATGTGCACTAAACACAATTTGCAATATTTGAATATTACAGTGTAATAAAATATAAATGTAAGTACATAATCATAAACTGCATATTAAGCCAATTAAGAGCCAGAAGAGATAAAAACCCATCAATTAGACAAAGGTCAGAAAATAAAGAGTACCCTTCACATTCTGTCCCCCCCACATCTGAAACGATATCTACACCCCTGTAGATATTTATTTCTTGCAGTAGCAGCAGAACACAGGATTTAAGCCTGGATAAACATCAGTATGAGTGAGTAAAATGATCTGACCTCAGTATACTCACTTCATATTCCTCAGCTGAAGGGTTTCATCTTTAATCTGAACTGTAAATATAAAGCTGTACTAAAAGGAGTCTCACCGTACGAGGAAACTGCGTCCAGCACAAGAAGAAGCAGAAGAATAAGAAGGAGGAGGAGGAGGAGGAGGAGGAGGAGGAGGTAGAGAGGGAGTCTGTGCTGAAACCCTCCTAGCTGTAGGTATGTGTTGGAATGTGTAAATGAACAGCAGCTCAATGTGACTAACAAAAAAATACTCCACTGTACTGAAACTCTTTCACTTTGAGTCTTAGGTTCATATCACATGGTTAAATTTCCAAAAAAACTTACACTCTTTGATTTTTTTTTTTTTTTAAACAGAGCTCATTTACTTTTAAATTTACTTCATTTCTCTGATGACTTCACCCAGAGTGACTAACGAAAGAGTTTGTATCATATGTGGGAAATAAAAACAGTGCAAAATGGTGTGAGAATACTGGGGTGAACTCAGGCTGACTGGTTCTGTCCTAAACTACAGCAAGTGGACAGGAAAAATGTAATGGATTCATGGAGGTCCTCATGATGCACTTCATTCTCACAGTGAGATGTTTAGACACGCATTAGGGGGAATATCCTGGAGATTTAAGGAAGAAAGCCACACCTGAACACTGTAGCACATGTGTGTGTGTGTGTGTGTGTGTGTGTGTGTGTGTAATGAGGTAGATTCAGTGTTTCAGGTGAATCTGTAGCAGCAGGTTAGAAGTGAACACTCTGAGCTTTACATTCACGTCTCACATAATTCACACAGCAACAGATCTTCTTCACCATCTTCTGCACAAACTCCACACATCTGCTACTGAGTCACATTACTCATAACAGTAGGAAGTATATTCAGAGATGCACTCCTGGTGATCTTCTGATGTTCCTCTGGATTTCTGTGCTCAGTCTCTGCATCTGGAGGACAAAAACTTAGAGAAGTAGATCTTGTTCTCCTGTTGATCTGGTGAGGTTCCTCTTGGTTCCTGCGGTGTTCTGGTGCTGGAGGTCCAGCAGGCCGTTCAGCTTGCCTCACGTTGGACTCGACTGATCTGAGACGAGCCATCTGTAACGGGGAGTGTGAGAGCATCGGGGCAGGAGGATCTTCTCTCAGTGCTCCGTGTCTGCTGCTGGAGGACAAAACCAACACCAACATCACACCACAGTCAGGGTTAAAGTAGTAGAAAAGATCAAACACACATCACCATCACCATCACACACACCTACAGCAGCAGTAATCTGCTCTGTTAAATGTTATTGTCACTGCACTAATGGAGACACTGAACCTCTACACCATCGTTCCTCACAGCTCAGAGCAGAAATTAAAGACGTTTCATTTGTACTGAGGGAGGAAAATGATTACTAAAGACACTACTTTTTATCTCTGAATGAAATGCAGTGCAAAACAATCTGAAGTTTTGTCAGTTTATGTTTTGAAATAAAACATTCTAGCACTAACTAGAAGATTATTCTACGGAGTCGGATAAATAAACTAACAGTTATTATTAATTGGAGTCAGATAATTAATTAAATGGAGTCAGATATTTAAATCATAAATTAAAACACGCATTAACCTTCACTGCACCTATTTCTGTCTTTGGTTATAGGACAGCAGTGGGCTAAGTAATTAACCCGCTTTATATTTTACCCTTACAGTGGCACGGATGCTCCCGTACCTTCTGCCAGATTGCAGGAGGGTGAATAGTCCATGAGACGGGTGAGAAGGTCGTCCACAATACTGGTGGATCTGCGGATGGAGCGGTTGTTGAAGGATCAGCAGATTGGCCCTGCGGAGGGCTGCCTCGTCATCAGACCTGAAGACAGTGTCTCGGGTTTTCAACAGCGAGCGCACTTCAACAGTCCACGTCCAAAAGAAACATCTACAGTTTCTGGTTTGCACGTGTGGTGATGGTCTTGAGGGACGTTACATCATCTATGCACTTGCAGATGTAGCCAGTCACTGATGCTGTGTATTGCTGTGAAGTCTGTGGTGTTGTGGAATGTAGATGCCTGTCTGAACATCTCTGAGTGACCAAAACATTCCTGAAGTGTGAGATAACTCCCTCAGACCAGGTTCTCACCTGTTTAAGAACTGGCTTGGCACATTTTAGAAGTGGTATTTGTGCTGGGACTAGCATAACAGAGATGCGGGCCAAGCAGCAGAGTTTGGGGTGGGGGGTGAAGGGTGCAGCCTTGTAAGCACCGTGAACGTTCAGTAGAGTTTATTGTAGGAGGCCACATTATTAGAGCAACATTCTCTAATTCATTTCTGACAGCAATAATAACAATAACAGGGTTTAGGAAATCTTCAGTATTTTCCACATTCATACTCACTCTGTACTAAACTTCAGCAGGAACAGATTCAGTAATAATCACAGTAAAACATCACTAACATCTCAGTAACCGTGGGCATAGAATCCGCGGGGGGCCAATAATTGGCTAGATTTAATGGTAATACTAGCATACCCACAGTCCCACACAAACCTGCACTTATTTTCAAACTCTTATGTAACATCTTTTATTTTTTGTTGCATTTATTTATTTATTACATTAGAATAAGATGGTGGATTGTTAATGTTGGATTGGGATTTGCATGGATTACACACATCTGGATCAGGCCGTGTTACATGTTACATAATGGTTTCTTTTACTATGCTGATGCTAAATATTAATATAAATATTATAGAATAGAACACATTTTCATTTTATAAATACAGTGACTGAGTCATAACAGGCTGCTATAATAACTTTAATCGTTATGCAGCAGTTTAAGTTAGTAGTAGGTCAGTAGTATGGGGGGGAAAGTGTAACCCTGCCATTTTTACTTTACTGTATATAATTAAAAGGGAGAGAACTGAAACAAAATCATCCATAATATACAAATATATATTATATACTGTGTGCTATGTTTATGCAATACAATGTGCACTAAACACAATTTGCAATATTTGAATATTACAGTGTAATAAAATATAAATGTAAGTACATAATCATAAACTGCATATTAAGCCAATTAAGAGCCAGAAGAGATAAAAACCCATCAATTAGACAAAGGTCAGAAAATAAAGAGTACCCTTCACATTCTGTCCCCCCCACATCTGAAACGATATCTACACCCCTGTAGATATTTATTTCTTGCAGTAGCAGCAGAACACAGGATTTAAGCCTGGATAAACATCAGTATGAGTGAGTAAAATGATCTGACCTCAGTATACTCACTTCATATTCCTCAGCTGAAGGGTTTCATCTTTAATCTGAACTGTAAATATAAAGCTGTACTAAAAGGAGTCTCACCGTACGAGGAAACTGCGTCCAGCACAAGAAGAAGCAGAAGAATAAGAAGGAGGAGGAGGAGGAGGAGGAGGAGGAGGAGGTAGAGAGGGAGTCTGTGCTGAAACCCTCCTAGCTGTAGGTATGTGTTGGAATGTGTAAATGAACAGCAGCTCAATGTGACTAACAAAAAAATACTCCACTGTACTGAAACTCTTTCACTTTGAGTCTTAGGTTCATATCACATGGTTAAATTTCCAAAAAAACTTACACTCTTTGATTTTTTTTTTTTTTTTAAACAGAGCTCATTTACTTTTAAATTTACTTCATTTCTCTGATGACTTCACCCAGAGTGACTAACGAAAGAGTTTGTATCATATGTGGGAAATAAAAACAGTGCAAAATGGTGTGAGAATACTGGGGTGAACTCAGGCTGACTGGTTCTGTCCTAAACTACAGCAAGTGGACAGGAAAAATGTAATGGATTCATGGAGGTCCTCATGATGCACTTCATTCTCACAGTGAGATGTTTAGACACGCATTAGGGGGAATATCCTGGAGATTTAAGGAAGAAAGCCACACCTGAACACTGTAGCACATGTGTGTGTGTGTGTGTGTGTGTGTGTGTGTGTGTAATGAGGTAGATTCAGTGTTTCAGGTGAATCTGTAGCAGCAGGTTAGAAGTGAACACTCTGAGCTTTACATTCACGTCTCACATAATTCACACAGCAACAGATCTTCTTCACCATCGTCTGCACAAACTCCACACATCTGCTACTGAGTCACATTACTCATAACAGTAGGAAGTATATTCAGAGATGCTCTCCTGGTGATCTTCTGATGTTCCTCTGGATTTCTGTGCTCAGTCTCTGCATCTGGAGGACAAAAACTTAGAGAAGTAGATCTTGTTCTCCTGTTGATCTGGTGAGGTTCCTCTTGGTTCCTGCGGTGTTCTGGTGCTGGAGGTCCAGCAGGACGTTCAGCTCGGCTCACGTTGGACTCGACTGATCTGAGACGAGCCATCTGTAACGGGGAGTGTGAGAGCATCGGGGCAGGAGGATCTTCTCTCAGTGCTCCGTGTCTGCTGCTGGAGGAGAAAACCAACACCAACATCACACCACAGTCAGGGTTAAAGTAGTAGAAAAGACCAAACACACATCATCATCATCATCAACACCAACATCACCATCACACACACATACCGCAGCACCAACACCCACAGAAGTGAGTCAAGATGGCGGCGAGTGACGATCCTAAGTTCCCAGGGCTTCAAGATCTCGATTTTGGTGTCACCATAAGATCAACAGGAAAAACATCTGGTATTGATGCAGCTGCAGGAGGCGGATACACCGACCCTTTCCGGATTTACTGTCAAGGTTTACTCCCTTTAGTCTTCATCTCTCCTGAGGCTGACCCACAAGGCATTGGGGTCCTACCCCAGGGCTGGTGGATCACTCTTTGTCTGGTCTCTCCCCTTTGTCCTGTCTGGCAAGGGAGACCCTACCAGGAGCTCAAGGCTCCAGCCGGCATAGCTCTCCGGCTCACTGAGGCACACAAACCCCCCAACCGCGATAAGGTGATGATCATCTGGGGAGGTTCATTAATATAACCCTAACTTGATATTAATAAAAACCTGTCATTCACGTTCCAACCTGAACTACTGTCCAAGCCGTGAGGCTATACAGAAATAATGCACATCTCCTGACCAATCAGGTTTGAGAATGCAGCAGCCCTGAGGTATAAACACTATTTTACCACTGCATGACTGAATTCTCCAAACTGATTGGTCAGGAAGTGTGCATCATTTCTGTGTAACCACATGGTCTGTGGTGTAATATTCCTTACCTAATGATGGAGCTCCTGCAGGATCATTTCTCACGAGTCACAGCATAAATACATGGAATTCACATATTCTGTTTGTGCTGGAGTTTGATTTCATGAAATTAAAATTCACTTATTTATAATCTAAATCACAACAGCACTCCTGCTGAGCTGCACTGACTCAGCACACACACACACACACACACACACACACACACACACACACACACACACACACACACACACACACACACACACCATCTCACCGGTTTCACTCTCACCACTTATAACTCAGGGTTCCAGTAGATTATAATCTCCTGTGATGATTTATACAGTTAAAGTTTCTTTTTCTTCATGGATCTGAATAATGATCTGCTTAAAGTTATCTTTTCTTCAGGATGGTGTGACTCAGGTGAGATTATATTTGGGAGAGGTGATGTCTTTCATTCATCATCAGACTGTAGTGAGGGACAGAGAACATTTATAGCTTATTTCTGACATGTGTTTACTATCACAAACTTTAACACATTAAACTATATATACTGAGAGAGAGAGAGAGAGAGAGAGAGAGAGAGAGAGAGAGAGAGAGAGAGAGAGAGAGCCACCATGTGGTCATCAGCATCAACACACTCTAATAAACAATATATTCACTTCAACTCCGCCTCCACACACACACACACACACACACACACACTCACACACACACACACACACACACACACACACACAGTGAGGATCCATTCATTGTTCAAACCGGAAGTGTAGACAGACCGACAGTTTAACCGTCTCTTTATTGTGAGGAACAACAGCCTGGTGGAGTTACTCTCACACTCCTGAACCTGTCTCACTTCTAACATCTCTACTTTTATTTCATCATCTTCTCCTTCTTCTCCTTTATCCTCTCTGCAGTTTCCTTTACAGTAAGTGATCTTTTCTTTATGTTGTGACTGAAATAAAGTGCAGAAGTGTTTAATCTGTGTGTTAGACTAAATTCTCATTCGGTCCAGAAGCAGTGCATTTCTTTTAGTCCTTTATTTGGTACTTTTATTAAATGATATTTTCCATTGAATCCCTATTTTACAAGGACTTTCTGTGTGTGTGTGTGTGTGTGTGTGTGTGTGTGTGTGTGTGTGTGTGTGTGTGTGTGCACCATAATGATATTTGAACTTTTAATGCCTACTTCATTCTAACAAAGGAACGTGTGTTTAGTCAGATACAGCAGTGTTACAGAACCAGGTTTTCTTCCTTCAGGAGACTTTCCTGGACTCTTTCACCAGTTCTGTTGCTTTCATAAAGAACTAAAGAATCATTTCATACCGTAAATGTGGAAATGATTATTTATTTCACTGTGGCACCAATAAATAAAGGTAATAACTTTGACCTAAATGTGATGAAGTTCCTTTATGTAATAATCTTTGGTATTAAATGTGATAAAGGTTCATTTTAAGTGATTAAGTGATTTTGGTGAATAAACATTTCTTCATCACCTCACCCTGACACGCCTGTTTTTTCTACTAATTTAACTGTGGTGTGATGTGCTGCTCTTCCTCACTGTACAGATGGGTCGTCACAGGCCTGTCAAGTCCAACAAGAGACGAGGGGAAGATCCAGAAGGCCCTGATGACCAAGAAGATTTAGAAGATCCTGAAGATATAAAAGATCCTGAAGATGTAGAAGATTCTGAAGATTCAGTAGAACCTGAAGATCACGAAGAGGAACCTCAGATGAACATCAAAAGAAGAAGAAGAGGATCTCTGGTTATTCCTCCTGATTTCTCCTCACAAGATGCAGAGACTGAAAGTCAAACCACTACCAGTGTAGAGGAGAATCAGGACACGACACCTCCATCACACTCCATCACACACCATCACACACCATCACACTCCATTAAACACCATCACACACCATCACACACCATCACTGATCCCAAAGAGGAGGAGAAAGAAAACTAATGGAAGCAGTGTTTAAAACACAGACAGATCAGAGAGGAAGAGAACTTTAAGAAATGTAACAGACCAAGACTGTGAATAATAACAATAATCCGGATTTATTTATTCATTCTTACATTTTTGATAAAGTTTGTAATTTTTTTGACTAAAATTCAGCACACCGGAGAGTTTCTGAGTGTCTGAACAACACTATGAGCTGAAACTACACTGTAATGAACAGCTGTAATGAACAGCTGTAATGAACAGCTGTAATGAACAGCTGTAATGAACAGCTGTAATGAACAGCTGTAATGAACACTTCACATCTGTATTATTTCACTGTGTTTTTATATGTTTGTATTAGTGCATGTGCAGTTTTTATACTGACTTTTACATACAAAAATCAATAAATGGAATAAATCCAGTTCCTGTTTGTGTGTGAGATATTTTTATAGAACAGAATTCTCTATATACATTTAAATGTACAGAAATGTACAGTATATAAACTTTAATGTTATATAAAGCCTGAAAAAAGGCATAAATAATGTTGATCAATAAACTATAAGATCAGTGTGAGAGTGTAGGATCTGATACGAGCACCACATCTCTCTCTCTCTCTCTCACACACACACACACACACACACACACACAACACACACACACACACACACACACACACACCCATACCCACAGTCCCACACAAACCTGCACTTATTTTCAAACTCTTATGTAACATCTTTTATTTTTTGTTGCATTTATTTATTTATTACATTAGAATAAGATGGTGGATTGTTAATGTTGGATTGGGATTTGCATGGATTACACACGTCTGGATCAGGCCGTGTTACATGTTACATAATGGTTTCTTTTACTATGCTGATGCTAAATATTAATATAAATATTATAGAATAGAACACATTTTCATTTTATAAATACAGTGACTGAGTCATAACAGGCTGCTATAATAACTTTAATCGTTATGCAGCAGTTTAAGTTAGTAGTAGGTCAGTAGTATGGGGGGGAAAGTGTAACCCTGCCATTTTTACTTTACTGTATATAATTAAAAGGGAGAGAACTGAAACAAAATCATCCATAATATACAAATATATATTATATACTGTGTGCTATGTTTATGCAATACAATGTGCACTAAACACAATTTGCAATATTTGAATATTACAGTGTAATAAAATATAAATGTAAGTACATAATCATAAACTGCATATTAAGCCAATTAAGAGCCAGAAGAGATAAAAACCCATCAATTAGACAAAGGTCAGAAAATAAAGAGTACCCTTCACATTCTGTCCCCCCCACATCTGAAACGATATCTACACCCCTGTAGATATTTATTTCTTGCAGTAGCAGCAGAACACAGGATTTAAGCCTGGATAAACATCAGTATATCAGATACATCACATACATCACCAGCTTTGTACAGAATAGACAAATGTATAAAGTTTTTGTGTGATTGTTGAGGCCTAAAACATTTGATTTTGTTGCAGCTTTTTTCAATAATTGTGATGCAACTTGCAGAGTATTTCGTGCTTTTTTGTGGAAAACTACTTGGATTGGTGAAATCGCAACTGCATGAAGTAGTTGCGCGCTTCTTTCTCAGTGATGTTTGTCGGTAAATGAGACCTTTTAGCTGTACTCATGTCCGACGCACGTGAATTGAAGAGAGCTTTGGCTGAATGTGCGTCGTGATGACGTCACATGATGTGTCATGGACCAAATCCGCAGAACATCTTCAGTATTTTGGAAAAATTGCAGCTCCTCCGAGTATCGCGGAGTTTGTTTGATTTTGCATTAACTTCTGCGAACATGAAATCACGAAATCATGGAGGGACTGATTAATGTAAGAGCAGACCTCAACTCAGGTGGTACACTTCCCAAAACCAAATACTCTCTAGTTATTTTGGGCTTCATCTTGGATGTTCCAAGTAGTTTTCACACCTTAAACTCATCAACATAAATGACAACACCTGACAGAACACCTGCTGCAATGTCTGCAGAATAGGTCCATACTGGTATTGTCTACTCTCAGGTGCATTCAGGATATATTCCACAGATTCAACTTTCAAATTATTCTTAAAATATTGAGTTCTTTTGAAGAGAGAGAAGAGCCAAGGGAATTCTCCACTTCTAGTGCTGGTGTTCGACTTACAAAGTTCATGTACAAAATCAGGAAATATTAATTTCACTAAAAATACAGTTTCTCTTTCTTAAATTCAGATCAACTACGTTTTGAACAAATGACACGGATGTCAAAGAAGAAATAAAACAAAGCTCTTCTACCAAATCATCAAACCTCTGGTGGATTCATTATATACAGTACACTCTCAGGTTTTAACAGAAGGAAGGCTATTTTGTCAGCAACTCTTAGTGATATACCTGGGATCTGGTCATCAGCTTCTACTGTATACTCACACCATCAACACGCTGTGGCTCAGAAGCTAACGGATGTGCTTCAGACTTTCGGCCATGAAAGCTTTGCAAGAATAAAGATTATATTTTCTGCTTTCGTGTCTCGCGAAAGTCCCATACCTATTTGTCTTTTTTATAGCACTTTTAAGAATGGACACTGTCACAAAGCAACTTTACTGAAATCTGGATATAAAATCTTTATTTTAATGTGTCCCTAATGATCTACCTAATGAATGAAGGTGGTGGCGGAAAGAAAAACTCCCTACCATCAAAAGAGGAAGAAAACTTGAGAAGAACTAGACACAAAAGGGAATCGGTTCTCATCTGGGTGACATTACAACACTGAAAGACACATTCTGCAGTTTTATGACTTGTAAGATGAAACCATAAATAATCCTTTTTAAGAAGAACGCCACGTGTTACAACTAAAAGTTAGCACTACTCCAGCCTCAAGAGTTTCATCAGACATAGTGACAACATCCACTGTTAAAAGCGTCATATAAAATACATTGAATTTAACATTTAACTGCAACATGTACAACCCCAATTCTAAAAAAGTCGGGACGCCGTGTAAAATGTAAATAAAAACAGAATGCAATGATTTGCAAATCTCATAAACCCAGATGTTATTCACAATAGAACATAGAAAACATATCGAATGTTTAAACTGAGGAAATGTACCATTTTAAGGGGGGAAGAAAGGTCATTTTGAATTCGATGGCAGCAACACGTCTCAAAAAAGTTGGGACGGGGCAAGAAAAGGTTGGAAAAGTAAGTGTTACTAAAAAGTAACAGCTGGAGGTTAATTGGCAACAGGTCTGTAACATGATTGGGTAACATGTAACATGATTAGAGAGGCGGAGTCTCTCAGAAGTCTCTCCTTTAAATGTGAATTCATGCTGACTTTATAGTCTTAAATTAATGCATAACCCAAAGCAAACACGTTATAAAAATATACTGCAAAAAAACTATTACAAGCTCGTTAGTATGTGTGAAGTTATTTAATATTGTGTAGCGATAGTGATATAAAATAAAAAGCAGGCCAAGGATTCCTCTAGCAACAGCTGTTACGCTTGAGTGGCCGTGCCCTAGAAAAACTCCCTGAGACGTTTCTCTGCTAGTTTAATCACAGCACATTCTCCACTATGATGTGGATAAAATTCCTATCTGGCAACATTTCTATCGGTTCTTTTATTGTTATCTTGCAGTGAAACCTGAGAGTCTCGCGTGCAGCAGTAGCAGTGGTGCAACTTTTGTTCTGACCATCACAAATCTCCTGAGGACCTGCCTGAGTAAAAGACCCACGGCATTTTTAAACAAATAATTTTTCCCGTTACTGATCGTTTTATGTTGGTTGAAAACAATTACAGTTAATGTGAGCCAATCAGACCAAGTGCACTGCATGAAGTCAGTGACAGCTTTATGAAAATAAAAAGACTTTCACCTGAAATTTTAAGGGAATGAATTTTAAATATCCTCGAATATAGTACGAGTAATAAACACTGTGTGTGTTACAGTACAATACTGAGTGATTATCCTTCCACAAATGTTAAATAAATGTCTCTGTAAAGAAAAATTATATCAACCATTTCTTACAGTGTCCGCTGTACACGTCCCTGTGAACGAGCCGTTGCTATAGAAACGATAACGTATTAGAACGAGCGCATTCATATAAACCTGTGCTACTGTCAGAGCTGCTGTTACAGAGAATTAATCAACACCTTCTGAACAATCAGAATCCAGGATTCTGTCAGATTTATTCAGGTTTATACTGGACAGAGGAATATTAAACACGTTTGACTGACATTTCTTACAGTGGTGCTCGAAAGTTTATCTGTATATCTGCATGAATATGATCTAAAACATCATCAGATTTTCCACACGAGTCCTGAAAGTAGATAAAGAGAACCCAATTAAACAAATTAAACTTGCTCTTGGAGTGATCTTTGTTGGTCTCCACTCCTGGGGAGGGTAACAGTGGTCTTGAATTTCCTCCATCTGTACACAATCTGTCTGCCTGTGGATTAGTGGAGTCCAAACTCTTTAGAGATGGTTTTGAGCATCAACTTCTGAAGTCCTCAGAAATCTCATTTGTTGGTGCCATGATGCACTTCCACAAACACGTGTTGTGAAGATCAGACTCTGATAGATCCCTGTTCTTTAAATGAAACCGGCCGCTCACTCGCACCCGATCGTCGTCCCATCGATTGAGAACACCTGACTCTAATTTCACCTTCAGATTAACTGCTATTAATCCTAGACGTTCACATACTTTTGCCCTCACAGATGTGTAATACTGGATCATTTTCCTCAATAAATAAATGACCAAGTATAATATTTTTGTATCATGCGTTTAATTGGGTTCTTTTTCTACTTTTAGTGTTAAAATCTGATGATGTTTTAGGTCACATTTATGCAGAAATGTAGAAAATTCCCAAACTTTCAGTCACCGCTGTAAATAAAACAAGTCTGATGTGAGACAGTAGCACTGACTCATTCTTTCATTATGACTGAACTTTAGCAGACTTGAGACAGACTCCACTCTTTCTTCAACTGACATCCGGCAACAATTGAATGCGGTGACTGAGACTGAGAGTTAAAGGTTTACTTTCCACATCAAATTCACCTTCTGTAGAGAAGAATGTGGGCTTTACACTTCATTTCTCATTGTGGGTAATCACTTTGTCTTAATCTCCAGTCAGCTATCAGGTGTTTCTGAAAGACTGAAGATTCCCGACACAGACTGACAACCCCTTCGTTTGGGTTTATTTAAGATTTAATCTGCTGCAAAACCACAATTCTTATGACAGCTGACATGTTCTGGCAGATTATTCAGAGGTGTACATACACGTGTAAGGTAGATTAATGGAGTATGTTTTATTTTTACTCTCACATTACCTTGATAAGCTAAACCATTCTAAAACATTTACATGTAATTACCTCCTTCTCACTAATCCAGAAATACCTCATTAGACTTCTAAATGACGTGATGAACAGGGCTGTGATGAGGGTGGTTTAACAATAAGTTTACTGTTAGACAACAATGTTGTTGTCTTCTTTCATCAGCTCTGGTACTTTAAAAAAATGAGATTAGATCAGTCGAGTCCAGGAGGAACCTCACGAGATCAAAAGAAGCAGCTCTCTGCAACTTTGGCCTAATTTCACCTCACAATCTATTACAGGTTTAGAGACTGAAACTGCTGTGTGGTGGTCTTTGGTGGTGTGTGATGGTGTGTGAGGGTGGTGTTGTGTCCTGATTCTCCTGTACAGTGGGAGTGTGTTGAGTTTCAGTGGTTGCATCTGTTGAATATTATGAGGCAAAATCAGGAGGAATAATTAGAGATCTTCTTCTTCTTCTTCATCTTGTCTTTTTGATCTTGTGAGGTTCCTCTAGGTTCCTCGTGTTCTGGTGCTGGAAGTCCAGCAGGACGTTCAGCTCGGCTCACGTTGGACTCGACTGATCTGAGACGAGCCATCCGTAACGGGGAGTGTGTGAGCATCGGGGCAGGAGGATCTTCTCTCCGTGCTCTGTGTCTGCTGCTGGAGGAGAAAACCAACACCAACATCACACCACAGTTTCCCTCACACTTCTCACTGTGGAAGACTGTGTGCACTGAGCTGTAGCTTTGGTTTTTGGCTGTTTTGAACACTTTTATGCCTTTTATGCGGATTTGTTTGGAACCATTGAGAGCTACACGAACCACGTGACTGCGTTGCGGCGAGATCAAAGCGTGTTGCAACTCTCTTTTTCAACCCTGCTGTTGTTCAGGTGGTAGAGCAGGTTGTTCACTAATTGCAGGGTTGGCCAACCAGTGATCCCCGACCCACATGCCTACACATGCTGAAGCGTCAATTCCAGTGTCAAGTGGCTTTTATTGTCATTTCAACCGGCTGGTACAGTACACAGTGAAACGAAACAACGTTCCTCCAGGACCATGGTGCTACATAAAACAACACACTAAACCACATGAGATGACACAGAACTAAATAAGAGCTACACATTCTACATGAAGTGCACGTGCAAACAACACAAGACAGTACAGTAACTCCTAAAACAGGACAATGGGCACAGTAAGTGTCACGCCGACCGGTGCACAGTTCTAGTGTGAAAGTGTCAAGTATACAGGTAGTGCAAAAAGATTATAAGTGAGTGCGTGTGTGTGTGTGTGTGTGTGTGTGTGTGTGTGTGTGTGTGTGTCCTTGATCTATTGTCTAAAGAAGTAGTGTGAGTAATAACGTGTTAAATTTCTCTCATCCTGTTAATGGAACTTTTACAGACCTGCCAACTGGTCAGAGGTTAAAGTCTCTCTGAAAATTCTGTCAATTCTTTACAAAATCCACTCCGTTGGTGTTTTTGAGCGTCTAAATAACTGAACTGAGACCACGTTACAGCAGCTTCAGTGAACACTGCATAATGCAGATTGTGTATAGTTTTATATTACTGTAGAGGGACTGTTGTGTATTATATTCTCTTCTGAGACATAAAATCACCAAAGGTCCTGATTGTGAGCGTGAGATATTTTTATAGAACAGACGCATGCATTAAAATGTACAACATATAGACATAAAAGAGCACAAATAGATATAAAGAGCACAGAAACAGGCCTCCATCCTTTTCTCCAGAGAGGAGGTGAAAATAATGAGTGATTGTGTGAACGAGTGTCACGATGCAGGTAGAGATGGAGGCGAAGGTGGATGCAAGTGCAGATTTTGGTTTTAATAAAAAGTGAAAACAAAATACAAAACCAGGAACTAGGAACATACAAGGCTTGGAAATAAACCTAAACCTCAGACCAAGACAAGAAACATAAACTGTGGTGATGAAAGACAACAAAACACAACGTGTGCAGTGAAAGCATGGCTCTATATACAGGTGCTAATTAGTTCCAAACGTGAATCAGGTGCTGACAGTCATGTGATGGAATCAGGTGACGTGCAGTGGCTGATGGGAATCGTAGTCCTTAGTCTTATTCCGGTATTTACATGACAACGAGCAGCAGGGACTTTCTCTGCACTGCCACCATATAATAATAATAATAATAATAATAATAATAATAATAATAATGATGATGAATTTATCATGCACACAAAATTCAAGAAAAATATTTTGTTTGAGGTCTTGATAAGAACATAAACCAGACCGAAAAGAAACAAATAATATTTTATATACAAAAAATAACATTAATTCAGTTAATTAAATGAAAATACAGAAAGTGCTGTACATCAGTCTTGATACATAGAAAAGTGTAGAATATTTTTAAAAAAAATATTTTTATCTGCCTCCTGTAAAGAGCAGAGGGGAATTTTCATATTCTCTCTGTCATATAAGTTCTATTTTCATTTACTCCTTTGTTTTTTTCTTTGTGTTATACTTTTCTGTCTCACAGTTTTCCTTTTCCCCTCCACACACCCCTGTCACTACAACAACCTTAACAACAACTCCATAAACTCAGGATTTTTTCATAACATTAAAATACGACAGTGACACAGGTAACACACTGCGGATGTTCATGAGGCGCCACCTGCTGGTAGTGAAGTTAAGCGCCACCTGTAGTGAACTTTGATTGTATTCAGTGGCATTTTATGGTGTTTAGTAATGTGTGATGGTGTGTGATGGTGTTTTCCTGATTCTACTGTACAGTGGGAGTGTGTTGAGTTTCAGTGGTTGCATCTGTAGTAGATTGTAAGGCAAAATCAGGAGGAATAATTAGAGATACTCTTCTTCTTCTCCTTTTGATCTTGTGAGGTTCCTCTCGGTTCCTGCGGTGTTCTGGTGCTGGAAGTCCAGCAGGACGTTCAGCTCGGCTCACGTTGGACTCGACTGATCTGAGATGATCCCTCTGTATCGGGGAGTGTGTGAGCATCGGGGCAGGAGGAGCTTCTCTCAGTGCTCCGTGTGCTCCTGGAGGAGAAAACCAACACCAACATCACACCACAGTTTCCCTCACACTTCTCACTGTGGAAGACTGTGTGCACTGAGCTGTAGCTTTAAGGCTTTAAGGCTGGCAGTAATTCCTGCTCATGTACTACTGCAATAGTTTTCAGGACGATACAAATGACAGTCAGAGATGGTAACACACCTCCAGAAGCAGCAGGGTGAAGTTCTTACTGTTGAAATGTGTTAAACTGTCCACATGGTCTGAGTAGACTGAAATAATTATAGACTGTTTAGACATGTTTAAGAGTTAATTGTTGGTCAGTATTTATACAGAAAGATCATTTCTGCTTTTAATCCTCATTGACCTCCTTCTCCATTCCCATCATTTACCTGAAGTGTCCAGTAGGTGGCGATATCACTCTGTCTTCTGCCTGGAATAGTGAGAGAGCAGAAGCTGTAACACGTATAAAAGCTTTCAGTTTATTATTATTTTTAAATTAAAGCGTCCACATGAATAACAGAAACAAATGCCTCCCTTTTTCATGTCTGAAGATCCAACATCAGTGAAAGTAGGAGATGTGATAATTTAATTCCTGACCCTGCAGTGAGCTGGAAGACTTTGTCATATGAACACATGTATCACGTTTCTGTCATTTTAATCCTAATATTTTAAATCCATGATTATGGGTTCAATGCAGTAGGAATGAAGAAACTATGAGAAATTTTAAAGGGCTTCATTTAAACTCCTGTAATCATCCTTCTGTCATTACAGATCATATACAGTATAATTATTCACTTCCACAACGAGCTCAGTGGAGGATTAAACAATAATCTCACAAATAATGAATGAATGTTATAATTATATAGTCTATATATAAAATCCACCAGTAGACATCAAACACAAAAAAGCTCTTTATTTCTCTTCATTTCACTCGGATTGATTAAAAACTGATATTTTACAGTATGAGCCATTTTGAATTCTGAGTAAAATAAAGTTATAAAGAAAAGGTAACTTACTGTAACAGACTCTCCACTTAATAAAAGATAAAGGCAGGAAATCCACACTGAAAAGTTTCATATGAAAATCTTGGGTCCTGAACTGAAGACACGGATCTTTACCTCTAACTGATTCCGTTTTATAGAGTGAGTGCAGTGTCTGATACCAACTATTTGTTTGTATCAGAAAGGGTTATATGGAACTGAAAGCTCACCTTTAGTGAGAGGAACAGAGTAAACCATAAACAGTAGCAGAACAAACCTTAGGTCCACATCTCTGTAGGAGAGAACTCTGGGGAAATTTAAAGGGAAACAACAACAACAACAACAACAACAACAAGTGCAAGTATACAAATGGCTGAACAAATGTAACTTGATATTAATTTAAGATTTCAATTTAAACCTAGTTTAAATTAAACCTAAATTAAAGCAGGTGTAGGGTAAGAGATAAAGCTGATACCTATAGTAATCAGACTCACTCAATTAATGAGAAAGATAGAAATATAGAAATAAGGAAATAATGAACCGTACATGAAAATTTGAGATACGAATTAAAAGGAGAAAAGAGGAGGAAGCCTTATCTATCTGTGAATGTCCAGAGGAGAAGTCCTACTAAGAGGGAGGCACTAATGGACAACACAGAAACCTGACTCAAATCTTACTTAAACTTGGTTTTAGTTCAAACTAAGCAAGCATGCATCGTAAGAAAGGCTTGAGTGAAAGTGTTACCGAATGGTAATTTTTATTACCATTCGGTAACACTTTCACTCAAGCCTTTCTTACGATGCATGCTTGCTTAGAAATAAAAGAAATGAAAGGAATGAAAATATAAAGAGGGAAAAACCACAACAGTAGTCTAAAAGACTAAGAATAAAAATAAAGTAGCAAGGGAAGTTGAAATAAGAAGAGGAGTCAAATGAAATTAAAAAGGAGGAAATAGAGTGGACCTAACTACGAAGGACCAGAAGGTGGCGACAGTGGGCTTACGCTACCGTGAGTAAGGAGGGGGTTAGGTTACCACGCGTTAAACGCTCAAGAGGGCCCTCTCGTGGTCAGTCAGAGGTACTGCGCCCTACCTACCCTAAACTCAGACAGGAAGTGAAATCGGCGTGCGTTCCCTAGGAGACGGCTTTAATGGCGATTTCATGCCTTACCACTAGAATAAAGCGAGCTTTTGAGATCTCAGGGATCCTTTTGTGCTATTTATGCACAAGAAATGTGGGCAGGATTTCTCCGCTGCCATGCACACAAAATCACAACGGGATTTCTTTTCGACTCGGCTCGCTGACTCGGTTCACTCGCTGACTCGGCTCCCTGGCGACTCGGCTCCCTGGCGAGCGCGCGAAAATACAGATTCTAACAAGACAAAAATCTAATAAAACACGCTTAGATTTGAAACGGAATTGCTCACGAAATAAAGTTTAAAACACCGCCCGCATTCTTCACCAAAATATGTCACGAATCAATCATTACTAGCATTATTCTTTTCCACCAGAATAATGTAATGGATCAACTTTAAACATGAAAAACGAAACAGAAGCGCACGCTCGGATTCAACGCACCTTTCTAAAGGAGACGAGTTTTAAAGCGTGTCCGCATTATCTACAGGAATGTGTAATAACTCGGGTGAATCTGCAACGTCTAAAAATATTCTCCACCAGTTACAATTTATGGAACGAATTAAAAGATGTTTAACACGTTTAAATGTATTCTCCAATTTATATAAGGAATTAGCTCGACTGGCGTGAAATATATCTATATATCTAATCAATGCGTGTTGTGACCTGTTATAAATATACATCAGCCATGAAAGGGAATTTATATAGGTGCACATATACATATAGATAATTAACTACAACGGATTATAATTAATTATGACTATGTATGTGGTCTAGATCAGCTTTTAGGATTAGCTGTAGTCTAGTTTTAGAATTATGAACTCTAAAGAGGGAGTTTATCCTTCTGGCCAGGAAGAATTAACCAAAGAATTTTGTTATTAAAGATTAGAGCGGGTAACCAAGATCTTATGCAGTATAGAATTGACTCTATCACGTGACCAAACAGAGACAAATCAAGCGTGGGATAATAGATTTTAATAACTAGATGTAACTATGGATACACACGACTAACTCTAAGCAAAACATACATATGTACATCTATATACAAGGAAAGAAAAG
>JAMFTF010000039.1:685000-690000 GCA_023630585.1 Cranoglanis bouderius
ACAGGTCTTAACATGAGCAATCACTGAAAAGACACATACAGTAGTGTGAAAAAATAAGTACACCCCATGGAAATTGTTGGCTTTTTAAAAAAAAAAAAAAAAAAAAAAAGCATTTGAGGGTTAAGGGCCTTGCTCAAGGGCCCAACAGTGGCAGCTTGGTGGTGCTGGGATTTGAACTCACGACCTTCCCGATCACCAACATCTTAACCACTGAGCTACCACTGCCCTACAACTTTCACAATTTAAATGAACGGATCAGTCACACAGAGTACACACCTACATTTATCACATCTTCAGATCCATAAAATTAGAGTCAGATGTTGAAGATCGGGTGCCAGTGATTGGAACCTGCTTAGGGAGTGCAGGAGGAACCTGTCTTATTTATACTCCTCTCATATCTAGTGTCTGGTGTTCCCTTTGTTATTGAGGTGTGTGGTGTCATCATGCCAAGATCTGAAGTGTTCTATAAGGCCTTCAGAAAAAAGGTTGTGGATGTCTATGAGTCTGGCAAGGGATTTAAAAAGATCTCCAAATTATTTCAAATTCATCATTTCACTGTAAGGAAAATCATCTACAAGTGGTGCAGATTCATATCAAAGAGTGATCGAAGATAATGTGAGGCCGTCTGTCTGCCACTTGAGTATGAATGCTTTAACAAATCTAGTGGCCGGTATGATATGGGAGAATTCCAAGGTAATTGTGTAGTTACTTGGCATTTAGATAAAAACACTTTCTATCAGGAGGGTTATTTATGCAAAACTGTATATCATGCCACGGCAACAGTGACAGGGAGTTTTCCAGTTATCACTTTGCCTAACTGCACACATCAGACCCTAACATTCCCACTGATATCCCTGTATGAGGAGCAGACAGCAGCAGTGGCAGATTATTTTTGGTTGTGTGGAGGTAGGCGTCTGAGGGCTACCTTGCCTAAAGAATGGGCAGGGTTATGTGCTAGGGTAAGATTGATTCAAGAGATAACTATGATGCACTGGGACCCTAAGAAAACTGCTGAGCAAAAATCACGTAGAGTGAAAAGGGCTTATGCACCAGATCCCCAAGTGACTATAGATTCTATAGGGCAACCAACGGGTATACCCGATGAATTAAAGGCTAGAGATGAAGTAAAATCAGGATTTGAGTCTATATTAGTCTGGATAACGCCTAACAAGAACACAGAATGGATCAACTACATTTACTACAACCAGCAGAGATTTATTAACTATACAGACGATGCCCTGTCAGCATTGGGTGAGCAGTCGAGTGCAACGAGTAAAATGACATGGCAAAACCGACAAGCTCTAGACTGGTTATTAGCAGAGAAGGGAGGTGTCTGTGTGATGTTTGGGGACCAGTGTTGCACCTTCATTCCTAATAATACTGCACCTAATGGAACATTCACTGAGGCTATGAACAAATTGAAAAAGCTACGCCAAGAGGTGACTGAGAATGCAGGAAGGGACATGCATTCTTGGGATTGGTTTGAGTCTACTTTTGGAAAGTGGGGAGCATGGCTCTCAAAAATGGGAATAATGTTGGGTGCAGTAATCATTATTGGAGGACTATTGTTTTGCTGTGTTTTTCCTGTCTTAAAGTCTTTTGTGATTAATGCTACTGTTAAACAGATGTCTCTTGTGAAGGGAGTAACTATGGACAAAAGAGATCCCTATGATCCTTATCCAGACTGGCCTCCTAAGCAAGACTGGATTCCGGACCAACCTCAGTGTGATACAGACTCTGATTCTGTGAGTTTGAAAACACCCCTTTATTCTGAGGCCACGATGACCAGCTCCTCAAGTGAGGATGAAGAAGCAGTGTGATGAGCCATACCCTGGGTGTAAGTGCTAGCCTAACCTCTCCCCAAGGGTGACCCTCTACAATACGCAAAGTATCTGGGTTGAAGAAAAACATCGCTCCGCTGGATGACCATCCATCAATCAACTGAGAGACTAAGCTACTTTTATACATTTTTATATTTACTACTGAATTTTATATCTTCACTACTGATTGTAACCGAGTGCACTGACATATATCCTGCTGAATTTTCACTATTGATTGTAACTGAACACACTGGATTAGTATTAAGACTACTGATTATGTTTTATTGATTATGAGACTTGATTTCCATTACACATTATTTTAAGCAAATCATTAATGTATTCTACACAACCGTGACAACCACGGGCAAGAGCTGAACCATTTACACACACATGCTTGTAACACTATGTTGATTTTGAGTGTAAGGTTTAGGGAGATGGGATCTTTCACTCCTTCCTAGTCAAGTGTGGGGGGAGATGTTTGGTCCCATTCTCCACAAGAGCACAGTTTCAGAATTTGATCATTGCTAGATCTGAAGAGGTGATCGCCCGGATCACTAGTTAGTGTAAGTGAGAGGATTGAGTTGTGAGGCTGCTCTCTTGAGGTAGGTGGGAAGTCCCAAAGGGAGGGATATTTATATTTATATAGTGTATTTTCATATATTAACCCAGTATTTAACCAAGTATTTTCATGTATTAGCCAATAAATCGATTTTGATGTAATCAACCACTGGATTAATTAATCAGGAGATGAAACCTCTAGTATAAGGTAAAAAGCAGGTCAGGTTAGTGTATGATCTCAGTTTATGAGGAACTCACTATCTGTA
The DNA here is from genome assembly GCA_023630585.1 of Cranoglanis bouderius. Lineage (NCBI taxonomy): Eukaryota > Metazoa > Chordata > Actinopteri > Siluriformes > Cranoglanididae > Cranoglanis > Cranoglanis bouderius. Next base: position 687,645 of record JAMFTF010000039.1, read on the forward strand.
CCACTCTGTACTGTCTTTAGCAGAAAGTGCAGCAGAGCATGATGACCCTTACATCATAGTCAAAACCAATTAAGGCCTTGAAACTCTTTTAAAAATACACTGGTGGACCTCGCACCACGGTTGTTTATGAGATCCATAGAAAGACACATAATTGTGGCGAGCTGTCAGAGGTGTGATTAAAGAGAAAATGGGGAAACCCCTCCTGAATGAGATCATTGCCTTAGAAATGTATAAAAACTGATGTATTGACTGTATTTGTCAGATGGTCTGCAGTCGTCTCGGCTTTATGGTGTTTCAATAAAGTCTGATTTTTGACATCTTAAACCCCGGACTCTCGAATACTTTTTTATAGAATAACCAGGACATTTTCCACAATAATCATAAAATAAAATGTAAGTTAACACACACCGCGCGCAGTAAACGCTTAATGTACTAAACCAACGACCAGGGAAAACCATTTTCTCTTACGTTTATCTTGCCATAAACACTGAGACAACGGCACCGTAATCCAAGTGTAAAGACAATATTTTATGTTAAGCTTTTTCTCCCATAGAAACCCAGTATAAAGAAAATGCTTCTTAATGTATTAAGGAAGTGATATTAAAAGACCAAATTCAGTAAACACCTTACTGATGATGGAGGTAAGCAGATGAGCCCTAAGTTTCACGTTAAGCGTGTTTCCACCCTCAGTGTGAAATCACAACGTATAAAAACTAGAATTTACATTTTCTGGAGAAAATGTAGGGGGGAGCTACACGTGTGTGTGTATGTGTTTGTCGAAGCATAATTAATTTGACATGGTGTCTGTAATCGGGGTCGGACTTAGCACTTGGAAAAGGGAGGCAACCGCTTTGGGCTCCCAGAATCCAAGGGCCCCCTAAAAATGCATATTATATATTATATTTTTAATTATTAATACTAAATAATGTATACTGAAAATTTAAATATCGATGTTAAAACACTGAATATGGACCCATTCCTATATTTTGTCTAGGGCCCCCAAATCACTAAATCTGCCCCTGTCTGTGTATAATGCAGTTCTCCTCATGGAGCCGATTGTTTTGATGTTGGACATGCCTGCAGTAGTTTGGTGATTAGACTAGATTGGTTTTTTGCCTGTTCGTTCCTGCTACTGATTTGACGATGAGTAGGATTACGGCCGGAATAACGCCATTTTCGCGAAAATTCCATAATGCGATATGCATATGCCAGGTCTAATCCCTAGATGTATGAGGATATGAGATGCGAGCATGTCCAGTCACAGGTTAGCTTTATGATCTACAGTGAGATAATCAGAGTGCAAGGACAAAAGCAAATCAGTGAAAATGCAGAATGAAATAAAATAGAAAATAAAAAAACAGGTATATAGACCGACATGAACATGAAGATAATTTTTCATAAAGATGATTAATTTCTTTACAGAATATCTAGGATGCCGTCATTCATTCATCTACAGTGAGCTCTTTATGCTGGTCGGAGTCGCAGTGGATCTGGAGCTTATCCCGGGAACACTGGGCATGAGACAGGAGAATGTTCATATATACATTATAAACATTAATGTCCAAAAATGTTCAACGTCCAAAAATGTTTCTGTAACCACAGAAGCAGGAATGAGACTGACAGAATGAGGTAGTGATCAGGATGGAGACGTCGTTTCGAGTGACACGAGTATTGTAGTTCCAGGCCAGCTAGTGGAGAGCTGATTTAAATAAATATCTAACATAAAAATAAATACATTAATCATCCTAATCTAACCATGTCTTCTGGGATCTTCCTTTATCAGGGTTTCTGTAACACTCTCAGCTTCATCTGCTGAAGGTTTCTCTGTTCCTGTCTGATGGGTCGAAGCTGCTGATGACTCTATAGTCGTCTCTGAAGTATTTCGTGAGTTATCCTTTGAGTTATCCTGTGATGGTGTGTGATGGTGTGTGATGGTGTGTGATGGTGGTGTCGTGTCTTGATATTCTTCTACACTCATGCTTTATCCTGGTCAGTGGTGGAGCCAATGCCATTAACACTGGGCACAAGACAAAATCCGAGAATTCACACGAGCAGGACACCAGTCTAACCTTATCTGCAGTGGGTTTTGGATCATGGAGGAATGAAGTGTTGATGAAGACGGCAATGTGCACCTGTTTCAATCATCATATCATCAGCGCCTCCATGTGGACATCAGTATAAACACACACACACACACACACACACACACACACACACACACACTTCATTTATTCATTCACTATTGTTCAGTAAGAGCTTTACCCTGGTCAGGGGCACCAGTCCACTGCAGAAAACCATGTACACTCATTCACACACTCATTCACACACTCATTCACACACTCATTCACACACTCAT
>JAMFTF010000039.1:700000-702500 GCA_023630585.1 Cranoglanis bouderius
CGCACACACTCTCACTCGCGCACACACGCGCGCACACACTCTCACTCGCGCACACACGCGCGCACACACTCTCACTCGCGCGCACACACTCTCACTCGCGCACACACACGCGCACACACTCTCACTCGCGCACACACTCTCACTCGCACACACACTCTCACTCGCGCACACACTCTCACTCGCGCACACACGCGCGCACACACTCTCACTCGCGCGCACACACACTCTCACTCGCGCACACACACTCTCACTCGCTCGCGCACACACACTCTCACTCGCTCGCGCACACACACACACACATACGCGCACACACACACACACACACACTCTCTTACACACACATTTAAAACCTCTCACTTGTTTGAGAGTCCTGATGGTATAACTTGTGTGTGTGTGTGTGTCTGTGTGTGTGTGCAGAGAAAGTAAAGCCAAAGCAGAAGAAGAAAGAGGAGCCGAGTTCACTGTTCCAGAGACAGAGAGTGGACGCACTGCTGCTCGACCTGAGGCACAAATTCCCTCCCATGTTCTACCAGGTAACTAACACACACACACACACACACACACACACACACACTAATGTGGTGTTTTTATCCGAAACTGTGTATGTTTTATTTCTGAATGTAAAATAATCAATAGTTATTTATCTGTTTGTAGCCTAAACCAGGAGAGAAGCCAGTTCCAGGTAAATGCTCATCTCACTGTATAAATCAAGCATAAAAGCATAACACATTGTTTACATACATGTCCACTACTTGTTTTACTAAATATAAATATTGTGTGTGTGTGTGTGTGTGTGTGTGTGTGCAGTGGAGGTGAAAAAGGAGGCGGAGCTCCCAGCTGAAGCAGCGAAACAGGAAGAGCGAGAGGTGGCCATTAAACCCCCTGCAGCTTCAGGAACCACTAAACCTCCACCTGAGAAACGAGCACGCCTGCAGTGACACACACACACACACACACACACACACTGCAGCGTTAATGCTACATAATGCTGAAGGTGACAGTTTACCTAAAATAAAATGTCCATACAGTCTTTATACCAGATGCAGTCGTTCAGCTGAGGCGTGTTCATTGATGTGTTCCCCCTGAACCCTGAACCCTCACCACAATTCTACCTGTTGTTCTCTTTTTATTTCTTGTAAATCTAGTGTTGTGTAAATAGTGATTTAAAAAAATAATAATAATTAAAAAAAAATTTTTTTTTTGTACAAACTCTAACATAATAGTGAATGGAAGCTCATACCTGTCATTACACATGTTGCTAATAGGTGGGTATGTGCTTTTATAAATAAATCATTTTAACAGGTTTGGCTGTTAAAATGAACAAAATAAGTTATGGCTGTAATTTGTTGAATAAATAATGTACAGTCCATTGTTTATATGAATGCATGTGTCTCACTGTCTGTCCGTCTGTATCCAATATATTCTGTTCAGAGCCATTATTACTGTAACACACAGTTTATACACTTAAAATGGGACCGTTGTTATCATAACACACGTTAGACAGGGGACCATAATTATTGTAACATACATTGGAAAGGGGACTATTGATACTGTAACACATTAGGCAGGGGAGATGTTATTATTGTAACACACTATAGACCTAACAACTGTTATTACTGTAATACACAGTAGGCCTGGGGACCGTTATTACTGTAACACACAGTAGGCAGGGGGACCGTTATTACTGTAACACACAGTAGGCCTGGGGACAGTTATTACTGTAACACACACTGTATATGCGTATATCACACATTTTGTGTATTATCATTATATTATCAGAGTATTAATTAATAATTAAACTGATTGTTTATTTATCAGAACAAAGTCAGGGTGTTTTGTGCGTTTCCATGGTTACGGCTAATGTCACTTTCTGGGGCGACGAAGAGCTGCGAGTTTCTGTGCTAATCTCTGTAGCTAATTCCGACACGGAGCGTACACACTGTACACATTTCATTAAATAGACCGAGTATTTTATGTCTTAATTTGTTATTATTATTATTATTATTATTATTATTATTATTATTATTATTAAATTGCTTGTTCTGGTACAAACGCGGTGGAATGCTAGTGTTAGCTTGTGGCTAATCATTGCTAACGATGGATCAGACCAGTGAGGTGATATTTAAAATAACTACACTTTTTATTTGAAGTCATGAATAATAATAATAATAATAATAATAACAATAAATATGTCTTTATAAATATTCATAATTATTTTCGCTCAACGGGGGAAAAAACGGTTTTAGCGTTTAAAAACGCTAGAACACAGGTTCTGTAGCTAGTTAGCTAGCGGGTAATAAAACTACAAGTCCCAGGCGCCGGTGCTGTCGGTAGGGGCGCAGAGGATTGTGGGACAGGAGGCTGCTCCGCTGGAGGACTCAGAGGAGCAGTGTCTCCGTTAGCTGCAGTAGCAGGAAGGCAGGCTGTGTACAGATGGAGCTCGGTTTCCAGGCCCGTGTCAGAGTGAGAGTCAGAGCCGAGGCGCAGCAGCTCCGGGACG
>JAMFTF010000039.1:725000-727500 GCA_023630585.1 Cranoglanis bouderius
TTAATTATATTAATTATTTAAACTTATGAGTAGATCTGAATTATTAGTGAATGTGTGTGTGTGTGTGTGTGTGTGTGTGTGCGTGTGTGTGTAGCTGTGGGAGCTGCTGAATAAGCTACGCTTTGTTTACACCTACATCGCTCCGTGGCAGATCACCTGGGGTTCAGCCTTCCACGCCTTCGCTCAGCCCTTCGCTGTACCACGTATCCTTCTCTCTCGCGTGTGTGCGCGTGTGCGCGTGTGCGTGTGTGCGTGTGTGCGTGTGTGCGCGTGTGCGCGTGCGCGCGTGCGTGCGTGTGCATGCGTGCGTGCGTGTGCATGCGTGCGTGTGTGTGCGTGTGGTGTGAGAGTGTGTGCGTGTGTGTGTGTGTGTGTTCTGTTTAAATCTCAATCTGCATCGTTTCTTTCATTAAAGGATTAAAGAATGAGTAAGGTAACGAGTTTGTAATGACGTAGACGTGCAGCGACGATGAAGAATGTGTTACTGGTCCTTGACTCCGCCCCCTTTCCCCCAGATTCGGCCATGTTGTTCGTGCAGGCGGTGGTGTCGGCCGTTTTCTCCACTCCTCTCAACCCGTTTTTGGGCAGCGCCATCTTTATCACGTCCTACGTCCGACCTGTTAAATTCTGGGAGAGAGATTATAAGTAAGGCTCGCTCGCCCACAGGTATGTTGTGTTCAGGTTAAGTAGTGTTTTCAGTGTGTGTGTGTGTGTGTGTGTGTGTGTGTGTGTGTGTGTGTGTGTGTGTGTGTGTGTGCAGCACAAAGCGAGTGGATCACTCCAACACCAGACTGGCATCTCAACTGGATAGGAATCCAGGTAACAGCACACCTGTAATGTCAGATACACACACACACACACACACACACACACACACACACACACACACATATATCTCTTTCTGGATTACTCTCTCTCTCTCTCTCTCTCTCTCTCTCTCTCTCTCTCTCTCTCTCTCTCTGTCAGGTTCAGATGATAACAACCTGAACTCGATCTTCTACGAGCACCTGACCCGTTCCCTGCAGCACTCTCTGTGTGGGGATCTGCTGCTGGGCCGCTGGGGAACCTTCAGCACCGGAGACTGTTTCATCATGGCCTCTGATTACCTCAACGCCCTCGTCCACCTCATCGAGATCGGCAACGGCCTCGTCACCTTCCAGCTCCGCGGCCTCGAGTTCAGAGGTGTGTGTGTGTGTGTGTGTGTGTGTGTGTGTGTTTATAGTGAGTGTTTATTAGGACTGTAATGTGTGTGAGTTGTGTCAAACGTGCTGATTGGTCAGGTGCTGTGTGACATCATCAGGGGTCAATTTAAATTGTCTATGAAAATTCACAAAAACAGGAAGTTCTGCAAGAACATGTGTTAATTTTTTTTCTGACTCGCAGGAATATAGCGCGCGCACACACACACACACACACACACACACACGGTGGGCGGTGACGGTATCTATATTTTATGCCGTTAAATCTCCCGGTCCGTGTCCCCGCAGGTACGTACTGCCAGCAGAGGGAGGTGGAGGCCATTACGGAGGGCGTGGAGGAGGACGAGGGCTGCTGCTGCTGCGATGTGGGTCACCTGCCCCACCTGCTGTCCTTTAACGCTGCCTTCGTTCAGCGCTGGCTCGCCTGGGAGGTCCTGCTCTCCAAATACACCTTACAGAGCTACAGCATCACGGAGAACAGTGCCGGGGCCATGCTGCAGGTCTACGAGCTACGCCAGATCCTCACCACCTACTACGTCAAGGTGTGCAGTTCAATACAGGATCAGTTACACACACACACACACACACACACACACACACACACACACACACACACTCCTCACTCACATAACATTACACAGTCAGTTTATATTACACACTCACCACCCACTACAGTAATGTTTAAGGTAATAAATATTCAATTATATTCAAATATTGAGATTAAACAACATTATAAAACACTTTTACATAATATTTTTATTAAAATTAAAAGCTTTTGGTCTAAATAATAATCTTATTATTATTATTATTATTATTATTATTATTATCGATAGAAAAATCTATTAAACATCCAGTAAACATTTATTAAATATTAATTAATCATCAGTTTGTTTAAAATTGTACAAACATTATTAGTAGAAACTGCTAATTAATTTGAATGTAACATCCGTAATTAAATTTTAAATGTTGTAATTAAAGTATTACAGATGTACATATCGGACACGTTTAACGCGTGAACGTGACGTTTATTAACGTTATATTCAAAACTTATTAAATATATTCATGTTAAGTATTTAGTGTGCTAATTTGTTTTGTTTTCTAATTCTAACTGATGTTGCTGTGTGAAATGTCTGTAATATACTAACACCCGTGTGTGTGTGTGTGTAGGGAATAATTTATTACGTGGTCGCGTCTCCGAAGCTGGAGGAGTGGCTCTCCAATGATGCCATGATGGAAGGGCTGAAGAACTGCAGCGAGAGGAACTATGTTGACCTTGACCCGACCTTTAACCCCAACATCGA
>JAMFTF010000039.1:732500-742500 GCA_023630585.1 Cranoglanis bouderius
CTGGGTAACACAATCACACACACACACACACACAAACACACACACTCCTAGATAGTGTACTAACTGCTACTTCAAAGTCAGGTTTCTTTATTGGTGTGAAAAATATTAACACTTGTATTGCTAAAGCTTGGGTTCAGAGAAATTAGAAAATAACTACAGAAATAAATAAGTAGAAACAAATGTACATACATTCAACAACACAGAACCCTGAGAGGAAAAAACAAACAGGGAAGAAAGGAGAATACCCATACCTATATATACATGTGTATAAATACAGCGTCCTCCATTAATATTGGCCCCCTCGGTGAATGTTCAAAAACATTCACAAAGGTACTCTGCTCTCATGGATCTCAAACAATTGCAAACACAACACAGGCTTATCCAAAAAAAACAATCGTTGTTAAATATAGGTGTGCAACAATTATTGGCACCCCTATGAATTCATATGAGAAAAATATATTTGAAGTATATTCCCACTGATATTTTGCATTTATTTTAGTACACCTGGGTGACTAGGAACAGGAAATTGTTCAAACATGACTTCCCGTTTCACAGGGGTATGAATATGAGGTAACACACAGGACAAGTTCCAGATATTTTTGGCAATAAACGCCAGAGGTGGATTTGGTGCACACAGAGGGGTAGCCATATGGAAACGTACCTCATTCCCACGGTTAAATATGGTGGTGGCTCTTTAATGTTTTGGGGCTGGACATTTTATTAGGACACATGGCATCATGGACTCTATCAAATATCAACAGATATTTAAATGAACACCTGACTGCCTCTGCCAGAAAGCTTCAGATGGGCCGCGGTTGGACTTGAAACCCATAGAAAACCTGTGGGGTGAACTGAAGAGGAGAGTCCACCAGCATGGACCTCGAAATGTGAAGGATCTGGAGAGATTCTGTATGGAGGAATGGTCTCAGATCCCTCCCAGATCCCTAGGAGAAGACTCAGAGCTGTTATCTTGGCGTACATATACATTCACACATACATACCTACTTATACACATATATATATATATACCTCTCTCTCTCTCTCTCCCTCTCTCTCTCTCTCTCTCATATTAGGAACCAGTCAGAGTTCTCAGTCTGTGCGTTCCTCTCTGGTGCGTCACTCTCCCACCCGGTCGTCCATGGCGAGTCAGTCGTCATCGCTCCGTTACAACAGCAACGCCGAGCCGACTCTGTGCAAGCGACACACACTCACACACACACACACACTCGCTGGCCTGCTCGACCATCATCATCATCACCAACCACCCAGGAGAGAGGACATCTCCTACAGAGTACAGGTGTGAGAGAGAGAGAGAGAGAGAGAGAGAGAGAGAGAGAGAGAGCGCGCATCTTAAGGACTATTTCATTACTTTTAAGTTCTACAATGTGTGTGTGTGTGTGTGTGTGTGTGTGTGTGTGTGTGTGTTAGATAGTGGATGTGAATCAGGTGCTGGATGTGATTAATCTGTCGAAGCGTAAGGAGCTGCTGTGGCCTGACGAGTCGATGAGGTTGAGGGCGGGGCCGAGCTGCTGGAGAGACTGGGGCCCCCTGGAGGGCATGGAGGGACATGTGAGCACACACACACACACACACACACACACACACACACACACACACACACACACAGAGCTATTAACCGGGTGGGTGTGATGTACAAACTCAATAGTACTGATTCATTCTACTTTATATAAATCATTATATAAGAACTGCTACATAAAATTATTATGATTGTTGAATTTGTGTGTGTGTGTGTGTGTGTGTGTGTGTGTGTGTGTGTGTGTGAGCAGGTGATTCACCGGTGGATGCCTTGCAGTCGTGACCCTCTCACTCGCTCCCCAATTGATAAATCCATCCTGCTGGTTCAGGTGGATGATAAACTGGTTCCCATTATAGAGACTGGAGTGATCGAACTGGGAGCAGAAGTGTAAACACACACACACACACACACACACACACACACAGGTGTCAGACACACAGATTCATGCCTCGTCCACACGTAAAAGGATATTTTGGAAAAACGTAATACTTCTCTCTCTGGGTTTTTTTTTTATCCCTTATGTTTTATGTGGCAGATAAACACTGTGCAGGAGAAATTTCACACTGAAACTCGACTGAGGTGTGTGTGTGTGTGTGTGTGTGTGTGTGTGTGTGTTCATATGGATCTAGATCACCATGAGTGTCTCTTCCTGTAGATCTAGAGCAGCTAGACTGATGGTTGGTTCTCATGGACCTATCCTGCATTAGACTAGAGGTCATAAATAATTTTCAATGCTCCCTCAGCTCAGAATCTCTACTCTCCCCGTCCCCGAGTTCAGCGAGTGGCATCAGATCAACACGGCCGCTCAGAGTGTCAGCAGTAAACACTTCTGACCTGTAAATGAGCTGCGCCGTATATACACACCCACCCGTATCGGCTTTAGATCCGTCAGCACACAGACACGTTCACCTGTTAAATCTAGAGCCCGCGTGCGGACATTTTAAGTTGAACGTACAGGATGTGTGTCGTCGTGGTTCTCGAGCACTCGGGAGTGTTGTTGTTTATGTAGAGTAGCTCTGTACACGCTGAAGGCGTTGGGGGCGTATTTACGACAGGGAGAAAACACTCAGAAAGTACGAAGTTAAATCTGACATGCTAACCGTCGAGCGTGGTGTCTGCGTGTTCGCTGATAGCGGGTCAGATTACGAGTTTAATTTGGCTTAGTGTTTTTAATGTTTTCTAACACCGATGAGTGAAGGTCTTGACGTTGGTGCAGTATCGCCACCTACAGGACAGTCTGAATTACGTGTTCTCGTGTGGTGATCTAAAAACAAAACAAAACGAACAAGAAAACCCAGAGGGGATGGATGAAAGTGTATTTTCTGAAATATCCGTGTGCGTGGACGAGGCCTCGGTCCTGCCTGTCGCTCCGCCTCACTCACACATGCTGCATGACGGATCACACTGCGATCACGCCGCGTCAAAGCTTCGACTTGTCTTTTCTTTTCGTGTTCATAGGTGACACTTTCCTGTAAATCATCGTGTTTATAACGATCACATTTCTGTCTCAGCGCGCCGTACGTCCTTTTGTAAAAGTTCTTTTATAGACTCGTCGTAACACCAGTGCACTGAGAAACCCCTAAGATCTACAGCAACACTAACAGGACAAACACTAAACTACTCCGTGCCTGTAGGGGGCGCCGTGGTGACGTGTAACAGGCTGTGTGAACATCATGGAACAGACAGACGTCTTGTACGTCAGTGCAACTTATACAACGATGCAGTGTGTAGACTGTACTACTACTGTTAGGTGTTGTTTTTTTAAAGACAGGGTTTAGGGGAGTGCGTCTCTCACCCAGAGATGATTATATTTCTGAAAATATTTTTTTAAATTATATTGTGTGTGTCTCAGACGAGCGTTTATTCAGCCTGTATTTTGAGGCTCTTTTTTTTTTTTTTTTTTTTTTTTTTTTTGCATATATATATATATATATATATATATATATATATATATATATATATATATATATATATATATATATATATATATAAATATATGAATATAAATATATTGTCACCACATGTTTACAGATCGTTAAGGACTTTTATTACAGCGTTATAGAGTTTACTAAGATATAAAGCATTATAAGCAGTTATGTTGATTTATGAATGTGCTTTATAGAAAAGTGTCAGCTTTCGTTTCATTTCTATGCATTTTGTCAGGACTTTCTTAAACTTAAACTCACACACACACACACACACACACACACACACACACACACACACACACACACACACACACACACACACACACACAATCATGGACATTATAGAAAGAGAAAGCCTTCATTTGTTTCCCTTGTTTACAACGACACTTTAATTTTTTTTAATGGATTTGTTTTAGTATTCTGCCAAACGTGTTCTCCACACAGACACTAATATAAAAATATGTTATTATTAGGATCATTTGTATTATAAACCATGATATTTAAATATAATATTTACCTTCGTTCAACTCTGTGTTTTGTTTTTTTTTTTTTAAAAAAAATTTTTTTTAGTTTTTTTTTTTTTTTATTAATGATTCATTCATCGTGTTTTTTGTTTTTTTGTTTTTTTAATGAATGAAAGCAGTTATAGCGAGTTGCACTATGGATTTATTTTGTATGACGTGTGTTTGGTTTGCAGCGACTGATGCACTACAGTCTGTACGTCATTCCACGCCTTTTATTTATTAAACACGATTCGACTCGTCGCGCCTTTCGGGAAAAATGCAATCATCATGTCTTTTTTAAAATTTTTTTTTATTTTCCTGCTTTTCTCTTCAAATGGTTTTTACTGAATATAACTGTATATAAAATATTATTATTATTATTATTATTATTATTACTATTACTATACATGAGTGTAAAGAAGGGACTTGCTCTGAATATTTATTACTGTGCTTCTACATTTTGTTACCTTTTTCATTTCCGCTGTATAAAATTAAAGGTTATTAAATGTATAAGTTGCTCGTGGGTTAAAACGGAGCCGAGCTTCTGATGGACTGTTTCTCTGTTTAACTGAAATTCTTTTATAAGATGGAAAAAAAAAAAAATAATAATAATAAATGAACCTGATTTACCACTTCAGTCTGATTTTATTTATTCATCTGTTCAGTATTTCCGCAGGTTGACGTGTGAAGGCTGTTGCAGCTGCTGCACCGTGGCGCTCTAACGGCCGTTAATGAGGCGTCTCCTCTGTGCTAGTGGTTCTAGAGATGATGTGGGTTCTCCAGGTCACTGTAAGAACACTGGCTCTAGATACTTCAGACCCCAAAGTGTAGATGCTCTACCTACTGTAAGAATACACAAACACGAGAACATCATTTGTACATCATGCAGCGCGGCTAGAACGTTTCTTTCTGTGGTTCTACAGCATCTAGAACAATACTGTTATTAATCTAGAACAGCAGCACACACCCTTCTCCTACAGTATCTACGGTTCTTATGGTTACAGACCAGCTAGGGTGTGTGTGTGTGTGTGTGTGTGTGTGTAGCTACAGTATTTGTTAGATACTGAGTGCCAGAGTGGTTCTTATGGATCTGGAGCTGCTAGATTGTCTGTCTGTGAGGTTCTAGAGCACCTGGAGTGTCGGGTGTAATTTAGCTCGGACGGTTCTAGATCTGCTGCAGTGTTCTTTTGGATGGAGATCATTTACTGATTTGTTGTAATAGATCTGGAGCAGCAGGAGTGTGTGATCTATTTTATAAAATAATATTAAAGAAAAAAAAGTCAAATGTTGTAATGATCATAGTATCATCGGTCTGTCTGCCTGTCTGTCTGTCTGCCTGTCTGTCTGTCTGTCTTTCTTTCTTTCTTTCTTTCTTTCTTTCTTTCTTTCTTTCCAGGAATGTTGCAAGATAACTTACTGCCAAGTGTGAAAAGTTATGAAAACAAGTTCTTATCAGTTTGAATTTTTTAGTGTGTGTGTGTATATGTGTGTATGTGTATGTGTATGTGTGTGTGTGTGTGTGTGTGTGTGTGTGTGTGTGTGTGTGTGTGTGTGGCCAGTTGGTGATTAAGCATAATTTCATGTCCTGTGTTTTTTCTCTGTTGTGGTTTATCTGCATAATTTCGATGTTTTATGGTACTGCAGTTTCACCACGTGATGTTTCATGTGACTTTCTGTCAGCTGTCCTGCTGCATGAAACAGTTTATAATTAACACAGAGAGAGAGAGAGAGAGAGATGGCTGTGTCCCAAACGCTCGGGTTCGATTGAAGACCTGTAAAATTCATGCTTCATGTCGCTGTGTTTGAGAAACCTCAGAAGAACCCGTGGTTCAGGACGCTTTACATCCTGAGTCTCTGAGTTGCAGTTAGCATGTGAGATTAGCATTCTTCATTTAACCCTCCTATTATGTTGAAAAAAAGTTACATCCATTGTGTCATGCGTCAAAATGACTTCCACAGTTTAAATGCACACAAAACCCAGGAAAGAACCGCTTAAAACAGTAAACCTATGAAGAAATATTTGCATATATGTTCATTACCCTAAATGAGGAAAAGTCAAAGGATTTCAGAGTAAAAGAGAGACATCTCAAATGTGGAATTAGGTCATATTGACCCATCACATAATAGGAGGGTTAACTCTGTTTTTAATTTTAAACTGCTGTTAAAGCAGCATTACACTTTAATATATACAAGAATTCTGTGTAATAGAGCAGCTCCTGATTGGCTCGTGCCAGCTCTAGCCCCGCCCCTTACAATCATCTCCTTCTCTTCAGGACCCTAGCTAGACTCGAACAGCATTTGGGACGGAGCCGTGATCTTCCTCAGCAGATGAACTTTATCTCAGAGTATCAGGAAGTGTTATGAAGCAGAAATAAAGCAGTCATGTGGCAGTGATGTGATGTTGCAATGCTGTCACGTGCAGTCTGGTGCCTGGGAGCAGGTGCATTGTGGGAAATAACAGGTGTGTTATTTTCTGCAGTAAGTGAGACTGTTTCCCCTGAAATTTCCCCACACATCCGTCCTCACCACCGTGATTCTTCACACTCCACACACACTACACACACACACTCTACACACACTCTTTATCTGTGGTTTAGATGAACATTTACAGGAAGTCAGTTTCTCTCAGCACCATGTTTCTTCCTCAAAACAGAAAAATTAGACGATGTTAGATTATATCTATAATACTGTGTTAAAAAACCTGAACATCTCTCAGTCCACAGAACCGGACACACGTGAATGAGACGTGTAAACGATCCACAGAGCAAAGCTGGTATTGCTGACAAATATTACATATTAATAAAGACACACCTAGAGACTATTATTCAATTACTAATAAACTGTATAAAAGTTTCCTTTTTTTATAATTAATGTTTTCATTCTGTAAACCAGGTGATGGAAATTTGTATTTACACTTTTTTTTTCATGATTTCAATATCTTTATTTTTTTTTAAATGAGTACATCTTTCATTTATTATTATTTTTTTAATCTCTAAATCATCCTGTGTTCACATTTTAAATAATATGAAAAAGTGTTAACAATTACAAATAAATGTTTATAATATTTTATGTAATATATTATTAAAACTACCTTAATGTATTTAAATAGATATATTTTTTTAAAAGCACAAATGCAAAAGAACTGTGCTTCAAATCTTCTAATTTAATCGGAATTATTTATTTTAATGTGTTTGTGATTTATATGACACAAGTCTGCAATAATCTGTAATATGCCTCATTATACATACTTTCTCGTCTGCTTTTTATTTTTATTACTTATTTAAATTAAATCCATAATACATTTCTTTTACTTCAACCACCCCCTCCAAACAGCCATGTAGTGTTGCGCATGCGCAGTGCTAATGCTAATAAGCGATGGCGGGGAATAAAACCACCTGATCCACGGGTCATGTGAAGGGACATGTCCCACCCACGGAGTGAAATCTGTACTCTGATTGGTTGGCGTGATTGTCAGTCATCCCGGTGTTTTAAAAACTAGGTCGGCGGACTGTATTTTCGCTATTTCGCCTCAGCTCGACAAACGCGAAGGTGAGAATTTAAACGCTGGATTGAATCACTGTTTTTAAGTAAACAATAATCTTGATTATTTTTTTAAAAGTACTATTTTTATTGTGAGTGTATGGGTGTACACGTACGTGCGCGTGCGTCTCGTTATTCCATAACACCAGTCCAGGCGGCGCTTTCCTGACGTAAACTTTCCTTAAATCCTGAGGTACTGAGGTAAATAAATAAATGTTACACACAGTGGAGCTTTTTTGCTTGTTTTGTTTAGTCATTAGACGTTTATGATAGTGTAATTACACGTATTTAACGCGTTTAATATCTCTAAAATGTTTGTTTGTGTGTGTGTGTGTGTGTGTGTGTGTGTGTGTTGGTTAGTTTCATGGCTAATTGCTAACTGCTTTTCGGGAAAAACAGCGGGCTAATGGTCGCGCGAGCGTCGAGATTAATATTCATATTATTATTATTATTATTATTATTATTATTATTATTATTATTTATTTTGTACCTTTTCATACCAGAGTCATTGATAATGTGCTTCATAATAATACAAAAACAAAAAACAGTAAAGGTGTAATAATACAATTAAGGTAAAAATGCAAGTAAATTAAGTCAGTTCCAAAATTATTGGCACCCTTTACTATTATGAATATGTGAAATTAATAATGTCCAGTTAGCGTTGTGTGATGTTATGAGTTTAAGTCTATAAGGGAGGCTGATAAGTGTGTGTGTGTGTGTGTGTGTGTGTTTGTGTGGAAGAGATGGACAGTGGACTGGACAATACAATCATTCGATCTCGATATCGTGATAAATTCTGTTACAGTACCGTTACCTGAGAGAGCAGTGATCTCAACACCTACAGACTCGGCTGTTAATTAGCGAAACGAGCCACTTTTATTACTTCCAGACTATAATATTGCGATGTGTATCATGTATGGTGAACCTTTTTTTTTTTTTTTTTTTACTATTTTGAATGAATCTCATTTGAATAAACAGCTCATTACTGTATTTTACTATCATTTGGAGTTCTTGTATTTACAGTAAGTGCTGTATCCTGGACAGCTGTAATGGTCACATGACTGAAGACTCACGAAAAAAATCCTCGTTAATGTGTTTAATGACTGGATGGATTGTAATGATCTCTCTCTCTCTCTCTCTCTCTCTCTCTCTCTCTCTCTCTGTCAGTGTCTCAGGGTTGATGGTGAAGATGGCGATGATGAAGGTGTTGGCCGTGGTGACGGTGACGGTGGTGACGTTGGCACTCGGTGTTCCGACGCAGGAGACGGGAAAGGGGAAGAACTGGGTCGTCCTGGTAGCTGGATCAAACAGCTGGTACAACTACAGACACCAGGTGGGCTTTACCTTGTACACACACACACACAAACACACACACACACACACACGATACTGCATATATAAAACAATATTTCTGTTAATATTATAACTATAACGAATTAACTATTGTTCTAAAGGTTTATAGTAATAATAATAATAATAATAATAATAGCATACAATAATACATGTATATTTATTAAATAATAACTATAATAATATAATCTGAGAAATACATATCATTATTTTAATTTAACCATTATAATCATTGAGCTGCAGTCATTCTGAATTGTGTGTGTGTGTGTGTGTGTGCGCGCGCGCACGTGTAGGCCGACGTGTGTCACGCGTATCAGATCGTCCATAAGAACGGGATCCCGGACGAGCAGATCGTGGTGATGATGTACGACGATCTGGCGCAAAATGAGCAGTGAGTGACTTCATCGTTTTTAAACTTTTATTCCGCCTTTATATTTATTATTTTTTTTATACCCTTTGATCTTATTACGGCGGCTCCGTATAACACACACACACCTTGTCCGAAATATAGACCACACACGCAGGGTTATTGACATCATGGACACTTTAGAATCATTCAGAATTTGAAATGAAGTTTCACTGCTTTCTCTTTCTGTAACACACACACACACACACACACACACACACACACACACACAAGGGGTTTCCTCGGGACAGGGAAGAAGTTTGAATAAAAAGTACATTCACGAGCACGAGTTTAAATGTGTGATTCACACTTCCACTTTTATCTCATTAACGAGGGCCGTCTTCACAACGCACACCGAATCTGTCATCACACAGACAGCCGGTGTGTGTGTGTGTGTGTGTGTGTGTGTGTGTGTGTTCATCTACATTACACGATCAGCACAATAAACTATTATTACACTGTTTAATGTCTTTATTAAACCTGACAAGCTCTTAGAAATGTTTTATTATTAATTTCTGTGTGAAGGCGACGTTATCAGTGCAGGAAGGGGTTTAGAGGAGAGGATACGGCATGTGTTCTGCTCAGTTTTGTGTGTGATGCATTGTTTCGTTTTGTCTTTAATTAAAGCTGATGTTTAGCATTAAATAAAGTGTGTGTGATGTTTCCTCTCAGCCTCACGAGGCTGGTTTAGCGTAGACCGGTTAGGTTTTGTTCTGTGTGTTTTATTACAGAGATA
>JAMFTF010000039.1:745000-831172 GCA_023630585.1 Cranoglanis bouderius
AGACTTGGGGACTTGCTGTTATAGGAAAATAATCAACGTCAGGGTGGGAACAGAGCCACTGCATGGTCTTAAATCCTCATCTGAGTCTTAATTACTTTTCTTCTTCTTCACCTCCATTGTACAACACACACACACACACACACACACACACAGATGGTGTTCTACATTGAGGCGTGTGAGTCCGGATCCATGATGAAGCCGCTGCCGGTTGACATTGACGGTGAGTAAATAAATAAAAATTCACACCGTAAACAAATGACCTGATAAGGTGTGATAATAAGGAAGCAGGTAAACATGAATTATAGCACCACCACCACAGAGAATACTCTTTTCTGATTGGCCAGCAGGTGTGGGTGTTACGACACGTGGTGTGTAGTAGGATGAGGGAGTCAGGATGCATGCGCAGGGGAAACGTCACTTTATTGGGAACAGGAAGTTCAAAAATAAAGGAACACAGAAAACACCATCAAACATAATCCATGAACAAAAAAGGGTAACAATAATCCAAAATGATAGTGTACTTAGCCGAAGAGGCAGTAATCCAAAAAGCACAGGAAAAAACACGCAAAGCTAGGAGGTGGTCTGGGAACCACGAATGACGAGCTATGGGATAAAGCTCAGGCAAGGAGGTGGTCTGGAAACCACGAGCAAAAGGCTACGGAACATATCTAAGTTCCGTCTAAACTAAGGTAAGGTTAAACTAATACTCCGCCCCGAAGCGGAAACGGAGCGGCGTATTTAAACATACCGAATCACATGCACAATCAATGACACCTGAAACCAATGATTACACATTACAAGGCGAACCAATGAGGAAACGGGGCAGAGACATGACACAACACAAAAACAAAAGCACATGGCAGAGGTAAACAAAACGAGAGTTCATGAATGACAGTCCAGAGGGTTTTTATGAATAGCGCTGGAATGCTCTCAGTGGAATATGGAAGTATGCTACTCGCTAGCTTCGTAGCGAGGGAGAGGGAACCTAACAGTGGGACACCTGTAACCATGACAACAAGGATAAATATCCCTGTAAACTCTGCCTGTATTTACACTGCACTATTACTACTACATAATTAAACATTTTAAGCTTTTATAGGCCGGATATTATCCGATGGTACGATGTGATAGATTACAGATTATTGTAATGAATCGTTTAAGATCGTTGGTGTTTATAATTTTATTTATTTATTTATTTTTAAGCACATTAAGGTGTATTAAGCGATTTGGGATGGCCTAAACATTCGAGAGCATAAAACTGTTTTTTTTTTTTTTTTTTTTTTTTTTTTAAATCTTAAAAGGAACAAGACTGAGATAGAATTAAAGAGCAGGTTGATAAGGTTACAACGCGTGATCTGTTTAAATTTCGCTACACGGTGATTTTGTTGTACATCGTGTGTTTTATTGGAAATGTGTTGATGAGATTCACTTCCTTTTTTTTTTCGACGAGTCACTCGTACTATGGCTGATATTTCCCTGTGTGTTTTCCGCTCACGCAACCTGTTTTCTCTGTTTAATGCTGACGCGACAAGTTTTTTTTGCAGCTGTGTCCAGAAAAGAAAAACACACACACACACACACACACACACACACAGTCCTCTGATTGTCATATGACCAGTGGTTGAAGTTCAGCAATCTGCTTCCTGTTGTGTGCTGACATTACAGTTCACCTGTCACCAGTATAGTACAGGTCGGGTCTGAGGGTGGTACAGATTTTATGATTAAGATCAAAGGTTAAAATGGTCTTATTCCGTTGGTAGATCATTTAACTTCTTTTTAGAAATAAATGCTCAAAATAATACCAGTTCTTGTGGTCATGTGATCACTGAGTAATTTTCAGCCTTTAAAATATTCTTCATTGTTATTTAATTATTATTAAATTAAAAAAAAAAAAAAAAGTAAATGTGGGCAGGGCTAGTGGCTGGCAGTCGAGTTAAAGGATGTGTGAGTAAATGGTTATATTCCTGAGTGTCCCGAGTGTGCGTGTGTTTGTGTGTGTTCAGGCTTGTGCACATGTTCGCACGTCACAACCCCATGACACCCCACCCACCCACCTATTTAGTCCGGGGGGGGGGATGATGAATGAAAAGCAGGAGCAGAAATTACGAGTTGGTCATGAAAGTAAATATTGAGCCATAACTTACTTGAAGACGGAGTTTTTGCGGAACCGTAAAAATTCATCATCGATTACACAACATGAGGCTGACTGTATTATACAATAGTACACAAATAAACTTAATTCAAGTCTGCGAGTCAGGGGATTGGATTCAGTCGGGATGTTTTATATTGAGATGAAGAGAAAGCTCTGCAGATGTTGAGCAGAAACATTATAGTGATGATGATAATGATGATGATGATCTGTTCTGTAATCCTCAGTTTATGCCACCACGGCGTCGAACCCCGACGAGTCATCCTACGCCTGTTACTATGACGAGGCTAGAGACACGTATCTGGGAGACTGGTACAGCGTTAACTGGATGGAGGACTCAGACGTGGTGAGGAACATTTAAATATAAACGCTAGTATGTAAAATCGCGCTACTATAAATGACTCGACGCTGCCGCAGACGCTCGGCAGGTGCGGTCACGGTGTTCGGGCGTGAGAGAGAGAGAGATCTTTTATCCGCAACTTTCCACTTTCCATTAACACTGGAGCGATGCAGTAAGAAGTAGTTCCGGTTTACTTTACACTTTCCTAAAGGTGCCGTGAGACTACTACGGGTTCTGCCCTCTGAAAAAGTAGTTCCAGTACATTTGCACCTTCAACTGAACATTTCGTCAAAGTGTTAAGATAAAGCGTTGTATTTAGGATCCGGAGCCTATACTGTGAAATCTGGGTGTGACGCGGGAATGAAATTCAACATTAATGATCAAAATTATAAAAATTAATTGTTTTGTGTTTTTCATGTTAGAATGTTTGTTTTTATTATATTTTCTGGCTTTTTAACTGAACATCGATCAAATTAGTGATGATCTTTAACATTTAATCTACTGATGCAACGTTTTTTGAACAATTAGTGTTGGTATCTACTCTCTGACCTGTGTGTGTGTGTATGTGTGTGTATGCAGGAGGATCTAAGTAAAGAGACACTTGCTAAGCAGTTTAAGATCGTCAAGCGCGAGACCAACACTAGCCACGTCATGCAGTATGGAAACAAGGTGACACAAACACACACACACACACACAGTGGCAGTGCACAAACAAATCTCCAATGTTAACTTTGTGTGTGTGTGTGTGTGTGTTTTGTGTGTGTTGTGTGTGTGTGTGTGTGTGTGTCTCAGACCATGTCCCATATGAAAGTGATTCAGTTCCAGGGTAACTCTCTGGGCGGAGCCAGGCTGGCTGAACCCATATCGTTGCCCCCGGTTACACAGCGTGACCTCACACCCAGCCCCGACGTCTACCTGTCCGTCCTGAAGAGGAAGCTGATGAAGAGTAATGACATCACCGTTGCCAGGGGCTACCTGATGGAGATCAATGCCCACTTGAAGGTGATGATGATGATGATGATGATGGAGGAAGATGATGATGGAGAAGTTCTTCCTAGTGATGTTATTAATGGGACAGATGCTATAGTTGTGTGTGTGTGTGTGTGTGTGTGTGTGTGTGTAGGTGCGTGAGCTGCTGGCGAACACAATGCGTAAGGTGACGGAGCGGGTGGTGAACACGTACCTGGAGGTCCAGCGGGTGGTGGAGGAACGTCAGGAACTCACACAGTACGAGTGTTACAAAGCCACGGCCACACACTTCAAAACACACTGCTTCAACTGGCATGATCAGCAGGTACACACACACACACACACACACGAAATGAATCTACTGTCACATTCTGTATTAGTGTGTAACGTGTGTGTGTGTGTGTGTGTTACAGTATGAGTACGCTCTCAGACACCTGTACGTGTTGGTGAATCTGTGTGAGAGAGGACACCAGGCTCAGAGGTACTTGCACTCATCCACCGATCCCTCCATCATTTCCACTCTTTTCCTCTGTCCCTTTCTCCTCTTCCTCCTCTCCCCCTCTTTTCACTCTCACCTCTCCTGTCTTCTCCTTTCCTCTCCTCCCTCTACCTTACTTCCTTACCATCTTTTCTTCTTTCTTTTTCTTACCTCTCCCAGTCCCTCTCTCTTTTTCTCTTCCTTCACCTCCATCACATCTCCATTTCTCCTGTAGTTCCTTCAGTCTTCTTCATTTTTCCCCCCCCTCTCCATCCTTCTTTTTCTCTCCTTCTTTTTCTCTCCTCCTCTCTTTTAAAAAAAAAAAAAATATTGTAATCAGATATAAACTCAGTGTATCACTATTACATCACCTTATTTTTATTAAATCGTATAATAATGAATATTTTATTGTCTTGTGTTAGGATCACTGCAGCCATGGATGATGTGTGCTACTACCGGCAGTAAACACACACACACACACACACACACACACACACTGGTGTGATGGAGGATGACAGTCTTGGCTGATCCTGCTTTTTGCACAAATCACACCTGAGAGCGATTTTATTCGTTTATTTTTTATCATCACTGCAATCACACTATTGTTTTATTGTTTTTATTCCTCAGTGAGCCATTGTCTTAATGCACTTTTTAACAACAAAAGTAATTTGAAGTTCTATTTTTTGTGTGAATGTTAATTTTAGAATTTTGGGGGGAATCACTAAAGAGGGTCTTGTGTCGAAAAAGGGCTGCTGCTGAGACGCTAAAATGTGTATACGTGCACTGACCACACACACACACACACAGGATTCGAGAGCTCACAGGGACACCTAGTGGCTGTGACACTCATCCCTGCTGTTAGAACATTATGAGTTTATTATTCTGAATAGATGACTTTATTAAGTGGCCTTGTTTAAATAGTTCATCCTGTGTGAGTTCGTGCTTTGATGTGTGTTAAATCTGTTCTCTCTGCACTCGACGTTACTGAATTACTGAATATAACCCCACACTGATGATGTTATAATAACCGCATGCTCATTAACATACATTTAATCTTCAGCTATAAAGTATGTGCTGCATGTGGGAGCTGCAGGGATTAAACCAGGAGAAATAGGGATTATTATTATGATTATCATTATAAATTCACTGAAATTCAGAAACCAAAGCAGTTTGATGTCCGTTTGACCTGATTACTGAAATAAATCTGAATATGGATCAGAACTGTGTGGCCGACTTTATTCTGCCCTTCACCGGGCAGAGATTCACATCACACATTTAAACCGGATATAAAAAGTAAATTCGTCTGTTTATTCGGCGTTAGGAACAGACAGGAACTTTCAGCTCATCGTAGACCTCTTTCTGTGGCTCGAGAACTTGCCTCGGTACATTTCATGAAAAACGTTACAGAGGTATAATAGCAACAAGCAACATATAATAAATACATTAAAAAAACTACATTAAAAAATTACTACATTCAGAATTTTAAATAAAATAATATAAGACATCTAAAAATTACATAACTACATTCTTTAAAAAAAAAAAAAAGTTCTAGAATGTAGAAACCAAAGGGGTTCTTTAACTTGTCCTGCTGTGGGAATCTTTATAGGTTCTATGTGGACCCTACAAAGGAGCTAGAACCTTTAACCATGTGAAGACAGTTCCTTGAGGAACCCATTTGTGTAAAGATTGTGTTCAAACAAAACAAAACAAAAACACGAAGATGCGTCTGATCTCAGATTCTCAAAAATCTCCAGTACAGTTTTCTACAATTACATCTCAAAACTGCCTCAGTATGAGTTACACTGAGGTACAATGTCCCCATGGGGGTGCTAACTTTTGCACTCAACTTTAATAAACTTAAAAAATGATAAATAAATAAATAAATAACATATCATTGAGGCTTCCACTCCGGCGCCAGGTTTTAATAACCGAGAAAGGTTTCCTGAGAGTAACAAACGGGTCAGAGAGTGGACAGGTGAGAGAGTGGGCGTGGTTCTGATGAATAGGTCGGGGTCATTCCCGATGTGTGGGCGTGACTCTAAAACAGATAAAAAGATTAACAGAATAGGAAATAAAAGAGAAATTTACACAGAAGAAGAAAGAAGCTGGAGGAAATAAATGCTTTTATTTTCCACTTTAAACACAGTAAATGTGTCACACTCTTTATACGAGGAGCAAAAGCATTAACAATTATTTTTAAATTATACTTTGTTTTTATTGTAGAAGCCTTACAGTAACCTGCTGATTCCACAAACATTAATAATGAAATGATCATTTATAAATTCTGAAATAAACACAACAAAAAGTTGTAACGAAAAAACGTTGATGACAAACAGCATCAGGAAAATTGTAATATGAAATAAATCGGTGATTAATCAGTGAGTGATTAGTGATGAGTGATTAGTGATGAGTGATTAATGAGCTCATCATCTCACATTCTCACTTTGATCAATCCCTCTGAGCACTTAACGTTCCTTTTAAATTCAATTCAATCTGATTTGACAAAAATGCTCACAAATAAAGTTTTAACATATGATACATTTGCTATTTAAGTATTGTTTTATATTTTATTATATATCTCTTTTGCATTTATTTGCGTGTTTTAATGTTTTATGTCGCGGTTGTTGTTGTTGCTGCTGCTGCTGCTGTTGTTGTTTATAATGTTATCCGCCAGGTGGCAGCAGAGAGCAGTGACTCCGCGCGCCTAAACTTGACCTTCAAGAATAAAAAACTAACAAATACAATAGTGCTTGAAAGTGTGTAGAATTTTCTAGATTTTTGCATAAATGACCAAAAACAATTAGATTTACCCAAAAATACTGTACTTGGTCATTTACTTATTGAGGGAAATGATCCAATATTACAGATCTGTGAAGCTCATATGGGAACCTCTAGGATTAGCAGTTAATCTGAAAGTGAAATTAGAGTCCGGTGTTTTCAATCGATGCAATAAGGGATGAGTGAGCACTCTGTTTTAGTTAAAGAACAGGGTTCTAGCAGTGAGAGTTCACGAGTCCATCAGGAGAACATTGAACAATGGTGTGCATGGCAGGGTTGCAAGGAGAAAGCCACTGCTCTTTCCAGCACTGCTGTACATGTATGGCCTAATGACTTGTCTAACTCTAAACAGACTAGATTTAGCAGCTTACTCCATGTATTAAATGTGCATGGGCACATCTGTGTATGGCCATGGATGGTGGGAACTGCCCCTAAAACACACTGCCTAAAATGCTGCAGAAACAAATACCTGCTAGATAGTTGTAATTTGCATTCTTTACACTGCCACATTCACAATCCTTAAAAGAAGAATAAAAAGTATTAGACCCCATATTTAACAAGTGACCTGAGTGAATCAGATTATTTGAGCAAATATGACTGATCAGTAGGAGGTCGTCACAGTCACTTGGTGATGTTCAAACTGTAAGAGAGAAGGTTTATATTAGGAGTGGGAACAAGTACTTGAAAGTTCATACACCTCCTCTAAAGTGCATCTGAATACTCATGAAAACAGATGATTTGTTTACACGATACTGTAACAGTTCAGATACACACGCTGTCTCGTCATTTTGAGGTCAGAGAGCTTTTCTTTAGAGACGTTCAGACAAAGCCGTCGTGCCGCTGTGGTAGGCCATTTAAATTTTACACGGTGTGCAGAGCACCATTGTATTCGCCTCTGTTTAAAAATTCCAACACTTTTGATGGAGTTCTGGATGTTTGGCATAACACCTGATTATCAGCATGACCGGGAGCTGAAGCCTCCATCATCGGAAAGAACGTAAACACTGCAGCGCACGCCTGGCAAATCCACGTAATCCATCACGCCGACGCGTCGCTCCAGCCCTAGTCTATAGGCTATGAGCTCCGAGTTAGGTGGACATGATATGAGCAGAGAAGGACAGAACACACTCTGCATGGCTCTGTAGCAGATAAACCCATACAATGATCACTCGGTTGTGTCTCCCCTTGGCTACAGACACCAAACTAGCCTAGTCTTGTGTTAGAAAGTTATATTTTAATCCGTCTGTAGTCCTGCAAACAGTAATAACACCCAAGGTAAGTTATGATAAATCCAATATGTGGTGGATAAACATGGCAGTGTCCGTAAAATTTATATTACAGCATGTTAATGCAGTACAATAATTGTTATTGTAAATAATTGTTAAGAACTTTATTTTAAAAGGTTGACATTTGCATGGAGTTGCTCATTTTATGTTCTGTCCAACTGTTTTTGAATACCTTTATTTATTAAGAGATGAACTACTTTACTGTGCTTGTTGATCATTTAAGAAAAACAAAAACACTACATTTAGATGTGGTTTATGATGTTATTCTGTAGAATTTCTTTGAGTTGTTTGAGTCAAATGAATGTTAAGTGGTTATTATACAGTAAAAGGTTCCACACTGGGCACAAACACAACTGCAGATATATTACTAACGTTTAACACCAGGGGGTTTTTGTGCATTTAGGGAAGAGCACAACATAATACATATAGAAAACACATGGAAAATTAATTACACACAATTTCAGATCAATAATTTGAACAACCAATGTGTTAAATGTTAATATGTCGGGTTTGTGAGGTTATAAAATGGTGAGAATACCACAGAACTGGCGAAGCTAAAGTGTGCAGCATGAAGGTTGATGAACCAAGTGTCTGTCTAGCTAGCTAGTTTTGTAAGGTGGAAAAAGGTGCTGGGACAAAATACGAGGCATACTTGCTTAGACTCGGACATCTCGCTAGCCGGAAATCAGTTTGTATTGTTAACATTTGTTGCCTGGACTAGCAAACTTCACAAGCTGACCCGAGTACTCAGTGACGATGCTAATTTACACAAAGTCTGAATTTAAGTGAAGTGCCGCTCGGAACAATTCACCTCGCGTAATTATTTCAACGCTGTTGTATATATTTCACTCAACAGTCTGATATACACGGTCTCTGACAGCGAAGTTCATTCTTAACTACAAAAAAACCCGAATACTTACCAACAACGAATATCCAACAGTAAGAGCATCAGCCGCATCGGTCCTCACAGAGCCAGCGGGAGAAAATGGCGGCCACACTGTCGGCACGGTGTCTGAACTTGTCCCGCGCATGCGCAAATGGCGCCCCCAAATCACATTAGTGTGTTCATCACATTGGAATAAATCTCATAGTTGAAACTATTTATAAATGTTATGTTAGACTCGTTAAATATACACATACATATTACTCCTAATTACATATATTTAAAGAAAGTCAACAAAATTTAAATGTGTCATATCTAAGACTCAGGGTATCTTCCGTAATCGGGGTTTCTTCCGTAATCAGGGTCTCTTCCGTTCATTCCATATCCGTCTTCAATTAAAAAAACGGAAAACGAAAAATCAAATCGTTTTTTAATTGATCATTTCCGTCCTAAAATGAAGAAAATGAAGACGGACTTTAAAGAGAATGAATTGATATGAATGACCACTATGTCCCACTGCGTTCAGCATCCGGTTAGTGAGGTCAAAAAATGCGTTCCGATGACAGAAGTGATGTATCGTGCTTTGCTTCAATGAGTGCGAGAGATCACTTCCGTTGTCAGCGCGCGATCAGACCTCACTAACCGGATATGGAGAGCAGTTGAACATAGTGGTGTATTAGAGGTAAATAATGATATAAATACTGTTCGGTTTCTCACACAAACCGATCGTTTCGTGTCTTAGGACATCAGTGTGTCGTCACGAGCCGCAGGGTTTAATTTGGATTTGTCTGTGCAGGTTTTTTTACTCTTATAGATGGTGTTACCGTTTCAATGCATTATTTGACTGACAGACCGCAACGGTTGGAGTTAAAAATCATCATTTGTGTTCTACTGAAGAAACAAAGTCACCTACATCTTGGATGCCCAGGGGGTAAGCAGATAAACATCAAATTTTCATTTTTGGGTGAACTATCCCTTTAACTGTGGCATTTTTATTTATAGAAAGATGAGCTTCCTTTTTTAAAGTATTAACTGCATATGGCATTCTCTAAGCAGTTTTGAAGATAGTAAGATGCTTTATTCATCAGGAGAAGGATCATCTTCTGAGGGGATGTCTGGTGGACCAACTGTAAGACGGGAGTCAGAGTTTACTCCAGAGATTGTCTTGAGTGAGGATGAATGCAAGGAAGCAATTGCATTCATGAAACATTCTGCTGATGAGGACACAGTCAAGAAGAAGATGAAACTGACATTTGACTATCGCCGCAAATTGGTTCTGGACCCTGTGCAGTCAAGCGATATACTGACAGTCTTTCCACGTTTCAAAGACGTTAAAGGCTTGGTAAAGTGTTTATGATCATATTTTTAAGGATTTAAAAAATGCATTGCTGTTGTCTAAAATAAGTTTGTTCACTGCTTTCAGGGGTTTATATTTAATAATGATTCCTTTTCTTACATTGAGCAAGACTTTGTTCTGATGTTTGGAGAAGGCGTGTCAGGCAAGCTACTGGAGAAGTGGATGAATGCATTCAAGAAAAAAGTGATTCAGCGGTCCAGAAAGCTTCCAACCACCAGTGATGTAGAAGAACTCCTGCTAGCAGCTCCATTTCCTGATGACTCAGAAGAGGGTGTTCATTTTGGTAAGATGTTTCAGATTAATTTAATATTACTAATTTTAATAATGTTTGTGTAATATTTTAAGGAACATAAGGGGGAAATATTTAGTTCCCATTAATTTTTTCATATAATTTATTTAGTTTCAGTTTTCATTATTGACGTTTTCCTAACATAGACTGTCTAAACAGTTTGGGACTCTGACCTCTCTTCTATACCACTGCTGTTGCATCTGATCCCACCTTCTGCCCAAGGCCGAAAGAGACCAGGAAAGGTGTCTGCCTCTCAAGCAGAGAAACATCTTGTTGTCTTTAAGAAGGTTTGTTTTTGTTTTTTTTTCGTAGTAATTTTCTATTGTTGAACATATCAGTGATGGTTTTGTACAATTTGCTTTGTCTTCTCAGAGTGGAACAAACATTGAGGAGCATCTTCGAGACATCACTGCTAGTGCTCAGCCCTATCTCCTGGCCGTGGGACCTCAGAAGAATTCAGTTCACCAGTTCTTCATCGTTCTCGATCAGCATGCCATTCCATGCAAGTCAACCTCTTCTCTTGGTGCCTTTGACGAACTGTTTAAGGCACACTTTGTGTTTGGCACATCTTACAATACTTTGCTACACAACATGTACACTTTCATTCAGACCACTGTGTACAACATAGATGTTGGCAAAGTGAAAGAGAGTCCTCGTGTTGCTGAGGTCAGAGCAAGGCTGCTTAGCTAGGTCCCTTAAGAATTTTTGTCCTCATGAAGTGTTTTGTTTGTCAGGCTGAGTTAAATGGTTTAAAAATACTTCTTAGGCATTTCAGATTAGTTCATGGTTTAGTTCCTGGAAAGAATCTTCACCTTAAGTGCATAGAGTCAGGTTGTGGTTCTGTGTTTGGTACTTTTTCAGGTTTTCGGAAACATCTGCACACAAAACATGCTGAGCAAAATGTCAGTGAGCAGAATTGTGACACCATTGATAGCCAGGAGACTGCCAAGGCAGATGGACAAAGTAATGCTGAAATACTTGATCAGATTGGCAGTGCCGGAGAGGTGGCCACAACATCTGAATTGTTAAAGTCAAATAAGAGCACTTTCGATATGTGTGCATCTGCTGTTGCACAACTAAAAGTTGCTGGTTTAAGTCAGTCTGCTATAAGTGGTTTTGTTTCATCTATGGAAGAAATGGTTTTTGAGATTCATAGTCAGGCCCAGGATGCAGCTTTGTTCTGTCTGTCTCCACAGGACACTGCTACTAAAAGAAAGATAGAAAATCCATTTCAAAACTTGGAAAATCCATTTACTATGTTAAATTCTGAAGCCAAACGAAATAGACTCTTTACGGAAAAATGGGGAATTGTTGAACCAAGCAAAATAGTGCTTGGCACAAGATTTGACAGCAGGAGAAATAAAACCACAGGTTTGTTCGATCAAGTTGTTGTAACTGATAAATTTGCTTATATTCCCATTTTAGGAACACTAAAGGCAATTTTACAAAATCCTCTACTTATTGATTTGTTTAAACCCAGGCATGTTCCAAAGGAAGGCATTTATGTTGACTTAAGTGATGCGGCATATTTTAAAAGTAATCCCCTATTTTATACAGAAAATGATGCCTTACAAATTCAGTTATTTTACGACGATTTTGAGACCGCTAATCCTTTGGGATCCAAAAAAGGTATACACAAATTAGGTGCAATCTATTTTACATTAAGGAATTTCCCCCCAGTTTTTAACTCCTCATTGGTGAATATTCATTTATGTGCCCTCTTTCATGCACAGGATATTAGGTGCTATGGTTTTAATTCTATACTTGAGCCTCTAGTAAATGATTTGAAAGTGCTTGAGATTGAAGGGGTTAAGAATCCAGTGTCTGGAAGTTGTATTAGGGGTACAATTATTCAAGTCACTGGGGATAATCTTGGCTTGCACAGCTTGTTTGGGTTTCTTGAGTCATTTGGGGCTCGATATAGCTGTCGTTTCTGTCTTCTTGAGAAACATCACTTTCAGTCGGTGTTCTGTGAAGACAACCCTGAGGTTGTACTAAGAACAGCTGAGATGCATGCTCTGCACTGTGAAACTTTAAAAACTGATTGAACACTACCTCATGTTTATGGTGTCAAACGTACATGTTTGTTGAATTCACTCAAGTATTTCAACACAGCCAACAGTTTCGCTGTGGATATAATGCACAACATTCTAGAGGTAAAACTTGTTCTGCAGTACATTCAGCATAATTTTCTGAGCACTGATGATCTCGCTGGTAGGGTACATGCTTTTGACTATGGTTACAATCAGCAGAGGAACCGTCCTCCAATGGTCAAATTGTTTGATGGAAGCAACGATTTGGGTTTAAATGCCATCCAATCTTGGTGCTTGTTGTGAAACATGCCCCTATTATTTGGTGATTTAGTGCAAAGAGATGATAAACACTGGCATCTTTTGATTTTACTTTTGCAAATTGTTAATATCGTATTTTCACCAGTCTTAACAGAAGGCATGACCATTTATCTTAAACATTTAATAATTGAACATCACCAGCTATTCAAAAAATTATTTCCTGAAAGAAGTCTTTTGCCAAAGCATCATATAATGATCCATTACCCACAGTGTATAAGAAAAATTGGACCAATTCTGCACATGTGGTGTATGCGTTATGAAGCTAAACATACATTTTTTAAAACACAATTAAAAAGTTTCAAAAACATCACCAAAACACTAGCCAAAAAGCACCAGTTTTGTACTGCGATGCACTGGGAGTCTTTTAGCCAGTACAGATCGTCTCTTGGCCCAGGGAAGATGGTAGAACTCAGTGAACTTAAAGCTGGACAAGAAATTGCTTCCAAACTAGGAGTGGTAATGTCAGATGTTGTCTATTCTGTAAAGTGGATCAAACACCATGGCACAGAGTATCGCCCTGACTTTATTATCTGTACAGAAGTAGCATGTGAGATGCCAGTGTTTTGTAAGATCAAGACTATTGCTGTGAAAGGTGAAAATGTGCTGTTGTGTGGAACACTGATGGAAACTGTATGTTTTGATGACCATTACTATGCTTTTACAGTCAGACTGCATCCAGACAGAGTTTTTAAGGTAGTGAATGTTAATGAGCTGTGTTATTTCAAACCATTTGATCTTCAGATGAAATATGGTACAACAGATTCTGCACTGCATGTAGTGCCATATTGCCATTTAATGCAGACGTGATGTATTTTTGTGTATTTGAATGTTTCCTGAGCCTGACTCTTGTTTTAATAAATGTTTTAAATGTGACATTGTTGAAGTTGTTTTCTTTGTTTTGAAAACATGTTTTAAGAGTTCATTTGACATTGTAGAAGAGTAATTGTTTTACTGTACTTGGACCACAAAGAGAAATACTGACACTTATTAACCTGTTGCAACACCAAATGGGTTTTAAGAATTTTTCAATATTAAAGTTGTAAATAAACTCTACGTTAGTGAAATATTAACACCTAATAAGAGTTCATTTCCCCTTAGTGTTAAACTGAGGTAACACTGTTCAGTGTGGACCAGTGTTAAATTTTTACTCAAAATAGAGTTAATTTTACTCTGAAAATTTAACACTATGACAAGAGTAAATTAATCACCGATTCTGAGTGGGACCAAATACACTCGGACCCAGAGTTAAATTTAACTCTTAAAGAGTTCATTTAACACTGCAAAATTTACTGTGTATAGTGACTTCTCCAGTCTCAAAATTATTCAACCCCCTGAATAGAATCCCTCACAACAGCAAAAATATACAAAACAGGTGTTGTCTCAAGCACCCCTGATACAACTGATCAAGGGCTTCATTAGTAACACCAGGTGTGCTTGAGCTGGAACACATGAAATACACCCATATTTCTGAGAAGGCAGGTTGTGAAACACCCTCAGGTGACTGCAAAAGACCTGCAGCAAGACTTGGTGGTAACAGACACTGAGGTTTCAGTGAGCACAGTATGGTGTGTACTAAACACAGAAGGTTTCCATGCCAGATCTCCAAGACTGGATTATTCAGGAATATGTTCCTTTTTTGTGTGATGCTATTTTCAGGAAAATGTGACGGTACAAAAAAAAAAAAAAAAAAAAAAAAAAAAATCAAAATCATTATTCAACAAAAGATAATGGCAGCAGTGAAAGAAAGCTGCTCTCATTATGGCGAGCAGTTATCTACTTTATTTATTTAGTCTTTCATTACAGTAATTTAGAATACATAATAATTGATACTATACTTCAGGAACCGAAACCTGTGGGAGTGCTGGAGAAATCAAATGTACCAAGTCCTCTGTCTCCTCAGACACTTCGGAGTTCAGAAATGGCAGAGGAGATCGAGGAGTTAAAGAATGAAATAAGAGAGCTAAAGGAAGATTTAAAATATGAGCGACGCTGCCGAATAAAAGCGGAGAGAGAACTAAGGATGTGGAAAGGTATGAAATCTAGTTAAGCCACAGCAGTTGATCTCAATTCTCAACAACAGTTCTCAATGATGTATTGATTAATTATCATCACAAAATGACTCAACATCTCACCTGTCATTGCCAGGGACAGTCGTCTCTCTGACCACTCTTGTATTTTATTTAAGATCCATAATATCTCCTGTATTCAGGGCATTGAAACATGATGATTTATCTCTCTGCTTTTCTCCAGAAATGCATGCTGTTGTGCAGGAGCTAAAAGGTACTGTTGGGGAAATAAAGATGATGTGCAGTTCAAAACAAAAGCCTGACACACTGCAGACCTCATCATCTTCTCAGGGCATTGCTGGGCAAAATCAAGAACCATGTACTGCTCAAGTAAGTGAACAGTAAGTGATCTGGTGAACAGAGAAAATTAAGAAAATGACATACAGTGAGGCAATAAATCTAATTTTACTCACATATTTACTCACATACACTTTATAAAAGCCCCGGGGGCTTTCTGTTTTCTCTCACTAGGGTGCAACTTTCCTCTATCAGAGGCAATAAGTTTTAATTATACAAGCCTTTTATCTTATTATACCATGGTCAGTCTGAACACTGGATTCTGTGTGAATGAAAAGTGTTTATTGTACAGGTAGTTCCAGTCAGTTTGATCAACTTTCTAAATCAATGGGCAGCCTACAGGACCTATAGAAAATCATCATACCCTGTCAAAATCCTTACACACACACACACACACACACGTATCCTTGTGTATGTGTGTGTGTGTATGTATGTGTGTGTGTGTGTGTATATATATATATATATATATACAGGTGCATCTCAATAAATTAGAATGTCGTGGAAAAGTTCATTTATTTCAGTAATTCAACTCAAATTGTGAAACTCGTGTATTAAATAAATTCAGTGCACACAGACTGAAGTAGTTTAAGTCTTTGGTTCTTTTAATTGTGATGATTTTGGCTCACATTTAACAAAAACCCACCAATTCACTATCTCAACATATTAGAATATTTCATAAGACCAATAAAAAAACATTTTTAGTGAATTGTTGGCTTTCTGGAAAGTATGTTCATTTACTGTACATGTACTCAATACTTGGTAGGGGCTCCTTTTGCTTTAATTACTGCCTCAATTCAGCGTGGCATGGAGGTGATCAGTTTGTGGCACTGCTGAGGTGGTATGGAAGCCCAGGTTTCTTTCAGGTTTCAGCTCATCTGCATTTTTTGGTCTCTTGTTTCTCATTTTCCTCTTGACAATACCCCATAGATTCTCTATGGGGTTCAGGTCTGGTGAGTTTGCTGGCCAGTCAAGCACACCAACACCATGGTCATTTAACCAACTTTTGGTGCTTTTGGCAGTGTGGGCAGGTGCCAAATCCTGCTGGAAAAT
This sequence comes from Cranoglanis bouderius, assembly GCA_023630585.1. NCBI lineage: Eukaryota > Metazoa > Chordata > Actinopteri > Siluriformes > Cranoglanididae > Cranoglanis > Cranoglanis bouderius. The sequence goes on from JAMFTF010000039.1 coordinate 761,294, forward strand.
GAAATCAGCATCTTCAAAAAGCTGGTCAGCAGAAGGAAGCATGAAGTGCTCCAAAATTTCTTGGTAAACGGGTGCAGTGACTTTGGTTTTCAAGAAACACAATGGACCAACACCAGCAGATGACATTGCACCCCAAATCATCACAGACTGTGGAAACTTAACACTGGACTTCAAGCAACTTGGGCTATGAGCTTCTCCACCCTTCCTCCAGACTCTAGGACCTTGGTTTCCAAATGAAATACAAAACTTGCTCTCATCTGAAAAGAGGATATTGGACCACTGGGCAACAGTCCAGTTCTTCTTCTCCTTAGCCCAGGTAAGACGCCTCTGACGTTGTCTGTGGTTCTGGAGTGGCTTAACAAGAGGAATACGACAACTGTAGCCAAATTCCTTGACATGTCTTTGTGTGGTGGCTCTTGATGCCTTGACCCCGGCCTCAGTCCATTCCTTGTGAAGTTCACTCAAATTCTTGAATTGATTTTGATTGACAATCCTCATAAGGCTGCGGTTCTCTCGGTTGGTTGTGCATCTTTTTCTTCCACACTTTTTCCTTCCACTCAACTTTCTGTTAACATGCTTGGATACAGCACTCTGTGAACAGCCAGCTTCTTTGGTAATGAATGTTTGTGATTTACCTAGTGAACCAAACTGAGAGACCATTTTGAAGGCTCAGGAAACCTTTGCAGGTGTTTTGAGTTGATTAGCTGATTGGCATGTCACCATATTCTAATTTGTTGAGATAGTGAATTGGTGGGTTTTTGTTAAATGTGAGTCAAAATCATCACAATTAAAAGAACCAAAGACTTAAACTACTTCAGTCTGTGTGCATTGAATTTATTTAATACACGAGTTTCACAATTTGAGTTGAATTACTGAAATAAATGAACTTTTCCACGACATTCTAATTTATTGAGATGCACCTGTATATATATATATATATATATATATATATATATATATATATATATATGTGTGTGTGTGTGTGTGTGTGTGTGTGTGTGTGTGTGTGTGTGTGTGTGTGTGTATATAATACTGGATGGGTGTTCGGCTGTTCATGATGGTGTGTGTTTAGGGAGGTTTGTGAGTTTCTCTGTGTTTGCTAATAGTGGAATGTGAAATGGAGAACGAGAGGAACAGCATTCTTAGACTGTTTAGCGAGGGAGGGAGGGAGGGAGAGAGAGAGAGAGAGAGAGAGAGAGAGAGAGAGAGAGAGAGAGAGAGAGAGAGAGAGAGAGAAGGCAAAACCTGCATTAGTGAGATTTCATCATGAAACCCTCCACTGTAGATCAGCTGTATACTTATCTACAGGAACCTCCACTATAACACTGCTTGATACACAAAAATCAGATGACGTCATCGCTCTGCGCGCGACCGGAGCGGCGTTCCTTTCTTCTCCTCAGGCTGCAGAAGCAGGTTCAGTCAGTGCTGAGATTCACATTACCGAGTTCTGGAGCTGCTTTTGTGAGCCACACCTGGCAGCCCTGTCCACAGGTGAGTTCTACACACCGAAACGGAGCGCTGCATAAAGCCAGGCGCAGGTAATCCTCTCTAACTGACCGACTCATAACGCAGTGACTTATTTCGGGTTTCTCCTGTAGTTTGTGAAAACTGGGAAAAGAAGAATTCCAGCTTTTTCCCGCTTATCTGACCGAGGTAACTTTCTGTACATGAAAATAATTCCTACAGTTAAAAGAGTTAAAAGTAAAAGGACGTTCTTGTCTTTTTTGTGGTAGTTTAATGTTCTGCTTTAAAACCTGAGGTAAATTAGACTGAAGCTGTAGCTCAGCTGCTCGGCTAACAGTTAGTGGCTGAATCCAAAATGGCTTTACTTTAGTTTAATCCAAACTGTACATTAATGTTAATTATAGTTAATTTATTTTAATCTGTTCAGATTAAGTAGTTAATAGCTAAGCGAGCATTTCCATGATCAGTAGTGTGTGTGTGTGTGTGTGTGTGTGTGTGTGTGTGTGTATGTATTTATATATATATATATATATATATATATATATATATATATATATATATATATATATATATATATATATATATATATATATATAGCTACTGTAATTACCTGGAAAAACAACACGTCTTGTGCTAATATTTAATTGTCCACACAGTATTGTTGTAGAAAATATTTTCAACCTAAGTCAAAAGTTTAAAAAGAAGAGGGGTTATCAAACTTTATTTAAGTCAAAATGAAGTTGAGACCTCTGCAGAAAGTCTGAATCATACAATCATGACATGGGCTTTTTATGTTGTCTTTCAACAGGGAGCTCAATTAGGCAGGTTAGGGCCCAATTTGGACATTTTCACTTAGGGGTGTACTCACTTTTGTTGCCAGCGGTTTAGACATTAATGGCTGTGTGTTGAGTTATTTTGAGGGGACAGCAAATTTACACTGTTATACAAGCTGTACACTCACTACTTTACATTGTAGCAAAGTGTCATTTCTTCAGTGTTGTCCCATGAAAAGATATAATAAAATATTTACAAAAATGTGAGGGGTGTACTCACTTTTGTGAGATACTGTGTGTGTATGTATATATTACATGCATACATACAGTACTTTGCAAAAGTTTTGGGCAGCTGTGAAAACATGCTGTAAAGTAAGATTGCTTTCAAAAAAAGACATGTTAATGTCTAAACTATTATCATGTCTATTTTTGAAAGCATTCTTAGTTTACAGCATTATTTTTCACACCTGCCTAAAACTTTTGCACAGTACTGTGTATATAGTATGTATGTATATAGATAGACACCACTGGTGTACTGAGCAACAGACACTGAATGGGTCGGCCAAGGAATACAACAGCAACTGATGACACACAGAACTGTGATGAAAAAACCCCAAAAACAGTCAGTGACATCACCAACAACCTCCACAGGGCAGGGGTGAAGGTATCACAATTCACCATTCGAAAAAGACTTTGTGAGCAGAAATATAGAAGCCATACCACAAGATGCAAACCACTCATGAGCAGTAAGAATCAGAAGGCCAGATTGGAATTTGAAAAGAAATACAGAGATGAGCCACAAAAGTTCTGGAACCAAGATTAACCTCTACCAAAGTTATGGAAAGTCCAAAGTGTGGAGATAGAAAGGATCTACCACCTTAATAGTACATATGCAATAAACTCGATTCTCTGCGGCAGAAAAGTAAACTTACACAATTATGTTTCATGCTCCTCTGATAAACACAGATCATATAAACATTCCTAACTTTTATTTTTAAAGCATTGTGAGGCTGTGCAGATTAACACTTCAGAAGTAGGGATGTCAGGCTCTATGGAACACACCACCCCTGTGGAAGAACATGATGGACTGCAGAAGAATCTCAAATCCCGTCAGTCTGGTAGGAACATAAACATATTAACACCATGAACAGGTCATATTTGCATTATTTCTCTGTGTTTGTAAGCCCTTCACAGATGCACCTTTATGCAGGAATTGAGTGGCAATTACAGTTTAAGCATGAACACAGTTCTCCAAAACTCTCTCAGATTGCCAAGCTCCTTACCCTATCATGGAGAGTAAGCGCTGCCATGGAAACACATTTCTGCCACCTGTACTGGTGACCAGTAAAAGAGAGCTTTTTCTGAGTCACATTGACTGTAACACTTCTGCTGGTTACCTGATATGGTTTTCAATCTCACACGCTGTTTTTCTTCCATTTTAAATAACATGTCAAGGTACTTAACATCCTCCACCAGGTGCAAGGTCTCTCTCCTCACCTATATGGAGTATCCTACTCTTTTCCAAAAGGCACCCATGGCCTCAGACCTGGAGGTGCTCATTTCATTCCAGCTGCTCTAGTCAGCAGAAAAATGTTCAAATGTATTTCAGAGGCTCACTTCAGATGGTGGCAGGAGAATAAAATAATCTGCAAAGAGCAGGAAAGTGACATCATTTACAATCAAAATTATTCAGTCCCCATTGCAAATCAGGTTTATTGTAAAAATTTACAGACTTACAGCTGTTTGCAATGAACAATGAGTCAAACAAAAGCAACTGAAATAGTTCAACACAAGTTCAAGTGGTTTCCCCAAATTCAACTGAAAATGCAACTTATAATGACTTCTCCAGTCTCAAAATTATTCAACCCCCTGAATAGAATCCCTCACAACAGCAAAAATATGCAAATCAGGTGTTGTCTCAAGCACATCTGATGCAACTAATCAAGGGCTTCATTAGTAGCACCAGGTGTGCTTGAGCTGGAACACATGAAATACCTGAACTGGCTAGGGGCAGAAAATACATGAAATACCTAGACGGAGCAGAAAAAGGAAGCTATCAACAGCTACAACCAGATTTCTGAGAAGGCAGGTTGTGAAAAACCCTCGAGTGACTGCAAAAGACCTGCAGCAAGACTTGGTGGCAACAGGCACTGAGGTTTCAGTGACACAGTATGGCGCATACTAAATGCAGAAGGTTTCCATGCCAGAACTCCAAGATGTTCACCACTACTGACCCTAAAGCACAAGAAGAGTTGCTCAAAACCATATAAATAAGCCACAGAAGTTTTGGGATTCTGTGCTGTGGAGTACTATAGTACTATATATATATATATATATATATATATATATATATATATATATATATATATATATATATATATATATATATATATATATATATATATATATATATATATATATATATATATATATATATATATATATATATATATAGATAGATAGATAGATAGATAGATAGATAGATAGATAGTTCCTTCTTTCTCTTCCTGTAATCCCAGACAGACTCGAAGTTGAGATCAGGCCTCTGTGGGGGCCATACAATCACTTCCAGGACTCCTTGTTCTTTACGCTGAAGATATTTCTGCAGAAATGCAGTCCCAAATTTGCAAAGAACCTCCACCATGCCTCACTGTTGCCTGCAGACACTCATTTGTGTACCGCTCTCCAGCCCTCGGGCAAACAAACTGCCTTCTGCTACAGCCAAATATGTCAAATTTTGACTCAATCCAGAGCACCTGCTGCTATTTTTCTGCACCCCAGTTCCTTGCACTCGTGCATCACTGTCGTGTGTCCGTGCTACACAAGCTCCGCTTTGTAAAGTTTGACCTTCTTCATGGCATTTAATATAAAATTCTCCTCTGCCCTAGAGGACTTGGGTCGCACACTTTTTTCCTCTGACACTTGATGATTATGCCTCTGTCTGATGGTGACTGAGGTCATGTTGAGCATAAAAGGAAGCGTTGACAAACAGTAAACCTAATAAATTAACTGTCGGTGACTCTGGGTATTCTGCGAAAGCTAGTGATGTTGCATTACTTGCGTATCACGTCATGTGCCATCGACTGGGAAATGGCTTATCCTTCCGGTTAGTAAAAAAATCGCTAGTGTTTCATTTGAGATGATTGTACCCTTCTAAAATTCATACACTAGAAGGTAGAGTACATAGTGCATAGTGTAAGTGTATAGTATGTCATTTGGGACACAACTTTGGTCTGTACTCTCCAATGCGTTGTTTTGGAACAGAAGTAATGCAACGAGTAAACATACCCTGGGCCGCGCACAGGCCAACTAATTGATCATGAGATTCATTGACAATGATTTTCATAATAGATTATTAATTTTATCGATTAGTTGTTGTAGCTCTACTTAACTTCAAAAAATATGCTCACACAGAGACGGCCTTTAGCAATATTGTTTCAGAATTTTATTGTATTTTATTTTTTTTTCCTTACATAGGAAAGAAGCTGCATTATTGTGAACAATGTGGGAAGAGTGTTGCTCGCAAGAATATTCTCCATCATCAGCGACTTCACACTGGAGAAAAGCCGTACCACTGCGAACAGTGTGGGGAGAGCTTTACTCAACGGAGTCATCTCAAACAACACCAGCGCATTCACACTGGAGAAAAGCCATACCACTGCGAACAGTGTGGGGAGAGCTTTACTCGACAGAGTAGCCTCAAACAACACCAGCGCATTCACACTGGAGAAAAGCCATACCACTGCTCACAGTGTGGGGAGAACTTTACTCGACAGAGTAGCCTCAAACGACACCAGCGCATTCACACTGGAGAAAAGCCGTACCACTGCGAACAGTGTGGGGAGAACTTTACTCAACGGAGTCATCTCAAACAACACCAGCGCATTCACACAGGAGAAAAGCCGTATTACTGCTCACAGTGTGGGGAGAGCTTTACTCGACAGAGTAGCCTCAAACGACACCAGCACATTCACACAGGAGAAAAGCCGTATTACTGCGAAAAGTGTGGGGAGAACTTTACTCTACAGAGAAATCTCAAACGACACCAGCACATTCACACAGGAGAAAAGCCGTATTACTGCTCACAGTGTGGGGAGAACTTTACTCGACAGAGTAGCCTCAAACAACACCAGCGCATTCACACTGGAGAAAAGCCGTATTACTGCTCACAGTGTGGGGAGAACTTTACTCGACAGAGTAGCCTCAAACGACACCAGCACATTCACACTGGAGAAAAGCCGTATTACTGCTCACAGTGTGGGGAGAACTTTACTCAACAGAGAAATCTCAAATGACACCAGCGCATTCACACTGGAGAAAAGCCGTATTACTGCTCACAGTGTGGGGAGAACTTTACTCAACTGAGTTCACTCAAACAACACCAGCACATTCACACTGGAGAAAAGCCATACCACTGCAAACAGTGCGGGAAGAGCTTTACTCAACAGAGTAATCTCATAAGACACCAGCACATTCACACACAAAGATGACAAACGGAGGATCAGCGAGTCAAGACGGACACCAAAAAACAGCTATTTCTGCACCAAACTGTCTTGAATGCCACAGACTCATACAAACAGTTGCAGAACTCAAAGGGAGGATTTCACCACACTCCATCAAATTAAGGAGGATGAATTGTTTCTGGATTCGTTGCTTGTACCATCTACTCGGGTGGCTGAGTCTGACACCACTATTCCTTGGAATGGCTTAAGCACTAACCCAGAGATCTCAACTCGATGGGACAAACTATGTGCAAAACCGAAGTTATTCCTGTCATCCACCCCTGGAGTGCCTCAGAGGGAACCTTAGTCTGTCGCATGGGGGAAGAGAAAGGTGACTAAAACTACCCTTGGACAAGGCTCCCCACCTCATCAACAACCTCTTGTACTTCAAAGCCAGTATGAGGTACCTATGGAGAATCTGTCAGTGGCTTCCTCCACTCCGCACTCTAACTCGCTCAGGGAGTTTGCTGCTGCACTGCCAGAATCATCTCAGTCCAGCTGTGGACTCGCTCTCAAAGCAACCGGGGCTTCCATAACACCTCAGCAGTGCCACAGGCTGATTGCCTCCATGCCACTCCGCATCGATGCAGTAATTCATGCAAAAGGAGCCCCGCCCAAGTATCGAGTGCATTAATTAACATACAGAAATGTCAACCTTCTGAAAAGTATTATAAATTCTTTACTCTAATATTTTTGATATACTAGAATTCATTTCCATGAGCTGTAAGCTGTAATCATCAAGATTAAAACAACAAAGGCTTGAAATATTTCACTTTGTGTAATGAATCTAGAATATATGAAAATTCCACTTTTTGAATTAAATCACAGAACAGAATGAATTTTTCCATGATTATTAAATTTTTTGAGATGCACCTGCACCCTCTCACTTGCACCAGATGCCCACAAGTCGATTAGCACCCTTGTAAACTGCATAGAGAGCATAAGCTTGTGGATGTCACAGAACTTTCTGCAGCTAAATAAAGATAAGACCAAGGTACTTATTATCGGAAATGATGCACAGAGAAAGTTAATTATGCCATATCTAGACTCCTCGTCTCTCAAGTCTAATGGCTGCGTTAAGAATTTAGGGATCGTGTTTGACAGTGATCTCAGTTTTAAAAAACATATTAGCAATGTTTGTAAAACAGCACCTTTGTAACATCTCTAAAGTAGGTGATATTCTCTCCCCCAAGAATAGTGAGAAACTCATACATGCATTTGTTACATGTTTTGGTGGCTTACCAAAGAGCTCCATCAAACACTTACAAAGAGTCCAGAATGCTGACATGTACTACTCTGAAGACTCATATCACTATGGCACTTAAATCACTTCACTGGCTACCTGTGTCTTACAGAATTGATTTGATTTTCAAATCCTGTTGTTAATTTTCAAATGTCTTCAAGGTGGTACTCATACGTTCCTTTGTAATATGATCACTAAATATATTCCTGCTAGATCATTTAGGTCATCCAACTGCAACCTGCTGGCTTTACCCAAAATGTGTCTGAAAAGCGGGGAGTCGGCCTTTAGTCACTAGGGGCCTAAACTGTGGAGCTCTCTCCCTGACAGCCTACGTGCAGTTGATTCAATTAGCACTTTTAAAAAGTATCTCAAAGCACATTTATTCACTGGGGCCTTTCCTCAAACCAGTTAATTTTCTGTACTTGATTTCATTTGTATCCTTTTATTTATTCTATTTCTTTTATTTATAATAATAATGATAATAATGACAATAATAATAATTCCTTACAATTATATAGCGCTTTTCTTGGCACTCAAAGCTTTTTACATTAAATGGGGGGGTGGGGGGAGCTTTTCAAACACCACCAGTGTGCACTACCACCAGCTGTAGGTGGAGAGGAGAGGAGGGTGATGTAGTCTACTCAGGGATGGAGATTATTGGGGGATCATGATAGATAAGGGCCAATGAGGGAATTTCACCAGGACACTGGGGTGATACCCCTACTCTTTACAAGAAGTTTCCTGGGATTTTTAATGACCACAGAGAGTCAGGACCTCGGTTTTACGTCTCATCCGAAAGACGGTGCTGTTTTTACAGTATAGTGTCCCTGCCACTATACTGGGGCATTAGGACCCACACAGACCACTGGGAGAGCACCACCTACTGGCCTCCCTAATACCACTTCCAGCAGCAACCTTGGCTCTCCCATCCAGGTACTGGCTAGGCTCAATCCTGCTTAGCTTCAGTGGGAAACCAGGTGAGAGCTGCAGGGTGATATCTTTTATTTATCTAAAATTTTATTTTAGATAAAATATTTTATTTCTTTCTGAATTTATTTTCTTGTATCTACTGTATGTCTTCTGTAAAGCACTTTGTAAATATTGTTTTTTAAAAAGAAAAAGCTATTAGTTTTCACTTTGCACCCATTAAATCAAAATTGGTGCTTTATATTTTATGATGGAATTTTATCATTGATTTTTAAAAGTCAAAATGTCTCTTAATGAAAGGCAGATGATGTCATCTCTCTGTGCATGACCCGAGCGGCGTTCCTTCATTCACCTCAGGCTCGATTCATCTCTGGACGGAGGTTATAGAATGAATTTAATTCTTTCTTCCTCTGTGTAGATATTTTGATATTTCAACCGATACTTCAAGATTTATCACATTTTACTGATTCGATAAAATTCTTTTGGTTGAAATATCACATTTTGATCCACAGTACTTCTGTGAACACAGAGTCTTAAAAATACTGTGAGTCCGTGATTCGACAAATTCTGGTTACTACTTCAAAAGAAACTACAGAGGTTGAAATATCACACTGGTACCACGTGATTCGACAAAGCATCTGATACCCTTTATTGATTGAACATTATAGCCAACACTGTGTGATATCCTCTCGTGATTATTAAATTATAAGCTGTAACTATGGGTGGAAATTGTCAGTGTAGTATCACACCAAATCAGTGGATGTATGATCATGGAAAAGGCATTTTTGTGCAGCCTTTCGTCTATAATCTAGCAGGCTGGACAGAAGGTCAGCCTCAGTTCCATTCTTACCCTCGTGATGGAACTTTTGACGAGGCGCATTTACTCGCAGCAGATTTGTGTGTTTATGAGAATTGGGGAGATGCCGGCTGGGATTATGAATACATGAAACGAGCTTTATCCGCATGGAAAGATGGTAAAACCCAATGGGATGATGAACATTCCGATCCCAGCAAACATACATATATCTATGTTATAGAAAATCATCATACCCCTTTGAAATAGTCACTTTTTTTGTCTTACAGCCTGAAATCAAAACCCATTAAAAATATTTTTTTTTGTACCAGCTTTATTTAAATGGTAAATGGTCTGCACTTATATAGCACCTTTCAACCTTTGTGGTTCACAAAGCGCTTTACACTGTGTCTCATTCACCAATTCTCACACACACACACACACCAATGGTAGCAGAGCTACCATGCAAGGCACTGCCGTCGGGAGCAACTTGGGGTTCAGTGTCTTGCCCAAAGACACTTCAGCACATGGGGTCATGTGGGCCAGGAATTGAACTGCCAACTCCACGATTCGTGGACAACCCGCTCTACCACCTGAGCCACAGCCGCCCCAACCATATTTACACATTCTGCCTTACAACATTCAAGTAATGTAAAAAAGGCAACAGTTTGGAAACGTAAGAAAAAAGAAAACTAGAATAACAGAGTTGGAAAAGTGATCAGTCTCATGATTTAATACTTCGTAGAGTCACCCTTTGCTTTAATTACAGCCATTAGTCTGTTTGGATATGTCTCTATTAGCTGTGTATTTTTAGCTGGATATGATGATTTTCTATAGGCACTGTAGGGCCAGGGGGCCAGTAGCGGGCCACCGACGGCAGCCGCCTGCGGTCCACCAGCGTTTTGCTCATCGTTTTCCCAGCGGCCCACCGGTGTCTGGGCCGCTTGTTTATACTAAATTCTTGCTGTTGGCCCACGGTCAGTCCACAGTTCATATTATGAATCTTTCCACACACTATCCAAAATAATGTTCTTCTATGCCACAATGAATCAAAAACAAAGTACACAACTCTTAATAACCACTGCAAAAAAAACATGTACTAACATGTACTTAAGGGGGTCGTTATTGATGCATGAATTCATAAGACTCATGTCGTAGTTAAGGTTAGCTCTGCATTAGTTTGTGAGTAGTACATGCCTTAACTCATCATTAGTTCATATTTAAGTATTAATTCAGGTATTAATGCAGGATTATTCATGTACTGTTACTGTAAAGTGTTACTGATACACAGTGCAGTGAGAACAGAACAGTGTTGTGTGGGAAAGCTATTGCAGTGATGTCCTGTAAACTACTGAGTGTGTAGCAGCAATAAGAAGTGTCTCATGAATAGAAAGTGTCTGATGCAGCTTTGTATAGTGCAGCTGTGCTTCAGTATGGTAATACCAAAATCAGCTGTGAAACCACGTTGCAACTTGTGCAAGTCCTCTGGTCAAATCTGCTATGTGAATAGGCATAACAAGAACTTTATTTACCTCAATTATTCCTTTATTAAGTATTTGATAAGATTCAGAAGCACATTATAGGTTCCTTGTAATAATTAGTTGTCTCAGTGCCAATCCAAGTTATTACATTATTATTATTAATAATTTTTACAGATAGGAATTTATGAATTAAGATAAGGACATAAAAACATGTCCTGTAGGAGGCCTGTTCAGAACTGCCCAGCAGTTCTTCATGTGCTGTTAGGTTATACACCCCAGACAGCCACCATCACCCTTGAAGATGTGGTGGACATAGACATCAAGGAGACCATAAGAAGTGCAATGCAATCCATCAGTGACCCAGTTTTCATTGTTTAATCTCTGTACTCCAGCACATTAATGAAGACGTGAAAGTGCATATTGTCAGCTTTAATTTGAGGGTATTTACATCCATAACAGGTGAACTGTGTAGGAATTGCAGGTCATTTTATACAAAGTCCACATGTTTCATCTGAATAAAATTAATAGGACAATTTAATGGAATCTTAAATGATGCCATCATATTTAGGACTTGGTTGCAAATGCTTTGCATTAAATTACTGCTTGAAGTGTGCGACCCATAGACACGACCATCTTCTTCTCGACCCAACGAGCAGCCTGCGATCAAAACCTGACAACGGACTTGTTAAAGCAGGTCGTACTCATGCTTAAAAAGAATCTCGGGTGAGTTGTCACGTACAGTTGCAATCAAAATTACTCAACCCCCCAGTGCAAATCAGGTTTATTGTTAAAATTTATAGACTTTCAGCTGTTTGCAATGAACAAATCAAACAAAAGCCATTGAAATAGTTCAACACAACGAATGCTTCAAGTGGTTTCCCCAAATTCAACTGAAAATGCAACTTATAATGACTTCTCCAGTCTCATCCATCAGTTTGTGTATTTTATTTTAAATGGATGAAATCAGTGAATCTTTCTAATTCTTGAATATTTACATTATTGTATGCTTAAGTTTATGTTTACATTTTAACACACACTTTAACACACACAGTTATTATCTGAGGACAGATTACGTAGTGGACAGAAATGTTCTATTAATCTGTTATGCGTATATAATCAAGATGTTCATCTGTTGCTCGTCAGAGTTATTTAAAGGTTTTGTAGTAAAGTTTTAAATTGGGGCAGTAATTTGATTTAAGGTTAAAATGATCAGGAATGTGTTTCAGAGATACCATGTGAACTTAACCTGATCATCTAAACTGTGTTTAATAACAGTATTACTCAGGGCATGTTTAGTATCAGTTTTATCCATATTTCATGGTGAACGATGTGGTGATGATATAAATATCATAGACGTTTAGGAAATAACATTTACAATATATGTTGTAATATGTGCTCTTTCTCCACACACACACACACACACACACACACACACACACACACACACACTGGCACCCCCTGGTTTGCATGGGAGACATTTTGCCTTTTGTTCCCACTGACTCGTTCTCAGGAACTTAATAAAATACAGTTCCTTAAGGTGAGCTGATCAGCTGAGGGTTCATCCTGCCATAAAACACATGGATTCATTTCCATTTGGTATCCTGGTGTTAGGTCGCGCGAAAAGCGCGACTTCAATTACCAGAACCCTCACTCACACACTCCACATTACATTTCCCAGCAAGCTCGGCGGCCTACAAACATGGCCGCCAGGGACTACAACACCCAAAACACCCACACACTACCACGGTCACAATCACTTTCCTTTTAATCCCGCACACCTGTCCTCAATCTGACCAGCACTGTATTTAAGGACTTTTGTGTTACTGGTTGGGCGCGAAGTATTGTTTGTTTTTCCCAAATCTTACCTTACTGAGCAACTGAATTCTGGACTGATTCTCACGGCATTGACCTTTAAGCTAAGTACCTTGGATTCCGACTTCCTCTCAAGCCCTCTTTCCATTTACACATCTCGGTGATAAGTTTACGTGCACTTGTGTCTGATTTTCGGTTAGCGCTGTTTAGTTAGCACACTTTATGTAGTGACCACTATTTTGTTAAAGGTGTTTATTTCTGGATGCTGTTTTTCCGTTTTTCCTTTCTGTTGTTAAGTGTGTGTTTTTCGTACTGCTAGCGCTAATGATTTTGAGAGTGTGTATAAACTTTACCACGATATCCCGCGAAGACTCGAAGCCTTCTAAAAGCTTTTGTGTTACCCTGTGTCCTTTCCACATGTGTGCTGAATAAAGTGACGAAGTTTTTGACCGCAACTGTGTCCAGCCTACTTCTGGTGATATAACAGAATACTTCGCCTCTAAATGGATGCAGCGGGGAAAGTAAGGGCACGCCGCGCCATGCCACACCACGCCATGCCACGCCACGCCACATTTAAAATGCCTGCAAACAATTCAATTTTTTTCCCCCAATGGACGTTTGTTTATCCCCCCGATGAGTTTGATGGCTTTTCCACCTGGCCACAGTGCTTCTGTTTGCAGGCACAGATTTATTTCCTGAGTTTGGAGGACCCCAAGCCCGACGAGGAACAGTGGGTGAGGTTCCTCCTCTCTCGTTTGGTCGGCTCTGCTCGCCAATGGGCAGAGCTTCACCTTGCCAGTGGATCCATGAAGTTCAAAACAGTTTTGGGCTTTGTGGATCTACTGGTTCAGGTGTTTGGAAGCCCAGACTTCCAACCTGACCTCAGGACCTTTTTGGGGAAGGACCGTCTGGGCAACCGACCTAACCACTCATTCCTGGAATATTATGGGGGTAAGCGGGCTAACGTGGCGGCCTGCTCCTCAGACCCCCAAAACCAGGAGTGTTCCACCGAGGGATGCACCCGCCCGGCCGTCCTGCAGTGCCCCACCTGCAGGAACCAGGGAGTAAGGAGCAGCTTCTTCTGCTCCCAAAACTGTTTCAAGGGCAGCTGGCGGGTGCATAAGCGGCTCCACCAGCGGGCACCCTCAGAGCTCCAGCAGGAGACCAAGCAGGAGGTCTTCTCAGCGGAGCTGCAACTGGAGGTTAACCAGGCGACCTCCAGCCCCGAGCTCCAGCAGGAGACCCAACAGGAGGTCTTCTCAGCGGAGCTGCAACTGGAGGTTAACCAGGCGACCTCCAGCCCCGAGCGCCAGCCGGAGACCCAGCAGGAAGTCTAAACAGCGGAGCTGCAACTGGAGGTTAACATGGCGACCTCCAGCTCCGAGCTCCAGCCGGAGACCCAGCAGGAAGTCTCCACAACGGAGCTGCAACTGGAGGTTAACATGGCGACCTCCAGCCCCGAGCTCCAGCCGGAGACCCAGCAGGAAGTCTCCACAGCGGAGCTGCAACTGGAGGTTAACATGGCGACCTCCAGCCCCGAGCTCCAGCAGGAGACCCAGCAGGAGGTCTTCTCAGCGGAGCTGCAACTGGAGGTTAACCAGGCGACCTCCAGCCCCGAGCTCCAGCAGGAGACCCAACAGGAGGTCTTCTCAGCGGAGCTGCAACTGGAGGTTAACATGGCGACCTCCAGCCCCGAGCTCCAGCCGGAGACCCAGCAGGAAGTCTCCACAGCGGAGCTACAACTGGAGGTTAACATGGCGACCTCCAGCTCCGAGCTCCAGCCGGAGACCCAGCAGGAAGTCTCCACAACGGAGCTGCAACTGGAGGTTAACATGGCGACCTCCAGCCCCGAGCTCCAGCAGGAGACCCAGCAGGAGGTCTTCTCAGCGGAGCTGCAACTGGAGGTTAACCAGGCGACCTCCAGCCCCGAGCTCCAGCCGGAGACCCAGCAGGAAGTCTCCACAGCAGAGCTGCAACTGGAGGTTAACATGGCGACCTCCAGCTCCGAGCTCCAGCCGGAGACCCAGCAGGAAGTCTCCACAATGGAGCTGCAACTGGAGGTTAACATGGCGACCTCCAGCCCCGAGCTCCAGCCGGAGACCCAGCAGGAAGTCTCCACAGCGGAACTGCAACTGGAGGTTAACCAGGCGACCTCCAGCCCCAAGCAGCAGCCAGCGAATAAAGAGGAAACCTCTCCTGGCCTGCTCGTCTCAGAGGTTCTAGAAGAAACCTCCACTCCAAGCCCATGTCCAGATTTCACCCCTGCTCCAAATCCAGTTCTCAGTCCTGCTCCCAATCCAGTTCTCAGTCCTGCTCCCAATCCAGTTCTCACCCTGGATCCCAGTCCGGTTCCTACTCTGGTTCTCGATCCTGTTCCCAGTCCGGTTCCTACTCCGGTTCCCAATCCTGTTCTCAGTCCTGCTCCCAATCCAGTTCTCACCCTGGTTCCCAGTCCGGTTCCTACTCCGGTTCTCAATCCTGTTCTCAGTCCTGCTCCCAATCCTGTTCTCAGTCCTGCTCCCAATCCTGTTCTCAGTCCTGCTCCCAATCCAGTTCTCAGTCCTGCTCCCAGTCCAGTTCTCACCCTGGTTCCCAGTCCGGTTCCTACTCTGGTTCTCGATCCTGTTCCCAGTCCGGTTCCTACTCCGGTTCTCAGTCCTGCTCCCAGTCCTGCTCCCAGTCCTGCTCCCAGTCCGGCTCCCAGTCCTGTTCTCAATCCGGTTCCAAGCCCCATTACCAATCATTTCCCAGGTCCAGTTTCTGACTTTTATGAGGGCTACATGGGTTTAATTTCGGGATGGGTGTTAGCCCTCCTCCTCAGTGCAGAGGGTGTTTTCACTCCCAGCTCCACTCATAACCCAGCTCACTCCTCAGTCTCCAGCCCTGTCTCCTCCTCAGTCTCCAGCCTTGTCTCCTCCTCAGTCTCCAGCCCTGTCTCCTCCTCAGTCTCCAGCCCTGTCTCCTCCTCAGTCTCCAGCCCTGTCTCCTCCTCAGTCTCCAACCCAACTCACTCCACTATTTCCAACCCAACTCACTCCACTATCTCCTCCTCTGTTTCCAACCCAACTCGCTCCACTATCTCCTCCTCTGTTTCCAACCCTGTCTCCTCCTCTGTCTCCAACCCAACTCACTCCACTGTCTCTAATCCAGGAGCTGAAGCAGGTTCCAGGCAGAGCTCCAGGTCACGCGCGGCTCGGAGAGCCGGGCCCAGCACCAGGTCACGCGCAGCTCGGAGTTCCAGGCCGAGCACCAGGTCACGCGCAGCTCGGAGTTCCAGGCCGAGCACCAGGTCACGCGCAGCTCGGAGACCCAGGCCGAGCACCAGGTCACGCGCAACCCCGAGATCCAGGCCGAGCATAAGTCCTCGTCCAAGTCCTCGTCCAAATCTTCGTCCAAGTCCTCGTCCAAGTCCTCGTCACGACACGGTCGACTCTGGCTGCGGGACATTAAATTGCACCAGCCTCGGTTCCAGGGGGGCAGATGTGCTAATCTTGCCCAGGGGTCCGGGTCCGCCAGAACGGACAAAACTTGCGGCGCGTCGGGAGCCGCGCCTTTGGGGGGGGGGGCTCTGTTAGGTCGCGCGAAAAGCGCGACTTCAATTACCAGAACCCTCACTCACACACTCCACACTACATTTCCCAGCAAGCTCGGCGGCCTACAAACATGGCCGCCAGGGACTACAACACCCAAAACACCCACACACTACCACAGTCACAATCACTTTCCTTTTAATCCCGCACACCTGTCCTCAATCTGACCAGCACTGTATTTAAGGACTTTTGTGTTACTGGTTGGGCGCGAAGTATTGTTTGTTTTTCCCAAATCTTACCTTACTGAGCAACTGAATTCTGGACTGATTCTCACGGCATTGACCTTTAAGCTAAGTACCTTGGATTCCGACTTCCTCTCAAGCCCTCTTTCTATTTACACATCTCGGTGATAAGTTTACGTGCACTTGTGTCTGATTTTCGGTTAGCGCTGTTTAAGTTAGCACACTTTATGTAGTGACCACTATTTTGTTAAAGGTGTTTATTTCTGGATGCTGTTTTTCCATTTTTCCTTTCTGTTGTTAAGTGTGTGTTTTTCGTACTGCTAGCGCTAACGATTTTGAGAGTGTGTATAAACTTTACCACGATATCCCGCGAAGACTCGAAGCCTTCTAAAAGCTTTTGTGTTACCCTGTGTCCTTTCCACATGTGTGCTGAATAAAGTGACGAAGTTTTTGACCGCAACTGTGTCCAGCCTACTTCTGGTGATATAACACCTGGTCACTATACATTTCAAACAGGCTCAGGGGTATAAGAGGATCTGCTCGGTAGAATACCAAGAAAAGGGGCGATGTAACATCAGAAAAAGGAAGTAACATCAGAAGGGCTTTTTGCCATCGATGCTTTTCCATCACACATCCTATGTCCGTGACGCTGACCATAATTCTGTAAGTTACCTTTGTTTTTATTTTATGTACATCTTCAATTGTGATTTTTTGTATTAAATTAATTTATTTTATCTCTATATACTCAGTATTTCTTCTGAAAAGATATGATGCAGTAAGAGTGCATGATTTATATGTTTACTAGGAATAGTTTCTTAAGCTAAAGTTATAGTACATTAGACACATTTGAAATCGACCTCTGACAAGCTAAAAGTGAAGGCTAATACTCACTAGTTTAAACAGAACCTCTGACAAGTAAGATAGGAAAGGCCTAGGCTTGCACACTGATAGAAACCTCTGAGCTAACAACATAATGGTTTAATAAAGAAGCTAAATAAAAGCCTCTGATGGAGGAACGTCATTTTAATGAAAGCTTTGCTTGAAGCTGCTTAGACACTTTAACACTTCTGGCACTAACTAGATTATTTTATGGAGTCAGATAATTAATTAAATGGAGTCAGATATTTAAATCATAAATTAAAACACACATTACCTTCTCTGCACCTTTTTCCGTCTTTGTTTATAGGAGAGCAGTGGGATAAATAATTAACCCTCTATATATTTTAGCCCTACAGCTTTGAGTTCAGTAATATTAAGGTCAAATTCACATAAGAATGATGTTATTGAGGTGATGGGAAGATGTTTTGTTCTTATTTGAGGGAAGGTATTGCTAATATTGCACATTGGTATCTTTGTGGATTTGTTCTTTAAATGTCAGGGGAATTCATGATTTGCTGAAAAGGAAAGCAGTATTTTTATTTGCAGGAAATTTAAATGTGATTTCTATTTTATTCAAGAAACACAGCTCTTTGTCAGATTATAATTTTTGGAAAATGGGATTTGAATTGAATAAGAATTGAATAATCTGTTCAACACTTGATTTGCTTGTTATATGGAGACATGAGTATCCAGATAAAGTTCAGTTTACATGGTGTAAAAAAGACTCGACAGTCACATTGATTATAGGTTAATTTAAGGAATTTAGTTAATTATGTTAAAAAGGTCTGTATAGAACCTTCTGTTCTTACAGATCACATCCATTTTTCTCACTAAATACAACAAAATCTAATGACGTGAAATCAGCTCTGTACTGGAACATGAACCAGAATATAGTGACAGATACAATTCAGAGAAGATGCAAAAAATATTAGAATGTTTAAATGAGGCAAATTCAGCAAATAGTTTCAGTATAAATTGGAAATGAATGAAATACAGAATTAGAGGTTTAGCCATAAAAAGAGGAAAGGAAATGGCAAAACATAATTCTTTCCTTGTTTTCTCTTTTATTTGTGAAATCATAAATCTCTCTGGAAATTGCAGTTTAGATCAAGAAGGGAAAAATAAATAATTACAATTACAGTTAGATTTGGATAGAATTTATGAATATAAAGTAAAGGGTACCTTTAGATCAAGGAAGAAATGATTAGAGGAAGGAGAGAAAAATACAAAATATATTTTTCACATGGAAATAAGGAATGTAGAACTCATCTGTGGTCGAATTGAGTATTATATTAAATTATATTGTAATTAAACAATTATTATACATTTTTTTGGTTTTTAAACGAGCTATTCAAATGCTGTATAAAGACTGTAACAGCTCAGTTAAGTTGCCATATGGAACATCATCATGGTTTAAGATAGATAGATAGATAGAGGTATAAAACTGCCCAATCTCTCCTTTTCTCTTTTTATTAGTGACACAGACTACAGCCATACATATCAAAACAGAGAGATTTCATGGTATTCAACTTTTGGATGAAGAACTGAGATGCTCCCCATCAGCAGATGATACCACCCTTTATTTTGGAAAATTAAACCAAAAGCAGTTGACTGTCCTAACAGTTTTTCATCTGTATCTGGTTTGTTTTTAAACATTAAGAAATGTTTGTGTCTGTTGAAAACATGTCTCCTGAATAATATACATGGGATACCAGTGAAGGAGATGGTAGATTATTTAGGGATCAATGGAGAGAAATAGTTAAAATTTTACACCAATTATTGGGAAAATTAAACACCATATACACAAACAAAAATGGGCAAACAGAAAACCTAACCTAACCTAAAACAAAACGATTGTCTCCAATATGTGTAACATTTTCTCTTGTTAATTCATTTGAAGTTTTTCCCCTGATAATGTATTTCATTCATTTTTGTATTTTTTTCTTGTCTTTCTGTTTATTTCCTTTGGCAGTATAAGGATTGTAACAATGGGTATATTTTGTAAATCCTCTGTATGTATGTTTCTTTGTGAGTGTAAGAATAATAATAAAAACAGGTTTACACAAAAGCATTTCCACTCAGTTACACTGCAGGAGTAACAGCATTGTCTACATGCCTGAAAATAAAATAAAATAAAACACTCCTAATGTCTCTTTCTGCTCTTCAACCTGAGAAAACAACGTAAAGAACAACACACTGAACTAAGAGACGCGTATATGACGCAATGGAACTTTGGAATACTCCCATAATGCACCGGGGCAAACAAAACGCCCCCCATCGGCGCTTAAATAATGCAGTTAGGCAAGTACCATAGACGGAAAGCATATTATTGAAAACGATACAATGCCTTAGAAAGTATTTGTGATAATTATACAGTAACACGTAACGTTTTTGTAACGTTTGAAAATGTTCACCCCCCTATTATTCCTCACAGTGGTTTCACCCGCTGCCCTTTTCAGAGTTCTGATGGACTCGCGCTCTGTTTCAGACTTTTCTCTGGAAAACTTCCGCTTGGACATTTGAATTTTGAATATGGAGAAATCAAGCCGAGAAAATAATATATATATATATATATATATATATAATCACGTTTCTCACAAACATAACAGAGAGGTATTCAGTTGTATAAGCTGGATTTTTTATTTGTTCAAAGATTTGTGGAATGGATTGTATTTATTTGTGAAATATGATGTAGGCTGAAATATGAGGTATATATTTGTGAAACACAGGACATTTATTTATTTTCTCTTTAATGTCCCTCTGTATTTGCAAACCGCTTTCTGTTTGTTTGAGAGTGGAGTTTTCCTTTGCACAGCAGATTGTGTTTGTTTGTGAAATGGTAGATTTATTTGTTTAGTTTTGGCACAAATTGATCTCCACATTTACTCCACGCAGTAATGTGCACAGAGCCCAGTGATTTACTTTCTTACAGTTAAATTTATACCTTCATTAATATTTCTTGAATAACTGATGTAATTATTTGTGTTGTATTACAGTAAATGTATAATGTCAACACGCTTTTTTTGTTTTTGTTTTTAATAAAATGCAAAACAAAGCATCAGGTGGAAAAAGTAACACGTTTATGTTTCATCTGTAAGTCGCTTTGGATAAAAGCGTCTGCTAAATGAATAAATGTAAATGTAATGTATTCATTTGAACTTCACTATATATACAGTGATCAGAGTGTGACTTTACATTGTAATTGTTTTTCAGTATAAATATGTTTATAACTATGCCATATTTGTTATAAATGATATAAAACACAAAAAATTAGAGCACAAATTTCTTTTAATTATTTGAATTCTTTTAAATCTGATAAAGGCAGATCAAATGTGCTGATGTCTGGTAGGTCACCATCATTTTGAGACTGAGCGGTGGCCTGTTTTTGCTGATTTAGTAGAATCAGGACCAGCTGTTGCTTCATGACCTCTTGTGCTCTTAAACCTGCAGTCAGCAGGGCTGTAAAATACAGAAATAATACATGAGCATTACATCAACTTGTAGCTTATTGCCATATAGTGTTTGGTAAGAGAAACAGGGCAATTCAATCTTAGCCTGTACCCATTGGACACCCACCAAAAAAAGAATAAAATAAAATATAAATAAAATAAACTTGACAGTGTTTTTTTTAATGATGTTAAAATTCTGTAGTTCCCCTTTACTAGTTAAATGAGGAGTTTTTGTGAATACTTACAAACACATGACTGATTACAACAGGTTCTGTCTCTATCTTCAGCTGCAGTTGTAAATGGAGTGTAAATGTTCTGAGAGGTGCTGGGACTCTCAACACCATCTGTACGTCTGGATGGAGCTCTTAGGGCTTCTGCCATAGATATTGGTGGTGGTTCAGCGGCAACCTCTGAAAGATCCTCAGTCCCCCCCCCCCCCCCCCCAAACAAAAACAAAACAAAACACACACACAACAACTTTAAACTTGTGCCATAGAAAAACATGTGAGTTGAGGTTGTAATGCAGTAGCCAATGCAATACATTTGCAATTTTCTTATAGTTCACCCAAAAATGAAAGTTCTGTCATCATCGACTCATCATCAGGTTGTTGTTGCTGACAGACTTTTCATTCTTGGCTTTACTCTGGTAAAAGGAAATACTTAAAATCCAAACAAACCTGTTTTTTCTTTTTGTGTATGCTGAACGATCATCATCATCATCATCATCATCATCATCATCATCGGTCTGCATGGACTTCAAAATTCAAGCAACACTTGTCCTTGGCCTTTTTTGAATATTAGAATTAACTGTGTACATCTCATAGTTTTCAGCCTCTTCTGTGCTGAGCCTGGCTGCTTCAGTGATCTTTATGTCTGTGGAAAAAAAAAATCATAAACAATGTTAATCTTTGTTAGAATCAATATAACACATTTTCAATAAATACACTGACAATCCCATTAGATATAAATATATCAACCTTTGAGTTTGAACACATACCTGAACATTACATTCTTCATGAACTCCTTTGGACTACAGACATTTGGTCTTATTTGGTCTTTTGGTTAAACTTTACATGAACTAACAATGAACAATACTTCTACAGCATTTACTGATGTTGTCTCTGTTAACTTTAGTTAAAGCACTATGAAAGAATGTGCTTAATGTTAGTCAAAAATTGTTCAAGATGAATAAATGCTATAAAATATATTGCTCATTGTTTGTTGATGTGAGCTAATGCAATAACTAATGTCAACATTGTAAAGTGCTACAGAGGAGACCTGAGTGTGTTTGTTAAAAAGCCGGAATAAAGACATAAACAGTAAACTGTTTCATCAGTTATGAAGCAATTAGTAATTTAAGGAGTGAAAAAGCTCAAGTATGTTGAAAAGTTATCAGCAGTTTATTCTCTGCAGTGGCCTGAGTCTAGTGGTAACATTCCTAAAATACCATACATTCACACGCTGAATAATAAACAACAGTCTGCCATTAATCTGCACACACTGGCAAAGACTGATGTACTGCAAACCAGCCCCATTATGTCAAGCTCTATGCAGACATATAGAAAGACTGATGTACTACAGATTGCCCTCTCTTGTGATTTATCTGTTTTATACTCACATTTTACACCATTTTATACATGATCATGAAATCTGGATCTGTTCTATTAGGTCAAACCAAGCATTTACCCGCTTGTAATAACACCTTTGGCATAACTTTACTATAAGGTCCCATTCGTTAACACACTGACTAACATGACCTAACAAAGAACTATTTTTCTACAGAACTTTAATATTACTTAATAAAAATACAATTGTTCTTTCATATTAATTCATAATGAACTCTATCTAATGATAACAGATACAGTGTTTGAAAAGGTTTTGTTCATCATTATTTCATGTTAACAAATAAAACCTTATTGCAAAGTGTTACCAACATTTTTACTTTAAAAGCTGAATGTTAACATCAGTTAATACATTATGAACATCAACTAACATGAAAAATAGTCTATTTATATATTAACATGAAGCTAAAACAAGATTGTTTGCTGTAAGCTGACAAACAAAAAAAAAACAAAAAACAAATATAATCTTATTGTACACTCATTCAGAAAATGTTTTTTTTTTTACAATCAATAAAAGGTTCTTTGGGGAACTAAAAATGCCAATTTGTCTTTATAGAAAGCTTTTATCCATTTAATTAGTTTCAGTTGTGTTTTTAAAAAGACTTAAATCAGTTAACCTTATTAAACTTTACAGTAACACTGTGAATAATGTTTTAAACAGTAAAATTAAAACGGTCATCAGTATATCAGGAGCAGAAACATTACCTCAGTGACTGAATTCCAAAACTGACATGTTGAACCCTAACCTCCAGGCGTGGACACCTTTATCTCCATTCAGTAAGACCATCATCCAGTCAGTCGCCACCGGCTACGGAAATACGTCATTGTTATACAAGATTTGAAATTAGTCCTGTATGTACCATTTCAAGCTCAGTTAAATGTAAACTTAAAACTTACACAAGTCTTTCTGTGAAATATATGTGTAATAACAAAGGTTACCAGTGTTTGAATATACAGACAGCGTTCATCTGCCCAGCTTAAAAGCCACCATTGAGAAACAAATGTGTGGAGTTATAGTAGCCTATTACTTAATAGTAAAAACAAATCCCCATAACTCTCACTAAAAACCTTTATTGTCCTTGAAGAAATATGGAATAAAAAAGTGTTCGCTTAATACAATTGCATTCATAAAAATAAGAAGAGTGTGGAAAGTAAAAATACAAACGACCTGCTCTTTCTACTTGTATATACACGGGTCAGAGTGCTGCTCGTCAAAGTTTAGTGCAGCGTGAACACTCACTTTCTACAAGGTCCTTTATGAACATCTGCAAAGTAAAATACTCCAAATGTAAATATGAATCGATGCTTACCCCAATTGTTTTATCTAAATGGCCTCATATCTCTTGGTAAATAATCCATTGTTTTGTTTGTGTCCAAACTGCACAAACATGGTGGGCATCTCCCACTACCACAGGTAACTACAAGACCCCTCCCACTGCTGTGTGAGTGGAGATGAAATCACCTGAGAGCGCAATGAAGCGCCTTTAAATTAAATAAAAGCATATAAAAGAACAACCTGCTGCATTATATCTAAATATATTTGCTACTGTTATAAATATGTTCTGTCTTCTACTATTATTATTTTTAATTTAATGTTTTACCTCAGATACTTTGTTTTTTGACAAATTCACGACATTAAACGTGCAGTTAACACATTATCAGATCCTGTCAGGGAATTAAGTAAATTTTATGTTAATTATATAATTATTGCTCCATCAATTTATCTGATTGTTCGAAGCCGAGTCATTGCCGGAAGCGGCCAAGACTCTAAAGCCAGATCTGGGCTAGTTAAATATGGAGAACAAGAACTGGCCTAGTACTTTACCGCTGTAACAAACACACATGTGCCAGAGTGAGCTGTGGGCCACATTCGGCCCGGATTATACATACCGATGCCGAGTCTGAGCCGCAGGAGCCGCGGGGCTGCCGAGCTCGGGCCCATTACTACATGCTATCTGGGTTTCTCCTGTTTATACATTTTAAGTTATTCCACTGATAATGTGTTTGGTTCATTTTTGTATATTTTCATTTATTTCTGTTTATTTCCTTTGGCGGTATAAGGATTGCACATTTTGTAAATCCTCTGTATATATGTTTCTTTGTGAGTGTAAGAATAATAATAAAAAAAACATTTACACAAAAGCATTTCCACTCAGTTACACTGCAGGAGTAACAGCATTGTCTACATGCCTGAAAAAAAAAGAAAATAAAACACTCCTAATGCCTCTTTCTGCTCTTCAACCTGAGAAAATAATGTAAAGAACAACACATTGAACTATGACACAAGTATATGACGCAGTGGAACTTTGGGATACTCCCATAATGCACCGGGGTAAACAAAACGAAAACAAAACTTTATAAGTCAATAGTAGTATTTTATAATCAATGTGAAATTTCACTGGGAGCCAATGCAGTGTGGATAAGATAGGGGTGATGTGGTCATATCTTCTGGTTCTAGTAAGGACTCTTGCAGCTGCATTCTGGACTAACTGGAGTTTGTTTATGGTCCTACTGGAACACCCAGACAGTAAGGCATTACAATAATCCAACCTAGAGGTGACGAAAGCATGGACTAATTTTTCTGCATCATGTAGGGACAATATATTTCTTATCTTAGCAATATTTCTGAGGTGAAAGAAGGCTATCCTAGTAATATTACCTACATGGGCATCAAAGGAAAGACTGGAGTCAATAATCACTCCAAGGTCTTTTACTGCTGCACATGATGAAACAGAAAGGCCATCCAGAGTTACTATGGAATCAGAAAACTTACTTCTAGCTGCATGTGGTCCTAGTATAAGTACTTCTGTCTTGTCAGAATTTAGTAAGAGGAAGTTAATAAGCATCCAGTGTCTAATGTTCTTTACACATTCCTCGACTTTATTAAACTGGTGTCTGTCATCTGGCTTTGCTGAAACATACAACTGTGTGTCATCAGCATAACAGTGGAAGCTAATTCCATGTTTACGAATAATTTGACCCAGAGGTAACATATATAAAGAAAAAAGCAGTGGGCCTAAAACAGAACCTTGCGGAACACCAAACTTTACCTCAGTATGCATAGAGAATTCACCATTTACATCTACAAACTGATAACGATCAGTCAAATAAGACCTGAGCCAGGAGAGGGCCGTTCCCTTAATGCCAACAACGTTTTCTAGTCTACCAAGGAGAATAGTATGATCAATTGTATCAAAAGCTGCACTAAGGTCAAGCAACACAAGCATGGAGACACAACCCTGATCAGAGGCCATCAGTAGGTCATTTACCACTTTAACCAGCGCTGTCTCTGTGCTATGATGAGGCCTAAA
Organism: Cranoglanis bouderius; assembly: GCA_023630585.1. Classification (NCBI taxonomy): domain Eukaryota; kingdom Metazoa; phylum Chordata; class Actinopteri; order Siluriformes; family Cranoglanididae; genus Cranoglanis; species Cranoglanis bouderius. The sequence goes on from JAMFTF010000039.1 coordinate 787,322, forward strand.
TCCTGACTGATACATTTCATGAATGTTATTCCTATTAAGGTACGAGCATAGCTGCTGTGCTACAACCTTTTCTAAGATCTTGGAGATAAAGGGGAGATTTGATATTGGCCTGCAGCTGGACAATTGACAGGGGTCGAGGTCAGGTTTTTTAATCAGGGGTTTGATAACCGCTAATTTAAATGATATAGGTACATAGCCAGTGCTAAGGGAAGAGTTGATTATTTTTAGAAGGGGTTTGATTATTTCTGGAGTAATCTGTTTGAAGAAACATGTAGGTAGGGGATCTAGTATACAAGTTGATGGTTTTGAAGAAGAAATTAATGAAATAAGTTCGGTCTCTCTAAGGGGAGTAAAGCACTCTAACCGTTGATCTGATATTGCTATATTATTATCTACAGGGTTAGTTTGACTGTCTGGTTTTAAATTAATAGTCTGAATTTCTTGTCTAATATTTTCAATTTTGTCAATAAAAAAACTCATGAAATCATCGCTGCTATATAATGATTGTGTGCCTGTTTCTGTGGGGGTTTTATTCCTAGTTAATTTTGCTATAGTATTAAATAAGAATCTAGGATTATTTTTGTTATGTTCAGTTAAGGTAGAGAGATAGACTGATCTAGCAGCACTAAGAGATTTCCTATAGTTCAGGAGGCTCTCCTTCCATGCTGTTTGAAATACTACCAGTTTGGTTTGACGCCATTTACGTTCTAATTGTGGAGTGATCTGTTTTAAGGTGCGTGTGTGATCATTATACCAGGGTGCTAGCTTTTTCTCTCTAATTATTTTTCTTTTAAGTGGAGCTACTTTATCTAACGTGTAACGGAACATTGACTCTAAGCTTTCAGTCGCCTGATCAAGTTCTATGGGATCAGATGGTGATCGAATCATAGTTGATATCTCTGGGAGGTTATTGATAAAACTCTGTGCAGTAGCTGATGTGAATGTACGTTTGACACAGTAGCGTGGTAAAGTGCATATATTATGATCAATGCACAATTTACACGAGATGAGATAATGATCTGAGATAATGATCTGAGATAATGATCTGAGATAATGATCTGAGATAGCTTCAGACTGCGGAAGTGTGACTATATTTTCTATATTTAATCCATATGTTAGTATAATGTCAAGAGTGTGACCACCATTATGAGTGGGTCCTATTACATTCTGATTGACCCCTACTGAATCTAAAATATACACAACCGCTATTCTCAGAGGATCTTCCGGGTTATCAAAATGAATATTAAAGTCACTGACAATTAATGCTTTATCTAAAGAAACAACCAGGTTGGAGATAAAATCTGTGAATTTACCAAGAAATTCAGAGTATGGCCCTGGGGGTCTGTAAATAATAATAAGTGGAATCGACTCAGTAGACTTATTTTTAGTGGTTACATATGTTATACTAGTATGAAGAACTTCAAAGGAGTTGAACTTATGGCTAGGTTTTTGTGTGACGCCTAGATTTTCATTATAAATGAGTGCGACACCTCCTCCTCTGCCAGTTAGACGGGGCTGATGTACATAACTATATCCAGGAGGACTGTATTGCTGTATTCGCAACAGGCGAAACAGGCGGTCCCCTGGGGCCCCGACTTGCCAGATGGGTCCATCTGACTTAAAGGTTTTCACGATTTTATTCTTTGGCGCTGTTTACTCTTTATGAATAAGTACTAAGCATAAGTATAAGACAAATGCATGACAGAAAAGGCAGTCTGTAAAAACAGAAGTCTCATTATTCTTGGTTGGAAAGTTCCCAATATTCTCATGACTATGGTAATAGTGACTTCACTGAGTGATTAGTATTTCATAACACCATGACGTCTCATCACACGTTACATCAAAAGATGCGATTCATTTTAATTAAATTAACAGAAAAAAGAAAGAATGCTAGTTGTGGTATAACATGGCTCCTAAATGGTGTCTTTCGGGAGCAGAAAACAGGAAAAAAAGAAAATCAGATGAAGAAAAGCAAGCTCAAAGTAAAGGTCTGTTCTGCTTGACATTATTTATTGCTGTATTATTAATACTCCTGTTTTAATAAATGATAATTATACCCATCTCCCACTAAGGCCCAATGCAATAAAGAAAAATAAATTGTGCTGTGTTTATTTTAAAGCCATTAAAGAAGAGAAGAGATCTAGAAGAGATCTGTAGCCTTTCTGATAAGATCTGCTGTCTGTGTGAATCGTGCTTATATTTTTTATTCATATTTTATTTATATTTGAATTTGAATTTTATTGCATTGTTTTATGTATATTTATTTATTTTATTTTCAAGTTCAAATATAATATATTTGTTTAAATATTTGTATTTTATACATATAGTTCTGATACAGCTGTTGTATTATTACATTGAATATGTTGCACTTAATAAACATCTATACACTTAAATATGGAAATGTAATTGTTATGTGCTCTTCACTCGCCATATTGTAGTGCTATGATAGTTTTTACATCAGTAGGGCCCATATTCATGATCTCGCCTATAGGGCCCCACAACCCCTCAGGCCGGCCCTGCACACAAGTCTAATTAGTCTGTTGTTAAAGCAGCCATTGTTGATTAAAATAAAGCTGTGTGTTGTAAAGGACAGTGTTTTATTAAAAGGTTAGTGTTTGCAGACTTTAACAGTGGGAGCACACATTCAGCATAGTGGAAGATCTCAGGTAGCGAGCGAGCTAATGCACAGTTCAGGAGCTTGGCTAAGCAGCTCTATGTTAGGGTTTAAAAAGAGAAGTTAACGGACTCATGTGGTTCAAATGGTGAGAGAGACATGTGCTATTTGTGTTGTATATGGGTTTGTAGAACTGGAGGATAAATGTAAGTGCGACGCTGCATTAGCTGCTGTTACTAGCTTGGGCTGGTCTTCTCAATGAACACTTCCTTCCCCATTTACAGAGTGACGTCTAAACAACATGTTAAACAGTGTAAAGTTCCCCTTCTCTACTTTTACATTACTGTAGCTTATAGCAGGATTGACTTTAGATCAATTAACATACATACACAGTGACTAATCAGTGTTTTGAGAAGCTAATGATCGCCATTAGAGTTCTCATTAACATAGCAACAAGTTAGCCAGCTAACGTTAGCTAACGGCTACTCGCTGTTGTTGCTGTGCTGCAGTTTCAGTGTAAAATGTTGCATGAAGGTTTGAAGTCACTGCAGTAGAACAGAACCAACAGTCACTCAGGCCTGTAACTGTACAATTGAGGTTAAAGTAGCTTTTTATGAGATTTACATGCTCATGGGAACAGATTCATCAAAACTGAAGATTAGAAATAAAATCTCACCTGGTCTTTTTCCAGTCTTCAGCTGTCCAGTTTGGGTGAGTCTGTACCCATGATAGCCTCAGACTCCTGCTCTTGGCTGACAGGAGAGGAACCTGATGTGGTCTTCTGCTGTTGTAGCTCATCCCCCTCAAGGTTTGATGTCTTGTGTGTTCTGAGATGCTTTTCTGCTCACCACGGTTGTAAAGAGTGATAATTTGAGTTACTATAGACTTCCTGTCAATTTAAATAAATAAATAAAAATTCTGCCAAGGTTCTTGATGTTTTGATGACCATTTTGTAAGATTCCTGCAGGAGCTAATGTTTTGACAATGTCCAGTAGTTCCATCAAAGCAAGTGAGTAAAGAAGTGATGAGAGGTCAGTATCTTTATTTTTTTTATTTTTCTTTCTATATCTGTTTATGATAAACTGCTATTAGGCAATATAACGAACCATCTATTTATTAACATGACTGCAATATCTTTAACATCTAGCCTGGACATTTCCCTTCCAGACCACCAGAGGGCACCCTCTCCTGAATTTCAAAACCTCTGCTTCCTTTACCCTGATCATTTCCTGTTCCTTTGCTATATAAACCATGTGAACCTACACTTTGGTGTGACGTGTTTAGTGTAGTTTGGTCAGTGTTTAGTGTAGTTTGGTCAGTGTTTAGTGTAGTTTGGTCGGTGTTTAGTGTAGTTTGGTCAGTGGTCAGTGTTTAGTGTGGTTTGGTCAGTGTTTGCCTGTAAATTGTCTTTGCCTCTTGCCTAGTGCTCCTGTTTTGATGTGACTTTTGATGTGACTTTTGATGATTGATGTTTTGTCCCTGCTTTGCCTTGTAACTTATGGATATTATTTTGGATCTGTTTGCCTACTGGATGTTGAGTTTTTAAATCTTCTACATATGCACCATTTTCTGCCTCTGTGAGTCCCAGGTGACATTCTCCTTTTATTTTCACAGATTTCAGATTCTTACTGAGGTGTTATTTTCTGTGTTAGAGGCCACCAAGAAAGATTTCCTAGCTCTTATGTAGAAGCTATGGGAGCTGGGGTATGGTTTCCTCCATCAGTTGACCCAGACAGAATTCTTGTCATGTTTTTATATATTAATTTATTTTCTATTTTAGACTGCCTCATAATTTACCAAACACTTTTTCTTTTTTTTCTTTTCCCTTTAGTAGGTGTGTGTCTGTTCCCCAAAGTTAAACAGAAATGTAGAAACACTCCGCTTTAGTAACCTAATTAACACACAATTGGATCATACTGATTGCACTTTTGGCTCTGTTAAAGGTTCTGTTAAATATTGGCTCTCTTGCATCTGAAGTGATGATTGTAAATGAAACTATTACTGATTAGGGGTTTAATGTTCTAACAGGAACATGGATTAGACCAGAAGAGTGTGTACCACTAAATGAAGCTAATGCAGGGTTTAGTCTCAAATCTGATTGTTTCTGTAAACAAAGCAGTAATTATTGGAGACTTGCAGTTATTTCTACATGAGGGGGTCACACCAGATACTGAAAGCAAAGGGCAGGTATGTTTGCCTCACAGATGTAATATTGGCTCACTTCTCAATAAATAAATGACCATGTACAGCCATGGCCAGAAGTTTTGAGAATGACACAAATATTAATTTTCCCAAAGTCTACTGCTTCAGTGTTTTTAGATCTTTTTGTCAGATGTTACTGTTACTGAAGTATAATCACAAGCATTTCATAAGTGTCAATGGCTTTTATTGACAATTACATGAAGTTTATGCAAAGAGTCAATATTTGCAGTGTTGACACTTCTTTTTCAAGACCTCTGCAATTGGCCCTGGCATGCTGTCAATCAACTTCTGGGCCACATCCTGACTGATGGCAGCCCATTCTTGCATAATCAATGCTTGGAGTTTGTGTGTTTTTGTTTGTCCACCCGCCTCTTTAGGATTTACCACAAATTGTCAATGGGATTAAGGTCTGGGGAGTTTCCTGTCCATGGACCCAAAATGTCGATGTTTTGTTCCCCGAGCCACATCGTTATCACTTTTGCCTTGTGGCAAGGTGCCCCATCATGCTGGAAAAGGCATTGTTCATCACCAAACTGTTCTTGGATGGTTGGGAGAAGTTGCTCTCTGAGGATGTTTTTGTACCATTCTTTATTCATGGCTGTGTTCTTAGGCAAAATTGTGAGTGAGCCCACTCCCTTGGCTGAGAAGCAACCCCACACATGAGTGGTCTCAGGATGCTTTACTGTTGGCATGACACAGGACTGATGGTAGCACTCACCTTTTCTTCTCCGGACAAGCTTATTTCCAGATGCCCCAAACAATCGGAAAGGGGATTCATCAGAGAAAATGACATTACCCCAGTCCTCAGCAGTCCAATCCCTGTACTTTTTGCAGAATAGCAGTCTGTCCCTGATGTTTTTCCTGGAGAGAAGTGGCTTCTTTGCTGCCCTTCTTGACACCAGGCCATCCTCCAGAAGTCTTCGCCTTACTGTGCGTGCAGACGCACTCACACCTGCCTGCTGCCATTCCTGAGCAAGCTCTGCACTGGTGGTGCCCCGATCCCGCAGCTGAATCAACTTTAGGAGACGGTCCTGGCGTTTGCTGGACTTTCTTGGGCGCCCTGAAGCCTTCTTCACAACAGTTGAACCTCTCTCCTTGAAGGTCTTGATGATCCGATAAATGGTTGATTTAGGTGCAATCTTACTAGCAGCAATATCCTTGCCTGTGAATCCCTTTTTGTGCAAAGCAATGATGGCTGCACGTGTTTCCTTGCAGGTAACCATAGTTAACAGAGGAAGAACAATAATTTCAAGCACCACCCTCCTTTTAAAGCTTCCAGTCTGTTATTCTAACTCAATCAGCATGACAGTGATCTCCAGCCTTGTCCTCGTTAACACTCTCACCTGTGTTAACGAGAGAATCACTGACATGATGTCAGCTGGTCCTTTTGTGGAAGGGCTGAAATGCAGTGGACATGTTTTTTTGGGATTAAGTTAGTTTTCATGGCAAAGAGAGACTTTGAAATTAATTGCAATTCATCTGATCACTCTTCATAACATTCTGGAGTATATGCAAATTGCCATCATAAAAACTGAGGCAGCAGACTTTGTAAAAATTAATATTTGTGTCATTCTCAAAACTTTTGGCCACGGCTGTATATTATTGTCTCTTTGTCTACTTTTAGCTCTTGTGTGAAATTCTGATGTTATAGGATGTCAGAAGTCATATTTATGCAGATATAGAAAATTCTAAAGGGTTCACAAACTTTCAAGCACCACAGTAATGAGGCAGAAATGTATTATTTGGAGCTTTTATTATTATTTTTTTTATTATTAGGCTAACTGCTACACCTGCTTAGTATTTTTCATATAAGCATCCTTTATTCTTATAAAAAAATACCCCAAATTGCATGAAAAACACACAAACCAGATATTTGCATAATTGTACATTTACTGGCTTCATGTTTTGGTCTGTAGAAATGTTTCTATCTGTTGTTTATGTACAGAGGCAGAAGGCAGTAGTTACCCAGACTAAGCAGTGTTGGATGGATAAATGTAAATGGATGGTAGCTAGCTGACTAATTAGTTATGTTTCACACATTAGGTCACAGTTGCACAGTTCAGGGAAGTAAAATATAGCCCCTGACACATAAACCCTGTACTGTTCAGTCATGCCACACAGCCACAGTCATTAATTGTTAAGAAAAACAAAAATAATGAGTGGCAGCTGGGAAGTGCACCAGCCTAGTGCTGTAGATTCGAGGTGATTACACAGAGGGACACGCCCCCTACATTTGAGCTTTAGTTAGGCTATAATCTTTTATCCTGTTCAGAGCCCTTGAGAGAGAGAGAGTTGTGTCAACAGAAGTTCAGAACGCTTGTTCATCACGTGATTCATGTAGACTTCAGATAGTTCCTGGAAGTGTGGTAATTATTAGCCAATAAATGCATTGATTTAAAATATTTTTATAACACACAGACATGTGTATGTAGTATGTGTGTGTATAGTTACATCAATGTTGTTTAAAAAAATAATAAAATCCACTAATATTTGAGGATTGGTGTGGTCAGTTAGTGTTACCTGCCTTGTTAACATACCATGGTTAAAGACCATCTTGCTGTTGTTTTGAATTAATATATTTTTATTTTTTATCTTAAACTTGTAAGTTAGTCAAGGACAATCACTAATGTCATGTTTAGGACTTTCAGATATGACAAGAGACAGGAGACCGACAGGTGACTGTACTCACTGTACAGTGGGTCAGTGGACTAGCAGCACCTCTGCACTTATTTAAATATACATTAATAAATAATAGCTTCAAATTAAAAACAACTTAAAACACATGTTCATACACAATCATATATATTTCATGTATTTTGACTTTTACTATGCACTTATTTACAGCAATGGAAATTGTTGTGGAAAAAATCTCTCCAGCCGAAGTTAAAAAACTCCAGAGACAAAGGGTTTGTAGATGCCAAAAAGAAATCAAACTTTACTGAAACAACAATAAAGTGAGACAGAAAGTCTGAATTATGCAAACACACACATGCCCTTATATACTTTTCTGAAACAGTAAACTTATCCCTAGGTGGAGTTTTAACCTTTTCTTTCTAAAAACAAACCAATCTCCGTGGCCTTAATTAATTATTCATGTCTATATGATATGTACATTTGTGGCGCATGCGTAGTTAACTGATATGTTCTATAAGGGTTTCTCAGGACAACAGTAGTTATAACATGCACTTTATGTCAAAAATTGATTTATGACCCCCCTCACGTTGTATAATTTATGGCCTCGTGAAGGTCCCATGAACATGTGTGGTCATTTTTATGACTATTTTTCCTGTCCTCTGTCTGTCTGTGTGGAATTGCATCTCCCAGGTGTGTGTGTGTTTAATGTTTCACGAAGTGATAGGTGCTAGCGGTGTGTGTGTGTGTGTGTGTGTGTGTGTGTGTGTGTGTGTGTGTGTGTGTTTAATGTTTTGCGAACTGATAGGTGCTAATGGGTTGTATGTGTGTGCGCGTGTGTGACCTGAAGTTAGTGTTTTAAAAAACAAACAAATAGTTAAAGAGCTATGGTTTGTATACTTATCTGTTTTTTATTAGAGCAATTATCTGTTACAACGACTGTCACATGTGAACTCCTAAAGACCCTAGAAGTGTAATTACGAGCTCTCGTGAAGGTCGCATGAACATGTGTGGTCATTTTTATTACTTTTTTTCCTGTCCTCTGTCTGTGTGTGTGTGTGTGTGTGTGTGTGTGTGTGTGTGTGTGTGTGTGTGTGTGTGTTCTGCAAAAGCTGTTGGTTAAATAAAACCCGTGGACGGATCAGTTTTTTGTTAAATTGATTTGTAAAAGTGTTTCAGTAAATGAACAGACTGGTGTTTGTGAAACTGCTGAAACATTTTGTTGATTACGTTGTTGAGAAAAACACTCCTTCACTTTTACTGAACTGAAATCCCCAAACATTTAAAAACCATCTGAGTTTTTCTTTTGTGGAATCGAATCTGAATATCCTGTGTCATTCTTAACTAACTTTAGCCAATAATACTTTATTATACACACATCACATTCAATAATACAGATAACAACATGATCAAAATACGACAACATGCAAAAAAAAGATAAAAATTTTGTTTAACTTAGCCACTGACTCCGGTCATGAGGGGTGAATTGAATACATGGTCATCTGGGTAAAATGAATGTGTTGGTGGTGAACTCAAGGGCGTTTTCTGTTTTTACTCTTCTTAGACGAGCGTCAGATAGCATGTGGTAATGGGCCCGAGCTCGGCAGCCCCGCGGTGCCTGCGGCTCAGACACGGCATCAGCATGTATTATCCGGGGCCGAGTGTGGCCCACGGCTCGCTCTGACACGTGTGTTTTTGTTACGGCGGTAAAGTACTGGGGCCGATTCTTGTTCACCATAACTAACCCGGATCTGGCTTTAGAGTCTGGGCCACTTCTGGCGATGACTCGGCTTGGTTCAATCAGATGCCCTAATATTTATAACAGTAGCAAATGTATTTAGATATAATGCAACATATATTCTTTTATATGCTTTTATTCATTATAAACGCACGTCGTTGCGCTCTCAGGTGATTTCATCTTCACTCACACAGCAGTGGGAGGGGTCTTGTACCTGTAGTAGTGGGAGATGGCAGCCATGTTTGTGTGGGTAGGACACAAACAAAACAAGAGACATGGGACTATTTAGATAAAACAATTGAGGTAAGCATCGATTCACATTTACTTTTCGAGTATTGTACTTGCAGATGTTCATAAAGGACCTTGTAAAAAGTGAATGTTCACGCTGCACTAATCTTTGATGAGCAGCACTCTGACCCGTGTATATACAAGTAGAAAGAGCAGGTCGTTTGTATTTTTACTTTCCACACTCTTCTTATTTTTATGAACGCAATTGAATTATGCAAACCTTGTTTTTATTCCATATTTCTTCAGGGACAATAAAGGTTTTTAGTGAGAGTTATGAGGATTTGTTTTTATTATTAAGTAATAGGCTACTATAACTCCACGCATTTTTTTTCTCAATGGTGGCTTTTAAGCTGGGCAGATGAACGCTGTCTGTATATTCAAACACTGGTAACCTTTGTTATTACACATATATTTCACAGAAAGGCTTGTGTAAGTTTTAAGTTTACATTCATACTGAGCTTGAAAATGGTACATAGAGGACTAATTACAAATCTGGCATAACACTGATGTGTTTCTGTAGCCGGTGGAGACTGATAAAGGTGTCCACGCCCCGAGGTTCTGGATCAACAGGTCGGTTTTGGAATTCAGTCAATTTTACTGTTTAAAACATTATTCACAGTGTTACTGTAGAGTTTAGTCAGGTGACCGTTTTTAGGTTAACTGATATAAGCCTTTTTAAAAACACGACTGAAACGAATTAAATGGATAAAAGGTTTCTATAAAGACAAATTGGCATTTTTAGTTCCCCAAAGAACCTTTTTAGTGGTTGTTAAAAAATGTAACTATTTCGGACTCTTTGATTGTACAGCAAGGTTCTATTTGTTTTATTTATTTATTTTATTCTTATTTTTGTTTATCAGCTTACAGCAAACAATCTTGTTTATCATGCAGCTTCATGTTAATATATAAATAGACTATTTTTCATGTTAGTTGATGTTCATAATGTATTAACTGATGTTAACATTCAGCTTTTAAAATAAAAATGTTGGTAACACTTTGCAATAAGGTTTTATTTGTTAACATGAAATAACGATGAACAAAACCTTTTCAGACACTGTATCTGTTAACATTAGGTAGAGTTCATTACACCGCCCCGCATCTAGAAAAAAAGTTTATGCTGTTTTGCAAATCACACTTGTTTTTACATATTCTGGTCACGCTGAGTTCAAAATTCACGTCCTGTTTTCCCACAAAATAAGAATGAACTTTTTAATAATTTTGCTATGTTTATATTGCTTTCAGGGTTTTATTTAAATTGGTAGAAGCTGTCAAATTTCACTATTATTATTTATTAATTACAACAATAGACACACAAAACATAACACTTGTTTACAACATGAACAGCAGCAAATAGACTGTGAAATGTTTGTGAAAATCTCTAAATAAAGCTATTTCAAAAGACGAACATTATAATAATATGCAGAGTGCTTAAGGAGTGAACTTCCTTTTGAGGGATTTTCTGGAATGGCAAAACACCCACAGATGTAGCAGAAATCATCTGGGCTATGCTCGCATTTCCGTCTTTCACTGGTCATTATAAATCCCTGAAATCAGGAGTTTTGTGTGCATGTAAGTGTGCCTAGCATTCATATAAGGGCTAATCAGAGGAAAAGTGTTAAATGTTGCTCACCTATTATACATAAACATAGTGTTTCCTGTGTTGGTGGCAGTGTATCTGGCAATAGCTCTAACGTTTATGGTCCATCTTAGGCAAAAAAGCTCTACACTGGACATCAGACTTTGTGAAACGTTGTGTTGTTCTAGAGCAAAACTAACAGCATATCTGGACTCAGCATCTAAGTATTAGTAAGAAACAACTACCCGATCCTATTCAGCAAATCTGATGCAGGGTGGCGTTATGAATTAATATGAAAGAACAATTGTATTTTTATTAAGTAGTATTAACCAGAATGAATAAGTTCTGTAAAAAAAAAAGTTCTTTGTTAGGTCATGTTAGTCAGTGTGTTAACGAATGGGACCTTATAGTAAAGTTATGCCAAAGGAGTTATTACAAGCGGGTAAATGCTTGGTTTGACCTAATAGAACAGATCCAGATTTCATGATCATGTATAAAATGGTGTAAAATGTGAGTATAAAATAGATAAATCACAAGAGAGGGTAATCTGTAGTACATCAGTCTTTCTATATGTCTGCATAGAGCTTGACATAATGGGGCTGGTTTGCAGTACATCAGTCTTTACCAGTGTGTGCAGATTAATGGCAGACTGTTGTTTATGATTCAGCGTGTGAATGTATGGTATTTTAGGAATGTTACCACTAGACTCAGGTCACTGCAGAGAATAAACTGCTGATAACTTTTCAACATAACTAATTGCTTCATAACCGATGAAACAGTTTGCTGTTTATGTCTTTATTCCGGCTTTTTAACAAACACACCAGCGTCCACTCACTTTACACTGACAAATTTGTTGACGTTATTTAATGCATCCACTTTAGTTAATGCGTTATCTAACATCAACCAGCAATGAGCAATGTATTTTACAGCATTTATTCCTCTTGAACAATTTTTAACTAACTAGTATGTTAACTAGTGTGTTTTTCATATTGCTTTAACTAACGTTAACAGATACAACATCAGTAAATGCTGTAGAAGTATCGCTCATTCAAGGGTTTCTTTCAAGGAGTTCATGAAAAACGTATTTCAGGGTGTTGTTTAAATGTAAACAATGAGGTGTGCATGTGTAGAGCAGTTAACTGTTTAAAATACATAAAAAGACCAGAGCATTTTTTTCTTTTTCTTTTTTCACGCCCTTTCTGCCTTGTCAGCTATAGGCTATTTTATTTAGATTTACTGTCTGACCCCCTTATAGCATTATTTTCTGGGTGTGGGAATTAATGATAGCTAGCATCAATAAGCATCATTTTCAAGACGATCCCATGTCAGTTTGCCCACATAAATCTGATTACTGTTTTGGCATATGTAAGACATATGAAATTTCACACATAGGCATAAGGAATTTGTCGAATGCAAATGCAGTATGGTATTCAAAAACTTTAACCTATCTGTATCTATCATCTCTCTAACTGTACCTATCATACCATTAAATAAATAAATAAATATTTATAATATATGTAATATATTGACCTCTTTGTTCTTTTCAGAGGTGGACAGTAACAAAGTACATTTACTTGAGTACTGTACTTAAGTACACTTTTTGAGTATCTGTACTTTTTCTGGAAACCTGTGACTTTTACCTTAACTACATTTGAAAGACAAATATCGTACTTTTCACATTTACATTAATGGACACTATGTGAGAACATGGTCCTGAAAACAATGCAAAGTTAATTTTGTACATGAAATATTATTTTATTCACTTCACAACTTCACATATTGCCCAACAGGGCCCTTCAAACAATACAGGAATAATACAATCTGCATGAGCTTTTTAACAACATAAGTTGATCAGCATGTTCATCATAAAACCAAAAGTCACAAAGACACAATATTTCAAGACTTCATGAACAGGTCAACATGGCCAAACAGCAAGGCCCCCAACTAAACCACTAAACTTCTGAACTAGAAAACGGAGAATGCTTCAGGCACAGATCCTGATCCATCCGAAGGTCCAAGGAGTGGTTAGATATATTGAAAAGAACCAGAGGTGGACAAAGTACAGATACCACAGGTCACATATTACTCCATTACAAGTGAAAGTTGTAAAGACAGATTTTTGCTTTTAAAAGTACTTGAGTATCAGAAGTAAATTTCCTTTTTCATGTCAACACCTTGTTTTATTATTGTCGCATCGTTGTATGTAATACTTACAATACCTTATGCCTCTGAAACAACCTGTTGAATACACTGACTAGCTCGGAGTATCTGTGGAATAAAGAGCTTTTAGATTGTTACAAAACCATGTAGAAATGATAACTGCTCTCTCTGTGGCTCAGCGGCAGCACCAACACAGATCTGAATGTTCTGGTGTGATTTTTGTCAAAGGTTAAATAGACAGACGAATCATTATCATTTAGGAAAGAGATGGTGTGGGTGTTCGAATCGAGATCGTGATCTTTTTCTGATTAATCGTGCAGCTCTACACATAACTATAGTAATTATGCAAGGTGACAAAAAATAAAAAATAAAAAAAGTTACAAGATATTAACTTCTTTAACTCTTAAACTCATTTACATTTGAATTCACGCTTTTGCGTGCTAACTAACGTCATTGTCCAAACCTTACCTATGCATAAGTGGTGTATCCACAAGGCTACGGCAACTTGGCGGGCAAATCCATAAATCATTTGGCCGGCCAGACTTCATACTGAAACTTTACCTCTAAAGCACAGACAATTTCAAGCTTTCACAAGAATTTTTAAGTTTACACTCCTCAACAGGCTTCCGCACACTCTAACAAGTAATTCAGGGGACCTATTAACACAACTTAATTAAACGTGTGGTTGCAAGATAAAAATACTAATTTATTAATACTAATAGTAATAGTAGTATACTAGTAGTATAGTAATACTTACTAATTTAACAATGAACACACACACACACACACACACACACCGTTAGCACCTATCACTTCGTGAAACATTAAACACACACACACCTGGGGGATGCAGCTTCACACAGACAGACAGAGGACAGGAAAAATAGTCATAAAAATGACCACACATATTCATGGGACCTTCACGAGGCCATAAATTATACAATGTCAGGGAGGTCATAAATCAATTTTTGACATAAAGTGCATGATATAAGTACTGACAAGGTCACATTTGTGGCACATGTGCAGTCATTTGATTATTTTAAAAAGGTTTTATCAGGACACGATTTTCACTCTGTCCCCAAATTCACCCCTTTACCTTAATGATTTTCTGGCTTTCATCCCAGCCCCATGCTCTTTTTTCTGTAGGCATTATCTTCCGCTCAACACTGGTCTGCAAGCCTTAAAGGGGTCTTGATTGAAAACACAGTTTTGGTGAATGTCTAATTGCTAATTTATTGCCATGGGTTAGGGTTAGATAAATAGGGTTAGAGTAAATACAGCTGGATAAAACAAAAACTGTATCTGTCTTCATTTCAGGCTGAAAAGCAACAAAATGTGATTATTTTAAAGGGGGGTGATTCTTTTCTATACCCACTGCATATACTCATACATTTTTGTTCAGATAGCCTTTAAGAACTCCTTTGACAAAAGAAGAACTTGAAATCATTCTCATGGCTGGATCGGGAAGCTGTCACAAGGTTACGATGGCCTTTAACAGGAAACATGGCGAGTGTCGTGGAAAATCATCTTCCGCAAAAAATAAAAACTTCTGAGTCTCGAGGTTTTTGATGGTAAAAAGGTGTTAGACTTTATTACCATAGTAACAAGCCGAGACGTCTGCAGATCATCTGACAAATACAATCAATGCTCATGTTTTTATACAATACTAACACACACACACACACACACACACACACACACACACACACACACCCTTGAACATTGGTGTATTTCCTCTAACACAGGTGGCCTTATCAGAACTTGCACATACTGAGTTATTTCTATTTTCTGCAGTTTGGACAATGGCCCACTCATGAAGCTTTGGAGATAATGGTGGATACACACTAAGAAATGACAAATTAGGGAGCTAAGAAGAAAAAGATACAAACTGCGAGTGAGAAATTTGTGTTCAGCTTGTCCCACAAGATGGAGTTACATCAATTTGTCCTAGTTTCACCCCCATGAATATTCTCTTATTATTTTCTGATTAATAAAATATTCTATATACTATTACCACATAATCATGTTTAAATGTTGATTTAACATTGTCACTCTCTCTTCATGATTCAAATACATTTCACAATCATTATTAAGCCTTTGATGGATTAAACATTTCTTATCACTCTGATTATTTTAACTTTTGTTTGGACCTGATGGGTTACATAACAATCATATTTAAATCATAGTTTGATCAAAGAAATTCTTCTATACATTTGTAACAGATACAGACTTAACCATGTGAGACACAAACTCAGTGTCCCCCTGCACACACAGAGGGTACAGCAGAGCAGGCCGGACACAAACAATACATTTGTAACTGAAGAGTGTACAGAGTGTACAGGCAGTGAGTTCACAACAAATACACAGATTGAAGTGAAGTCATACACCAACCTGACCTACTTTTGATTGACCTACTTTTGATTTTAAGATTTTAGGCCTTAGAATAATTACCTGATTACTTATACATCACACATGATTTGGTCTTAGTATAATGAAAATACACTATAGATTACTTATACATCACAACATAACTGATTTAGTCTTAGTCTTACTTTATGATTGCTTAGCTTAGTATAAATGAAACTACACTATACGAGCACATCAGACACGACACTGTTACCAAACTTATTAACAAATTCAAAAAGACTGGAAGTGATGTGGCCCAACTGAGACGTGACCAACATGGTGCTGGCAAACATAGTCCCCTATGTATTACGACTTCTAGGACACCCTGTATACTCCATGGGCCACCTGAGATTCTGGGGGTGGAGGGGAGTAAAAAAAAAAAAAAATCATTCAAATGTCAAACCCACCTAACCAGCTAACTAAGGGATAAAGTTTAAAATATATATCCTGAATTTATATAATCCTGTAAAGCTGCTTTGTGACAATGTCCATTGTTAAAAGCGCTATACGAAAAAAAATTGAATTGAACTGAACCCACAAAACCATTAGAGACTTAATTTTGAAAATGAAAAGACTACTCTTACCTAGTGCACCTTTAAATATGCTAAACTGGTAGCTGTACACGCCCCTTATGTGCCAGTGAACCTCAACACTCAAGTTCACAAATAAGAAGTGAAATTTATAAATAATCAGGGGAAGATGAAGGCTAAATTTGGTGGACATTTGATGGTCTGAGCTGTATGACTTCCATAAATCAGACTCAGATTTCAGCCATATTTAACATTTTCTGCATGAAGGGAACATTTTAATGTTAATTATTAACATTTATTTTACAAAATTGCAGGCCAACAACGTATTTCATTTCCATTTCAATGCAAATGATCCTTTTATGTTGTTTTTAAGTATTGCACGGATACATGAATATTTTCTGCATGAAGGACTCAAGATGGCGCTATTGAGAGATTTCCGCTTCCGGTGAAAGAGATTTAAGGTCTCAGCGCGCCCTCTGGTGGTGAAATACAAATTATTACGTTTTATCTGCTAAAATGACTGGAAAACTCATTCAGATTGAATGCTGCTGATAACCGGAACTAACAAAATTTAAAGCAAAGCTAATCTTAGATCTTTACACTAACTTCCGGTGCACTTTTCTAATTGTGTGTCTTTTAAACGCTGTACTTTATTACTTCCTCACTTAATTTTAATTATTTAAGTGGCATATTTCACCATTTTCCATTTTTTTGTGAGAAGGATTGTGGGTAATGTAGTTGTTATCATGGCAACATGTAGTCACAAGATTCGCTGTTCTTTTAGATTTTTCTGTTCTGATTCTTAAATGTTTAATTCTCAGGGTCATCACACTGGTTCTACGGTCAGTGATCTCACAGGTAGCTTGTGTTTTTTTTCTTCTGCTGTTTATTTTTACTTTTAAACCTAAACAAGATAGATTTTGAAATAGATAGCTTGATTTAAATTCCGGAAAACACACTGAACGTTTAACTCTCAAGTCCTGTTAGTTTTACGAACCTGTGGTAGTCGGATATGATAAATTTATATCACATTGTATAGCAGACTTTACCATTTTCACCCCCATTAAGCCCAGTTCAGTTTGTGTCTCAGTGATTTCTGGAAAAATGTCTTAAAAATAAACAGTGTGAAGTTGATTGTCTCCCAAAAGTCAGCTTTTAATTGAACAGATCTGTAACACAAGAAGACACCCGATAAGCTACTCAAATAGGCTAGGAAATACACTTTATTAGGAACACCTGTACACCTGATCTCACCACATTTACACAGAAGGTCAAGAGCTTCTGTTAATGTTCACATCAGACATCAGAATGAAGAAAAAGTCTGATCTCTATGACTTTAACCATGGCATGGTTGTCGGTTGTTGGTACCAGATGGGCTGGTTTGAGTATTTCAGAAACTGCTGATCTCCTGGGATTTTCACACACAATATAAACTCTCTAGAGTTTATACTCAGAACGGTGTGAAAAAGACAAAACATGTTTTTAGCAGAGGGTCTGCGGGCTGAAACACCTTGTTGGTGAGAAAGATCAGAGGAGAACGACCAGACTGGTCTGAGTCTATAGGCTACAGGAAGTCTATAGTAACTCAAATAATCACTCTTTACAACCGCCGTGAAGCAGAAAAGCATCTCAGAACACACAACACATCAAACCTTGGGGTCAAAGTCCACATCATGTACCACTCCTGTCAGCCATGAACAGGAATCTGATGCTATCATGGACACAGACTCACCCAAACTGGAGAGCTGAAGACTGGAAAAAGACCATGTGATTTTTTTTCATGTGACATTCCATCTAAACACAATATATTCCTATATAAATATCGAGGCAAGGGTCTATGGTCCAGGAAACGCGAGGCGAGTGAAAAAACAAAGAACATCCATTTGAACAAACCTTTGACTGGTAGTGAATTTCAATGGAAGTTGAAATAACTGAATAGTGAATATAATTATAATAATTGTTGACATGACTGGGGAATTATGGTCTACTGAATCACCTGTGGCCTAAAACACACCTGATCCAAATCACATGTCAGGGTTCTGGGTTTTTTTGTTTTTTTTGTTTGTCTTGTTTTTTTGTTTATTTGTTTTTAAACTATAAATTGTGTGTATTTTTTTATTTTTTCTTTACATTCATGAAGAATCAGTAACTGGATTGAAAAACAATATAACTAATGTACCTTACCTTTTGTCTTTTTGTTCTTTTAAGTTCACGAAATTGGAACTGGTCATTCTGTGCCCGTCGATTGTGAAAATCTTGGCGACTCAAGTCATCGAGTGCATTCTGCCAACGATCATCGATGGAGCAGGAATACAGCCAGTTCTCCATGGAGAAATAAAGTTACGTGAGAAGTCTGCTCAGGGGCATACCAGGTCTCAAAGGTAACTCCTTGACTAACAACTAGAATGGCTTTCAATCTCCCATTTCACCTGCCTTCATCTTTAAAGGTCATGTGACCACTAAATTGAATCAACACACAGTTTTTTAGCAGTTTAACATGTAGTTAATTATGACACATCACATCATTGTCATGTCATCATGTGTCTTTCCCCAGATCACCAGAAGAGCCATCTGACCATGTATGCAGCATCATTGCAGGAGTTGTTACTCAACTTAGAGAAGCAATGAAACAGACACTCGTGAAGCTTTGCTCTGTTAAAGCTCCAGCTAAAAGCCGTAAGATGGAGAGCGTGAAGAAAAACATCGATCCCTTTGGAGAAACCTCAAGAGAGTCTTCCCTGATCGAGTCTTGCAGCCTCTTCCACCAACGGCATCATCACTGAGATAATACGACTTCGTTGTCCGGAGATTTCTCAAAAAATGAGACAAGGTGAAACACCTGACCAGCCTGTAAGCTTTCAATAAGTTATAAACAGCATCCTGAAGGCAATGGAACATGTCGACAACATTCACACAGGTCCTTCCACGAGCGATGTTGAGAAGAGCTCAGTTTCGGATGGGACTGAGGAGAGCATTTTCAGTGAGCAGATTCGGAATGAGGCAGTGCACACTATAAGCCATATCCTCCTCGAAGCAGGGGAAAAGATCTCTTCAGCAGGTCGTTCTAGTGCTGTTTCGTGTTCGTTCGACTCCTGCTGTTTCGTGTGCTCTTTTTCGACTCCAGCCGTTTCGTGTTCGCTGTTTCGATTCCAGCCGTGTCGTGTTCGCTCTTTTTGGTCCAGCTGTTTTGTGTGTGCTGTTTTGAATCCAGCTGTTTTGTGAGTGTTCTTTTAACTCCAGCTGTTTTGTGTGTGCTGTTTCGACTCCAGCTGTTTCGTGTTCGCTCTTTTTGGTCCAGCTGTTTTGTGTGCGCTGTTTAGACTCCAGCTGTTTTATGTGCGTTGTTTTAACTCCAGCTGTTTCGTGTTCACTCTTTCGGCTCCAGCTGTGTCGTGTTCGCTCTTTCGACTCCAGCTGTTTCGTGTGCCCTGTTTCGACTCCAGCTGTTTGGTGTGCACTGTTTCGTATCCAGCTTTTTTCGTGTGCGCTCTTTCGGCTCCAGCTGTTTCATGTTCGCTCTTTCGGCTCCAGCTGTTTCATGTTCGCTCTTTCGACTCCAGCTGTTTCGTCTTCGCTTTTTCGACTCCATCTGTTTCGTGTTCGCTCTCTTTTCCAGCTGTTTCGTGAGCGCTCTTTTGACTCCAGCTGTTTCGTGTTCGCTCTTTCGACTCCCGCCGTGTCGTGTTCGCTGTTTCGATTCCAGCCGTGTCGTGTTCGCTCTTTTTGGTCCAGCTGTTTTGTGTGCGCTGTTTCGACTCCAGCTGTTTTGTGTGCGTTCTTTTAACTCCAGCTGTTTTGTGTGCGCTGTTTCGACTCCAGCTGTTTCGTGTTCGCTCTCTTTGGTCCACCTCTTTCGTGAGCACTCTTTTGACTCCACCTGTTTCGTGTGCGCTTTTTCGACTCCAGCTGTTCTGTGTGTGTTGTTTTAACTCCAGCTGTTTCGTGTTCGCTCTTACGACTCCAGCTCTTTCGTGTGCCCTGTTTCGACTCCAGCTGTTTCGTGTTCGCTCTTTGGACTCCTGCTTTTTCGTGTTCGTTCTTTCGAGTCCCGCAGTGTTGTGTTCGCTCTTTCGACTCCAGCTGTTTCGTGTGCTCTTTTTCGACTCCAGCTGTTTCATGTGCTCTCTTTCGACTCCAGCTGTTTCGTGTTTGCTCTTTCGACTCCAGCTGTTTCGTGTTCGCTCTTTCGACTCCAGCCGTTTCGTGTTCGCGCTTTCGACTCCAGCCGTTTCGTGTTCGCTCTTTCGACTCCAGCTGTTTCTTGTTCGCTCTTTCGTGTCCAGCTGTTTTGTGTGCATTGTTTTAAGTCCAGCTGTTTCGTGTGCACTGTTTCGACTCCAGCTGTTTCGTGTGCTCTCTTTCGACCTCAGCTGTTTCGTGTTCGCTCTATCGACTCCCGCCGTTTCGTGTGCGCTCTTTCGTCTCCCGCCGTTTCGTGTTCGCTCTTTCGTCTCCCGCCGTTTCGTGTGCGCTCTTTCGACTCCAGCTGTTTCTTGTTCGCTCTTTCGGCTCCAGCTGTTTGGTGTTAGCTCTTTCGACTCCAGCTGTTTCGTGTGCGCTCTTTCGACTACAGCTGTTTCGTGTTCGCTGTTTCGATTCCAGCCGTGTCGTGTTCGCTCGGTTTGGTCCAGCTGTTTTGTGTGCGCTGTTTCGACTCCAGCTGTTTCGTGTTCGCTCTTTTGCCTCCAGCTGTTTCGTGTTCGCTCTTTCGACTCCAATTGTTTCGTGTGCTCTCTTTCGACTCCAGCTGTTTCATGTGCTCTCTTTCGATTCCAGCTGTTTCTTGTTTGCCCGTTCGACTCCCCCCGTTTCATGGTCGCGCTTTCGACTCGCGCCCTTTCGTGTTGGCTGTTTCGATTCCAGCCGTATAGTGTTCGCTCTTTTTGGTCCAGCTGTTTGTGTGCGTTGTTTCAACTCTACCTGTTTCGTGTTCGCTCTTTCGACGCCCGCTTTTCGTGTTCGCTCTTTCGACTCCAGCTGTTTCATGTGCTCTCTTTCAATTCCAGCTGTTTCTTGTTCGCCCTTTCGACTCCCCCCGTTTCATGGTCGCGCATTCGACTCGCGCCCTGTCGTGTTCGTTGTTTCGATTCCAGCCGTATCGTGTTCGCTCTTTTTGGTCCAGCTGTTTGTGTGCGTTGTTTCAACTCTACCTGTTTCGTGTTCGCTCTTTCAACGCCCACTTTTCGTGTTCGCTCTTTCGACTCCAGCCGTTTCGTGTTCGCCCTTTCGACTCCAGCCGTTTCGTGTTCGCCCTTTCGACTCCAGCCGTTTCGTGTTCGCCCTTTCGACTCCAGCCGTTTCGTGTTCGCCCTTTCGACTCCCACACTGTTGTGTTCGCTCTTTCGACTCCAGCTGTTTCATGTGCTCTCTTTCGACTCCAGCTGTTTCGTGTTCGCTCTTTCGACTCCAGCTGTTTCATGTTCGCTCTTTCGACTCCAGCTGTTTCGTATTCGCTCTTTCGACTCCAGCAGTTTCGTGTTCGCTCTTTCGACCTCAGCTGTTTCGTGTTCACTCTTCGACCCCAGCAGTGTCGTGTTCGCTCTTTCGACCCCAGCTGTGTCGTGTTCACTCTTTCGACTCCAGCCATTTCGTGTTCTCTCTTTCGACTCCAGCCGTTTCGTGTTCGCTCTTTCGACTCCAGCTGTGTCGTGTTCGCTCTTTCGACTACTGCTTTTTCGTGTTCGTTCTTTCGACTCCCACACTGTTGTGTTCGCTCTTTTGACTCCAGCTGTTTCGTGTGCTCTCTTTCGACTCCAGCTGTTTTGTGTTCGCTCTTTCGAATCCAGCTGTTTCGTGTTCGCTCTTTCAACTCCCTCTGTGTCTTGTTCGCTCTTTCGTATCCAGCTGTTTTGTGTGCATTGTTTTAAGTCCAGCTGTTTCGTGTGCACTGTTTCGACTCCAGCTGTTTCGTGTGCACTGTTTCGACTCCAGCTGTTTCGTGTTCGCTCTTTCGACTCCAGCTGTTTCTTGTTCGCTCTTTCGGCTCCAGTTGTTTCGTGTTCGGTCTTTCGACTCCCTCTGTTTCGACTCCAGCTGTTTCGTGTGCGCTCTTCGACTCCTGCTGTTTCGTGTGCTCTCTTTCCACTCCAGCTGTTTCGTGTGCGCTCCATCTATTCCAGCTGTTTCGTGTTCGTTCTTTCGACTCCAGCTGTGTCGTGTTCGCTGTTTCCCCTCCAGCTGCTTCGTGTGCGCTCTTTCGACTCCAACTGTTTCGTGTGCGGTCTTTCGACTACAGCTGTTTCGTGTTCGCTCTTTCGATTCCCGCAGTGTCATGTTCGCTGTTTCGATTCCAGCTGTGTCGTGTTCGCTCTTTTTTGTCCAGCTGTTTTGTGTGCATTGTTTTAAGTCCAGCTGTTTCGTGTGCACTGTTTTGACTCCAGCTGTTTCGTGTTCGCTCTTTCGACTCCAGCTGTTTCGTGTTCGTTCTTTCGACTCCAGCTGTTTCTTGTTCGCTCTTTCGGCTCCAGCTGTTTCGTGTTCGCTCTTTCGACTCCCGCTGTTTCGACTCCTGCTGTTTCGTGTGCTCTCTTTCCACTCCAGCTGTTTTGTGTGCGCTCCATCTATTCCAGCTGTTTCGTGTTCATTCTTTCGACTCCATCTGTGTCGTGTTCGCTGTTTCTACTCCAGCTGCATCGTGTGCGCTCTTTCGACTCCCACTGTTTTGTGTGCGGTCTTTCGACTACAGATGTTTCGTGTTCGCTCTTTCGATTCCCGCAGTGTCGTGTTCGCTGTTTCGATGCCAGCTGTGTCGTGTTCGCTCTTTTTGGTCCAGCTGTTTTGTGTGCGCTGTTTCGACTCCAGCTGTTTTGTGTGCTCTCTTTCGACTCCAGCTGTTTCGTGTTCGCTCTTTCGAATCCAGCTGTTTCGTGTTCGCTCTTTCGACTCCCTCTGTGTCTTGTTCGCTCTTTCGTGTCCAGCAGTTTTGTGTGCATTGTTTTAAGTCCAGCTGTTTCGTGTGCACTGTTTCGACTCCAGCTGTTTCGTGTTCGCTCTTTCGACTCCAGCTGTTTCGTGTTCGCTCTTTTGACTCCAGCTGTTTCGTGTTCGCTCTTTCGACTCCAGCTGTTTCGTGTTTGCTCTTTCGACCTCAGCTGTTTCGTGTTCGCTCTTTCGACCCCAGCAGTGTCGTGTTCCCTCTTTCGACTCCAGCTGTGTCGTGTTCGCTCTTTCGACTCCAGCCGTTTCGTGTTCGCTCTTTCGACTCCCGCACTGTTGTGTTCGCTCTTTCGACTCCAGCTGTTTCGTGTGCTCTCTTTTGACTCCCGCTGTTTTGTGTTCGCTCTTCCGAATCCAGCTGTTTCGTGTTCGCTCTTTCGACTCCCTCTGTGTCTTGTTCGCGCTTTCGTATCCAGCTGTTTTGTGTGCATTGTTTTAAGTCCAGCTGTTTCGTGTGCACTGTTTCGACTCCAGCTGTTTCGTATTCGCTCTTTCGACTCCAGCTGTTTCTTGTTCGCTCTTTCGGCTCCAGTTGTTTCGTGTTCGCTCTTTCGACTCCAGCTGTTTCGTGTGCGCTCTTCGACTCCTGCTGTTTCGTGTGCTCTCTTTCCACTCCAGCTGTTTCGTGTGCGCTCCATCTATTCCAGCTGTTTCGTGTTCGTTTTTTCGACTCCAGTTGTGTCTTGTTTGCTGTTTCGACTCCAGCTGATTCGTGTGCGCTCTTTCGACCCCAGCAGTGTCGTGTTCGCTCTTTCGACTCCAGCTGTGTCGTGTTCACTCTTTCGACTCCAGCCATTTCGTGTTCTCTCTTTCGACTCCAGCCGTGTCGTGTTCGCTCTTTCGACTCCAGCTGTTTCGTGTTCGCTGTTTCGACTACTGCTTTTTCGTGTTCGTTCTTTCGACTCCCACACTGTTGTGTTCGCTCTTTCGACTCCAGCTGTTTCGTGTGCTCTCTTTCGACTCCAGCTGTTTTGTGTTCGCTCTTTCGAATCCAGCTGTTTCGTGTTCGCTCTTTCGACTCCCTCTGTGTCTTGTTCGCTCTTTCGTATCCAGCTGTTTTGTGTGCATTGTTTTAAGTCCAGCTGTTTCGTGTGCACTGTTTCGACTCCAGCTGTTTCGTGTGCACTGTTTCGACTCCAGCTGTTTCGTGTTCACTCTTTCGACTCCAGCTGTTTCTTGTTTGCTCTTTCGGCTCCAGCTGTTTCGTGTTCGCTCTTTCGACTCCTGCTGTTTCGACTCCAGCTGTTTCATGTGCGCTCTTCGACTCCTGCTGTTTCGTGTGCTCTCTTTCCACTCCAGCTGTTTCGTGTGCGCTCCATCTATTCCAGCTGTTTCGTGTTCGTTCTTTCGACTCCAGCTGTGTCGTGTTCGCTGTTTCGACTCCAGCTGCTTCGTGTGCGCTCTTTCGACTCCCACTGTTTCGTGTGTGCGGTCTTTCGACTACAGCTGTTTCGTGTTCGCTCTTTCGATTCCCTCTGTGTCTTGTTCACTCTTTCGTATCCAGCTGTTTTGTGTGC
Organism: Cranoglanis bouderius; assembly: GCA_023630585.1. Lineage (NCBI taxonomy): Eukaryota > Metazoa > Chordata > Actinopteri > Siluriformes > Cranoglanididae > Cranoglanis > Cranoglanis bouderius. Next base: position 811,920 of record JAMFTF010000039.1, read on the forward strand.
GCTCTTTCGACCCCAGCAGTGTCGTGTTCGCTCTTTCGACTCCAGCTGTGTTGTGTTCACTCTTTCGACTCCAGCCATTTCGTGTTCTCTCTTTCGACTCCAGCCGTTTCGTGTTCGCTCTTTCGACTCCAGCTGTTTCGTGTTCGCTCTTTCGACTACTGCTTTTTCGTGTTCGTTCTTTCGACTCCCACACTGTTGTGTTCGCTCTTTCGACTCCAGCTGTTTCGTGTGCTCTCTTTCGACTCCAGCTGTTTTGTGTTCGCTCTTTCGAATCCAGCTGTTTCGTGTTCGCTCTTTCGACTCCCTCTGTGTCTTGGTCGCTCTTTCGTATCCAGCTGTTTTGTGTGCATTGTTTTAAGTCCAGCTGTTTCGTGTGCACTGTTTCGACTCCAGCTGTTTCGTGTTCGCTCTTTCGACTCCAGCTGTTTCGTGTTCGCTCTTTCGACTCCAGCTGTTTCGTGTTCGCTCTTTCGACCCCAGCAGTGTCGTGTTCGCTCTTTCGACTCCAGCTGTGTCGTGTTCACTCTTTCGACTCCAGCCGTTTCGTGTTCGCTCTTTCGACTCCCGCACTGTTGTGTTCGCTCTTTCGACTCGAGCTGTTTCGTGTGCTCTCTTTTGACTCCCGCTGTTTTGTGTTCGCTCTTTCGACTCCCGCACTGTTGTGTTCGCTCTTTCGACTCGAGCTGTTTCGTGTGCTCTCTTTTGACTCCCGCTGTTTTGTGTTCGCTCTTTCGAATCCAGCTGTTTCGTGTTCGCTCTTTCGACTCCCTCTGTGTCTTGTTCGCTATTTCGTATCCAGCTGTTTCGTGTGCACTGTTTCGACTCCAGCTGTTTCGTATTCGCTCTTTCAACTCCAGCTGTTTCTTGTTCGCTCTTTCGGCTCCAGTTGTTTCGTGTTCGCTCTTTCGACACCCTCTGTTTCGACTCCAGCTGTTTCGTGTGCGCTCTTCGACTCCTGCTGTTTCGTGTGCTCTCTTTCCACTCCAGCTGTTTCGTGTGCGCTCCATCTATTCCAGCTGTTTCGTGTTCGTTTTTTCGACTCCAGTTGTGTCTTGTTTGCTGTTTCGACTCCAGCTGTTTCGTGTGCGCTCTTTCGACTCCAGCTGTGTCGTGTTCACTCTTTCGACTCCAGCCATTTCGTGTTCTCCCTTTCGACTCCAGCCGTTTCGTGTTCGCTGTTTCGACTCCAGCTGCTTCGTGTGCGCTCTTTCGACTCCCACTGTTTCGTGTGCGGTCTTTCGACTACAGCTGTTTCGTGTTCGCTCTTTCGATTCCCTCTGTGTCTTGTTCACTCTTTCGTATCCAGCTGTTTTGTGTGCGCTCTTCCGACCCCAGCAGTGTCGTGTTCGCTCTTTCGACTCCAGCTGTGTCGTGTTCACTCTTTCGACTCCAGCCATTTCGTGTTCTCTCTTTCGACTCCAGCCGTTTCGTGTTCGCTCTTTCGACTCCAGCTGTTTCGTGTTCGCTCTTTCGACTACTGCTTTTTCGTGTTCGTTCTTTCGACTCCCACACTGTTGTGTTCGCTCTTTCGACTCCAGCTGTTTCGTGTGCTCTCTTTCGACTCCAGCTGTTTTGTGTTCGCTCTTTCGACTCCCTCTGTGTCTTGTTCGCTCTTTAGTATCCAACTGTTTTGTGTGCATTGTTTTAAGTCCAGCTGTTTCGTGTGCACTGTTTCGACTCCAGCTGTTTCGTGTTCGCTCTTTCGACTCCAGCTGTTTCGTGTTCGCTCTTTCGACTCCAGGTGTTTCGTGTTCGCTCTTTCGACCTCAGCTGTTTCGTGTTCGCTCTTTCGACCCCAGCAGTGTCGTGTTCGCTCTTTCGACTCCAGCTGTGTCGTGTTCACTCTTTCGACTCCAGCCGTTTCGTGTTCGCTCTTTCGACTCCCGCACTGTTGTGTTCGCTCTTTCGACTCGAGCTGTTTCGTGTGCTCTCTTTTGACTCCCGCTGTTTTGTGTTTGCTCTTTCGACTCCCTCACTGTTGTGTTCGCTCTTTCGACTCGAGCTGTTTCGTGTGCTCTCTTTTGACTCCCGCTGTTTTGTGTTCGCTCTTTCGAATCCAGCTGTTTCGTGTTCGCTCTTTCGACTCCCTCTGTGTCTTGTTCGCTCTTTCGTATCCAGCTGTTTTGTGTGCATTGTTTTAAGTCCAGCTGTTTCGTGTGCACTGTTTCGACTCCAGCTGTTTCGTGTGCACTGTTTCGACTCCAGCTGTTTCGTATTCGCTCTTTCGACTCCAGCTGTTTCTTGTTCGCTCTTTCGGCTCCAGTTGTTTCGTGTTCGCTCTTTCGACACCCTCTGTTTCGACTCCAGCTGTTTCGTGTGCGCTCTTCGACTCCTGCTGTTTCGTGTGCTCTCTTTCCACTCCAGCTGTTTCGTGTGCGCTCCATCTATTCCAGCTGTTTCGTGTTCATTTTTTCGACTCCAGTTGTGTCTTGTTTGCTGTTTCGACTCCAGCTGTTTCGTGTGCGCTCTTTCGACCCCAGCAGTGTCGTGTTCGCTCTTTCGACTCCAGCTGTGTCGTGTTCACTCTTTCGACTCCAGCCATTTCGTGTTCTCTCTTTCGACTCCAGCCGTTTCGTGTTCGCTCTTTCGACTCCAGCTGTTTCGTGTTCGCTCTTTCGACTACTGCTTTTTCGTGTTCGTTCTTTCGACTCCCACACTGTTGTGTTCGCTCTTTCGACTCCAGCTGTTTCGTGTGCTCTCTTTCGACTCCAGCTGTTTTGTGTTCGCTCTTTCGAATCCAGCTGTTTCGTGTTCGCTCTTTCGACTCCCTCTGTGTCTTGTTCGCTCTTTCGTATCCAGCTGTTTTGTGTGCATTGTTTTAAGTCCAGCTGTTTCGTGTGCACTGTTTCGACTCCAGCTGGTTCGTGTGTACTGTTTCGATTCCAGCTGTTTCGTGTTCGCTCTTTCGACTCCAGCTGTTTCTTGTTCGCTCTTTCGGCTCCAGCTGTTTCGTGTTCGCTCTTTCCACTCCTGCTGTTTCGACTCCAGCTGTTTCGTGTGCGCTCTTCGACGCCTGCTGTTTCGTGTGCTCTCTTTCCACTCCAGCTGTTTCGTGTGCGCTCCATCTATTCCAGCTGTTTCGTGTTCGTTCTTTCGACTCCAGCTGTGTCGTGTTCGCTGTTTCGACTCCAGCTGCTTCGTGTGCGCTCTGTCGACTCCCACTGTTTCGTGTGCGGTCTTTCAACTACAGCTGTTTCGTGTTCGGTCTTTCGATTCCCTCTGTGTCTTGTTCACTCTTTCGTATCCAGCTGTTTTGTGTGCGCTCTTTCGACCCCAGCAGTGTCGTGTTCGCTCTTTCGACTCCAGCTGTGTCGTGTTCACTCTTTCGACTCCAGCCATTTCGTGTTCTCTCTTTCGACTCCAGCCGTTTCGTGTTCGCTCTTTCGACTCCAGCTGTTTCGTGTTCGCTCTTTCGACTACTGCTTTTCGTGTTCGTTCTTTTGACTCCCACACTGTTGTGTTCGCTCTTTCGACTCCAGCTGTTTCGTGTGCTCTCTTTCGACTCCAGCTGTTTTGTGTTCGCTCTTTCGAATCCAGCTGTTTCGTGTTCGCTCTTTCGACTCCCTCTGTGTCTTGTTCGCTCTTTCGTATCCAGCTGTTTCGTGTGCACTGTTTCGACTCCAGCTGTTTCGTGTTCGCTCTTTCGACTCCAGCTGTTTCGTGTTCGCTCTTTCGACTCCAGCTGTGTCTTGTTCGCTCTTTCGACTCCAGTTGTTTCGTGTTCGCTCTTTCGACTCCCTCTGTTTCGACTCCAGCTGTTTCGTGTGCGCTCTTCGACTCCTGCTGTTTCGTGTGCTCTCTTTCCACTCCAGCTGTTTCGTGTGCGCTCCATCTATTCCAGCTGTTTCGTGTTCGTTCTTTCGACTCCAGCTGTGTCGTGTTCGCTGTTTCGCCTCCAGCTGCTTCGTGTGCGCTCTTTCGACTCCAACTGTTTCGTGTGCGGTCTTTCGACTACAGCTGTTTCGTGTTCGCTCTTTCGATTCCCGCAGCGTTGTGTTCGCTGTTTCGATTCCAGCTGTGTCGTGTTTGCTCTTTTTGGTCCAGCTGTTTTGTGTGCGCTGTTTCGACTCCTGCTGTTTTGTGTGCGTTCTTTTAACTCCAGCTGTTTTGTGTGCGCTGTTTCGACTCCAGCTGTTTCTTGTTCGCTCTTTTTGGTCCAGCTGTTTCGTGTGCACTGTTTAGACTCCAGCTGTTTTGTGTGCGTTGTTTCAACTCCAGCTGTGTCGTGTTCGCTCTTTCGACTCCAGCTGTTTCGTGTGCACTGTTTCGACACCAGCTGTTTCTTGTTCGCTCTTTCGACTGCAGCTGTGTCGTGTTCACTCTTTCGACTCCAGCCGTTTCGTGTTCGCTCTTTCGACTCCAGCCGTTTCGTGTTCGCTCTTTCGACTCCAGCCGTTTCGTGTTCGCTCTTTCGACTCCCGCACTGTTGTGTTCGCTCTTTCGACTCCAGCTGTTTCGTGTGCTCTCTTTTGACTCCCGCTGTTTTGTGTTCGCTCTTTCGAATCCAGCTATATCGTGTTCGCTCTTTCGACTCCCTCTGTGTCTTGTTCGCTCTTTCGTATCCAGCTGTTTTGTGTGCATTGTTTTAAGTCCAGCTGTTTCGTATTCGCTCTTTCGACTCCAGCTGTGTCGTGTTCACTGTTTCGACTCCAGCCGTTTCGTGTTCACTCTTTCGACTCCAGCTGTTTCGTGTTCGCTCTTTCGACTACTGCTTTTTCGTGTTCGTTCTTTCGACTCCCACACTGTTGTGTTCGCTCTTTCGACTCCAGCTGTTTCGTGTTCGCTCTTTCGACTCCAGCTGTTTCTTGTTCGCTCTTTCGGCTCCAGTTGTTTCGTGTTCGCTCTTTCGACTCCCTCTGTGTCTTGTTCGCTCTTTCGTATCCAGCTGTTTTGTGTGCATTGTTTTAAGTCCAGCTGTTTCGTGTGCACTGTTTCGACTCCAGCTGTTTCGTGTGCACTGTTTCGACTCCAGCTGTTTCGTGTTCGCTCTTTCGACTCCAGCTGTTTCTTGTTCGCTCTTTCGGCTCCAGCTGTTTCGTGTTCGCTCTTTCGACTCCTGCTGTTTCGACTCCTGCTGTTTCTTGTGCTCTCTTTCCACTCCAGCTGTTTCGTGTGCGCTCCATCTATTCCAGCTGTTTCGTGTTCGTTCTTTCGACTCCAGCTGTGTCGTGTTCGCTGTTTCGACTCCAGCTGCTTCGTGTGCGCTCTTTCGACTCCCACTGTTTCGTGTGCGGTCTTTCGACTACAGCTGTTTCGTGTTCGCTCTTTCGATTCCCTCTGTGTCTTGTTCACTCTTTCGTATCCAGCTGTTTTGTGTGCGCTCTTTCGACCCCAGCAGTGTCGTGTTCGCTCTTTCGACTCCAGCTGTGTCGTGTTCGCTCTTTCGACTCCAGCTGTGTCGTGTTCACTCTTTCGACTCCAGCCATTTCGTGTTCTCTCTTTCGACTCCAGCCGTTTCGTGTTCGCTCTTTCGACTCCAGGTGTTTCGTGTTCGCTCTTTCGACTACTGCTTTTTCGTGTTCGTTCTTTCGACTCCCACACTGTTGTGTTCGCTCTTTCGACTCCAGCTGTTTCGTGTGCTCTCTTTCGACTCCAGCTGTTTTGTGTTCGCTCTTTCGAATCCAGCTGTTTCGTGTTCGCTCTTTCGACTCCCTCTGTGTCTTGTTCGCTCTTTCGTATCCAGCTGTTTTGTGTGCATTGTTTTAAGTCCAGCTGTTTCGTGTGCACTGTTTCGACTCCAGCTGTTTCGTGTTCGCTCTTTCGACTCCAGCTGTTTCGTGTTCGCTCTTTCGACTCCAGCTGTTTCGTGTTCGCTCTTTCGACCTCAGCTGTTTCGTGTTCGCTCTTTCGACCCCAGCAGTGTCGTGTTCGCTCTTTCGACTCCAGCTGTGTCGTGTTCACTTTTTCGACTCCAGCCGTTTCGTGTTCGCTCTTTCGACTCCCGCACTGTTGTGTTCGCTCTTTCGACTCCAGCTGTTTCGTGTGCTCTCTTTTGACTACCGCTGTTTTGTGTTCGCTCTTTCGAATCCAGCTGTTTCGTGTTCGCTCTTTCGACTCCCTCTGTGTCTTGTTCGCTCTTTCGTATCCAGCTGTTTTGTGTGCATTGTTTTAAGTCCAGCTGTTTCGTGTGCACTGTTTCGACTCCAGCTGTTTCGTATTCGCTCTTTCGACTCCAGCTGTTTCTTGTTCGCTCTTTCGGCTCCAGTTGTTTCGTGTTCGCTCTTTCGACTCCCTCTGTGTCTTGTTCGCTCTTTCGTATCCAGCTGTTTTGTGTGCATTGTTTTAAGTCCAGCTGTTTCGTGTGCACTGTTTCGACTCCAGCTGTTTCGTGTGCACTGTTTCGACTCCAGCTGTTTCGTGTTCGCTCTTTCGACTCCAGCTGTTTCTTGTTCGCTCTTTCGTTTCCAGCTGTTTCGTGTTCGCTCTTTCGACTCCTGCTGTTTCGACTCCTGCTGTTTCGTGTGCTCTCTTTCCACTCCAGCTGTTTCGTGTGCGCTCCATCTATTCCAGCTGTTTCGTGTTCGTTCTTTCGACTCCAGCTGTGTCGTGTTCGCTGTTTCGACTCCAGCTGCTTCGTGTGCGCTCTTTCGACTCCCACTGTTTCGTGTGCGGTCTTTCGACTACAGCTGTTTCGTGTTCGCTCTTTCGATTCCCTCTGTGTCTTGTTCACTCTTTCGTATCCAGCTGTTTTGTGTGCGCTCTTTCGACCCCAGCAGTGTCGTGTTCGCTCTTTCGACTCCAGCTGTGTCGTGTTCGCTCTTTCGACTCCAGCTGTGTTGTGTTCACTCTTTCGACTCCAGCCATTTCGTGTTCTCTCTTTCGACTCCAGCCGTTTCGTGTTCGCTCTTTCGACTCCAGCTGTTTCGTGTTCGCTCTTTCGACTACTGCTTTTTCGTGTTCGTTCTTTCGACTCCCACACTGTTGTGTTCGCTCTTTCGACTCCAGCTGTTTCGTGTGCTCTCTTTCGACTCCAGCTGTTTTGTGTTCGCTCTTTCGAATCCAGCTGTTTCGTGTTCGCTCTTTCGACTCCCTCTGTGTCTTGTTCGCTCTTTCGTATCCAGCTGTTTTGTGTGCATTGTTTTAAGTCCAGCTGTTTCGTGTGCACTGTTTCGACTCCAGCTGTTTCGTGTTCGCTCTTTCGACTCCAGCTGTTTCGTGTTCGCTCTTTCGACTCCAGCTGTTTCGTGTTCGCTCTTTCGACCTCAGCTGTTTCGTGTTCGCTCTTTCGACCCCAGCAGTGTCGTGTTCGCTCTTTCGACTCCAGCTGTGTCGTGTTCACTCTTTCGACTCCAGCCGTTTCGTGTTCGCTCTTTCGACTCCCGCACTGTTGTGTTCGCTCTTTCGACTCCAGCTGTTTCGTGTGCTCTCTTTTGACTACCGCTGTTTTGTGTTCGCTCTTTCGAATCCAGCTGTTTCGTGTTCGCTCTTTCGACTCCCTCTGTGTCTTGTTCGCTCTTTCGTATCCAGCTGTTTTGTGTGCATTGTTTTAAGTCCAGCTGTTTCGTGTGCACTGTTTCGACTCCAGCTGTTTCGTATTCGCTCTTTCGACTCCCTCTGTGTCTTGTTCGCGCTTTCGTATCCAGCTGTTTTGTGTGCATTGTTTTAAGTCCAGCTGTTTCGTGTGCACTGTTTCGACTCCAGCTGTTTCGTATTCGCTCTTTCGACTCCAGCTGTTTCTTGTTCGCTCTTTCGGCTCCAGTTGTTTCGTGTTCGCTCTTTCGACTCCAGCTGTTTCGTGTGCGCTCTTCGACTCCTGCTGTTTCGTGTGCTCTCTTTCCACTCCAGCTGTTTCGTGTGCGCTCCATCTATTCCAGCTGTTTCGTGTTCGTTTTTTCGACTCCAGTTGTGTCTTGTTTGCTGTTTCGACTCCAGCTGATTCGTGTGCGCTCTTTCGACCCCAGCAGTGTCGTGTTCGCTCTTTCGACTCCAGCTGTGTCGTGTTCACTCTTTCGACTCCAGCCATTTCGTGTTCTCTCTTTCGACTCCAGCCGTGTCGTGTTCGCTCTTTCGACTCCAGCTGTTTCGTGTTCGCTGTTTCGACTACTGCTTTTTCGTGTTCGTTCTTTCGACTCCCACACTGTTGTGTTCGCTCTTTCGACTCCAGCTGTTTCGTGTGCTCTCTTTCGACTCCAGCTGTTTTGTGTTCGCTCTTTCGAATCCAGCTGTTTCGTGTTCGCTCTTTCGACTCCCTCTGTGTCTTGTTCGCTCTTTCGTATCCAGCTGTTTTGTGTGCATTGTTTTAAGTCCAGCTGTTTCGTGTGCACTGTTTCGACTCCAGCTGTTTCGTGTGCACTGTTTCGACTCCAGCTGTTTCGTGTTCACTCTTTCGACTCCAGCTGTTTCTTGTTTGCTCTTTCGGCTCCAGCTGTTTCGTGTTCGCTCTTTCGACTCCTGCTGTTTCGACTCCAGCTGTTTCATGTGCGCTCTTCGACTCCTGCTGTTTCGTGTGCTCTCTTTCCACTCCAGCTGTTTCGTGTGCGCTCCATCTATTCCAGCTGTTTCGTGTTCGTTCTTTCGACTCCAGCTGTGTCGTGTTCGCTGTTTCGACTCCAGCTGCTTCGTGTGCGCTCTTTCGACTCCCACTGTTTCGTGTGTGCGGTCTTTCGACTACAGCTGTTTCGTGTTCGCTCTTTCGATTCCCTCTGTGTCTTGTTCACTCTTTCGTATCCAGCTGTTTTGTGTGCGCTCTTTCGACCCCAGCAGTGTCGTGTTCGCTCTTTCGACTCCAGCTGTGTTGTGTTCACTCTTTCGACTCCAGCCATTTCGTGTTCTCTCTTTCGACTCCAGCCGTTTCGTGTTCGCTCTTTCGACTCCAGCTGTTTCGTGTTCGCTCTTTCGACTACTGCTTTTTCGTGTTCGTTCTTTCGACTCCCACACTGTTGTGTTCGCTCTTTCGACTCCAGCTGTTTCGTGTGCTCTCTTTCGACTCCAGCTGTTTTGTGTTCGCTCTTTCGAATCCAGCTGTTTCGTGTTCGCTCTTTCGACTCCCTCTGTGTCTTGGTCGCTCTTTCGTATCCAGCTGTTTTGTGTGCATTGTTTTAAGTCCAGCTGTTTCGTGTGCACTGTTTCGACTCCAGCTGTTTCGTGTTCGCTCTTTCGACTCCAGCTGTTTCGTGTTCGCTCTTTCGACTCCAGCTGTTTCGTGTTCGCTCTTTCGACCCCAGCAGTGTCGTGTTCGCTCTTTCGACTCCAGCTGTGTCGTGTTCACTCTTTCGACTCCAGCCGTTTCGTGTTCGCTCTTTCGACTCCCGCACTGTTGTGTTCGCTCTTTCGACTCGAGCTGTTTCGTGTGCTCTCTTTTGACTCCCGCTGTTTTGTGTTCGCTCTTTCGACTCCCGCACTGTTGTGTTCGCTCTTTCGACTCGAGCTGTTTCGTGTGCTCTCTTTTGACTCCCGCTGTTTTGTGTTCGCTCTTTCGAATCCAGCTGTTTCGTGTTCGCTCTTTCGACTCCCTCTGTGTCTTGTTCGCTATTTCGTATCCAGCTGTTTCGTGTGCACTGTTTCGACTCCAGCTGTTTCGTATTCGCTCTTTCAACTCCAGCTGTTTCTTGTTCGCTCTTTCGGCTCCAGTTGTTTCGTGTTCGCTCTTTCGACACCCTCTGTTTCGACTCCAGCTGTTTCGTGTGCGCTCTTCGACTCCTGCTGTTTCGTGTGCTCTCTTTCCACTCCAGCTGTTTCGTGTGCGCTCCATCTATTCCAGCTGTTTCGTGTTCGTTTTTTCGACTCCAGTTGTGTCTTGTTTGCTGTTTCGACTCCAGCTGTTTCGTGTGCGCTCTTTCGACTCCAGCTGTGTCGTGTTCACTCTTTCGACTCCAGCCATTTCGTGTTCTCCCTTTCGACTCCAGCCGTTTCGTGTTCGCTGTTTCGACTCCAGCTGCTTCGTGTGCGCTCTTTCGACTCCCACTGTTTCGTGTGCGGTCTTTCGACTACAGCTGTTTCGTGTTCGCTCTTTCGATTCCCTCTGTGTCTTGTTCACTCTTTCGTATCCAGCTGTTTTGTGTGCGCTCTTCCGACCCCAGCAGTGTCGTGTTCGCTCTTTCGACTCCAGCTGTGTCGTGTTCACTCTTTCGACTCCAGCCATTTCGTGTTCTCTCTTTCGACTCCAGCCGTTTCGTGTTCGCTCTTTCGACTCCAGCTGTTTCGTGTTCGCTCTTTCGACTACTGCTTTTTCGTGTTCGTTCTTTCGACTCCCACACTGTTGTGTTCGCTCTTTCGACTCCAGCTGTTTCGTGTGCTCTCTTTCGACTCCAGCTGTTTTGTGTTCGCTCTTTCGACTCCCTCTGTGTCTTGTTCGCTCTTTAGTATCCAACTGTTTTGTGTGCATTGTTTTAAGTCCAGCTGTTTCGTGTGCACTGTTTCGACTCCAGCTGTTTCGTGTTCGCTCTTTCGACTCCAGCTGTTTCGTGTTCGCTCTTTCGACTCCAGGTGTTTCGTGTTCGCTCTTTCGACCTCAGCTGTTTCGTGTTCGCTCTTTCGACCCCAGCAGTGTCGTGTTCGCTCTTTCGACTCCAGCTGTGTCGTGTTCACTCTTTCGACTCCAGCCGTTTCGTGTTCGCTCTTTCGACTCCCGCACTGTTGTGTTCGCTCTTTCGACTCGAGCTGTTTCGTGTGCTCTCTTTTGACTCCCGCTGTTTTGTGTTTGCTCTTTCGACTCCCTCACTGTTGTGTTCGCTCTTTCGACTCGAGCTGTTTCGTGTGCTCTCTTTTGACTCCCGCTGTTTTGTGTTCGCTCTTTCGAATCCAGCTGTTTCGTGTTCGCTCTTTCGACTCCCTCTGTGTCTTGTTCGCTCTTTCGTATCCAGCTGTTTTGTGTGCATTGTTTTAAGTCCAGCTGTTTCGTGTGCACTGTTTCGACTCCAGCTGTTTCGTATTCGCTCTTTCGACTCCAGCTGTTTCTTGTTCGCTCTTTCGGCTCCAGTTGTTTCGTGTTCGCTCTTTCGACACCCTCTGTTTCGACTCCAGCTGTTTCGTGTGCGCTCTTCGACTCCTGCTGTTTCGTGTGCTCTCTTTCCACTCCAGCTGTTTCGTGTGCGCTCCATCTATTCCAGCTGTTTCGTGTTCATTTTTTCGACTCCAGTTGTGTCTTGTTTGCTGTTTCGACTCCAGCTGTTTCGTGTGCGCTCTTTCGACCCCAGCAGTGTCGTGTTCGCTCTTTCGACTCCAGCTGTGTCGTGTTCACTCTTTCGACTCCAGCCATTTCGTGTTCTCTCTTTCGACTCCAGCCGTTTCGTGTTCGCTCTTTCGACTCCAGCTGTTTCGTGTTCGCTCTTTCGACTACTGCTTTTTCGTGTTCGTTCTTTCGACTCCCACACTGTTGTGTTCGCTCTTTCGACTCCAGCTGTTTCGTGTGCTCTCTTTCGACTCCAGCTGTTTTGTGTTCGCTCTTTCGAATCCAGCTGTTTCGTGTTCGCTCTTTCGACTCCCTCTGTGTCTTGTTCGCTCTTTCGTATCCAGCTGTTTTGTGTGCATTGTTTTAAGTCCAGCTGTTTCGTGTGCACTGTTTCGACTCCAGCTGGTTCGTGTGTACTGTTTCGATTCCAGCTGTTTCGTGTTCGCTCTTTCGACTCCAGCTGTTTCTTGTTCGCTCTTTCGGCTCCAGCTGTTTCGTGTTCGCTCTTTCCACTCCTGCTGTTTCGACTCCAGCTGTTTCGTGTGCGCTCTTCGACGCCTGCTGTTTCGTGTGCTCTCTTTCCACTCCAGCTGTTTCGTGTGCGCTCCATCTATTCCAGCTGTTTCGTGTTCGTTCTTTCGACTCCAGCTGTGTCGTGTTCGCTGTTTCGACTCCAGCTGCTTCGTGTGCGCTCTGTCGACTCCCACTGTTTCGTGTGCGGTCTTTCAACTACAGCTGTTTCGTGTTCGGTCTTTCGATTCCCTCTGTGTCTTGTTCACTCTTTCGTATCCAGCTGTTTTGTGTGCGCTCTTTCGACCCCAGCAGTGTCGTGTTCGCTCTTTCGACTCCAGCTGTGTCGTGTTCACTCTTTCGACTCCAGCCATTTCGTGTTCTCTCTTTCGACTCCAGCCGTTTCGTGTTCGCTCTTTCGACTCCAGCTGTTTCGTGTTCGCTCTTTCGACTACTGCTTTTCGTGTTCGTTCTTTTGACTCCCACACTGTTGTGTTCGCTCTTTCGACTCCAGCTGTTTCGTGTGCTCTCTTTCGACTCCAGCTGTTTTGTGTTCGCTCTTTCGAATCCAGCTGTTTCGTGTTCGCTCTTTCGACTCCCTCTGTGTCTTGTTCGCTCTTTCGTATCCAGCTGTTTCGTGTGCACTGTTTCGACTCCAGCTGTTTCGTGTTCGCTCTTTCGACTCCAGCTGTTTCGTGTTCGCTCTTTCGACTCCAGCTGTGTCTTGTTCGCTCTTTCGACTCCAGTTGTTTCGTGTTCGCTCTTTCGACTCCCTCTGTTTCGACTCCAGCTGTTTCGTGTGCGCTCTTCGACTCCTGCTGTTTCGTGTGCTCTCTTTCCACTCCAGCTGTTTCGTGTGCGCTCCATCTATTCCAGCTGTTTCGTGTTCGTTCTTTCGACTCCAGCTGTGTCGTGTTCGCTGTTTCGCCTCCAGCTGCTTCGTGTGCGCTCTTTCGACTCCAACTGTTTCGTGTGCGGTCTTTCGACTACAGCTGTTTCGTGTTCGCTCTTTCGATTCCCGCAGCGTTGTGTTCGCTGTTTCGATTCCAGCTGTGTCGTGTTTGCTCTTTTTGGTCCAGCTGTTTTGTGTGCGCTGTTTCGACTCCTGCTGTTTTGTGTGCGTTCTTTTAACTCCAGCTGTTTTGTGTGCGCTGTTTCGACTCCAGCTGTTTCTTGTTCGCTCTTTTTGGTCCAGCTGTTTCGTGTGCACTGTTTAGACTCCAGCTGTTTTGTGTGCGTTGTTTCAACTCCAGCTGTGTCGTGTTCGCTCTTTCGACTCCAGCTGTTTCGTGTGCACTGTTTCGACACCAGCTGTTTCTTGTTCGCTCTTTCGACTGCAGCTGTGTCGTGTTCACTCTTTCGACTCCAGCCGTTTCGTGTTCGCTCTTTCGACTCCAGCCGTTTCGTGTTCGCTCTTTCGACTCCAGCCGTTTCGTGTTCGCTCTTTCGACTCCCGCACTGTTGTGTTCGCTCTTTCGACTCCAGCTGTTTCGTGTGCTCTCTTTTGACTCCCGCTGTTTTGTGTTCGCTCTTTCGAATCCAGCTATATCGTGTTCGCTCTTTCGACTCCCTCTGTGTCTTGTTCGCTCTTTCGTATCCAGCTGTTTTGTGTGCATTGTTTTAAGTCCAGCTGTTTCGTATTCGCTCTTTCGACTCCAGCTGTGTCGTGTTCACTGTTTCGACTCCAGCCGTTTCGTGTTCACTCTTTCGACTCCAGCTGTTTCGTGTTCGCTCTTTCGACTACTGCTTTTTCGTGTTCGTTCTTTCGACTCCCACACTGTTGTGTTCGCTCTTTCGACTCCAGCTGTTTCGTGTTCGCTCTTTCGACTCCAGCTGTTTCTTGTTCGCTCTTTCGGCTCCAGTTGTTTCGTGTTCGCTCTTTCGACTCCCTCTGTGTCTTGTTCGCTCTTTCGTATCCAGCTGTTTTGTGTGCATTGTTTTAAGTCCAGCTGTTTCGTGTGCACTGTTTCGACTCCAGCTGTTTCGTGTGCACTGTTTCGACTCCAGCTGTTTCGTGTTCGCTCTTTCGACTCCAGCTGTTTCTTGTTCGCTCTTTCGGCTCCAGCTGTTTCGTGTTCGCTCTTTCGACTCCTGCTGTTTCGACTCCTGCTGTTTCTTGTGCTCTCTTTCCACTCCAGCTGTTTCGTGTGCGCTCCATCTATTCCAGCTGTTTCGTGTTCGTTCTTTCGACTCCAGCTGTGTCGTGTTCGCTGTTTCGACTCCAGCTGCTTCGTGTGCGCTCTTTCGACTCCCACTGTTTCGTGTGCGGTCTTTCGACTACAGCTGTTTCGTGTTCGCTCTTTCGATTCCCTCTGTGTCTTGTTCACTCTTTCGTATCCAGCTGTTTTGTGTGCGCTCTTTCGACCCCAGCAGTGTCGTGTTCGCTCTTTCGACTCCAGCTGTGTCGTGTTCGCTCTTTCGACTCCAGCTGTGTCGTGTTCACTCTTTCGACTCCAGCCATTTCGTGTTCTCTCTTTCGACTCCAGCCGTTTCGTGTTCGCTCTTTCGACTCCAGGTGTTTCGTGTTCGCTCTTTCGACTACTGCTTTTTCGTGTTCGTTCTTTCGACTCCCACACTGTTGTGTTCGCTCTTTCGACTCCAGCTGTTTCGTGTGCTCTCTTTCGACTCCAGCTGTTTTGTGTTCGCTCTTTCGAATCCAGCTGTTTCGTGTTCGCTCTTTCGACTCCCTCTGTGTCTTGTTCGCTCTTTCGTATCCAGCTGTTTTGTGTGCATTGTTTTAAGTCCAGCTGTTTCGTGTGCACTGTTTCGACTCCAGCTGTTTCGTGTTCGCTCTTTCGACTCCAGCTGTTTCGTGTTCGCTCTTTCGACTCCAGCTGTTTCGTGTTCGCTCTTTCGACCTCAGCTGTTTCGTGTTCGCTCTTTCGACCCCAGCAGTGTCGTGTTCGCTCTTTCGACTCCAGCTGTGTCGTGTTCACTTTTTCGACTCCAGCCGTTTCGTGTTCGCTCTTTCGACTCCCGCACTGTTGTGTTCGCTCTTTCGACTCCAGTTGTTTCGTGTGCTCTCTTTTGACTACCGCTGTTTTGTGTTCGCTCTTTCGAATCCAGCTGTTTCGTGTTCGCTCTTTCGACTCCCTCTGTGTCTTGTTCGCTCTTTCGTATCCAGCTGTTTTGTGTGCATTGTTTTAAGTCCAGCTGTTTCGTGTGCACTGTTTCGACTCCAGCTGTTTCGTATTCGCTCTTTCGACTCCAGCTGTTTCTTGTTCGCTCTTTCGGCTCCAGTTGTTTCGTGTTCGCTCTTTCGACTCCCTCTGTGTCTTGTTCGCTCTTTCGTATCCAGCTGTTTTGTGTGCATTGTTTTAAGTCCAGCTGTTTCGTGTGCACTGTTTCGACTCCAGCTGTTTCGTGTGCACTGTTTCGACTCCAGCTGTTTCGTGTTCGCTCTTTCGACTCCAGCTGTTTCTTGTTCGCTCTTTCGTTTCCAGCTGTTTCGTGTTCGCTCTTTCGACTCCTGCTGTTTCGACTCCTGCTGTTTCGTGTGCTCTCTTTCCACTCCAGCTGTTTCGTGTGCGCTCCATCTATTCCAGCTGTTTCGTGTTCGTTCTTTCGACTCCAGCTGTGTCGTGTTCGCTGTTTCGACTCCAGCTGCTTCGTGTGCGCTCTTTCGACTCCCACTGTTTCGTGTGCGGTCTTTCGACTACAGCTGTTTCGTGTTCGCTCTTTCGATTCCCTCTGTGTCTTGTTCACTCTTTCGTATCCAGCTGTTTTGTGTGCGCTCTTTCGACCCCAGCAGTGTCGTGTTCGCTCTTTCGACTCCAGCTGTGTCGTGTTCGCTCTTTCGACTCCAGCTGTGTTGTGTTCACTCTTTCGACTCCAGCCATTTCGTGTTCTCTCTTTCGACTCCAGCCGTTTCGTGTTCGCTCTTTCGACTCCAGCTGTTTCGTGTTCGCTCTTTCGACTACTGCTTTTTCGTGTTCGTTCTTTCGACTCCCACACTGTTGTGTTCGCTCTTTCGACTCCAGCTGTTTCGTGTGCTCTCTTTCGACTCCAGCTGTTTTGTGTTCGCTCTTTCGAATCCAGCTGTTTCGTGTTCGCTCTTTCGACTCCCTCTGTGTCTTGTTCGCTCTTTCGTATCCAGCTGTTTTGTGTGCATTGTTTTAAGTCCAGCTGTTTCGTGTGCACTGTTTCGACTCCAGCTGTTTCGTGTTCGCTCTTTCGACTCCAGCTGTTTCGTGTTCGCTCTTTCGACTCCAGCTGTTTCGTGTTCGCTCTTTCGACCTCAGCTGTTTCGTGTTCGCTCTTTCGACCCCAGCAGTGTCGTGTTCGCTCTTTCGACTCCAGCTGTGTCGTGTTCACTCTTTCGACTCCAGCCGTTTCGTGTTCGCTCTTTCGACTCCTGCACTGTTGTGTTCGCTCTTTCGACTCCAGCTGTTTCGTGTGCTCTCTTTTGACTACCGCTGTTTTGTGTTCGCTCTTTCGAATCCAGCTGTTTCGTGTTCGCTCTTTCGACTCCCTCTGTGTCTTGTTCGCTCTTTCGTATCCAGCTGTTTTGTGTGCATTGTTTTAAGTCCAGCTGTTTCGTGTGCACTGTTTCGACTCCAGCTGTTTCGTATTCGCTCTTTCGACTCCCTCTGTGTCTTGTTCGCTCTTTCGTATCCAGCTGTTTCGTGTGCACTGTTTCGACTCCAGCTGTTTCGTGTTCGCTCTTTCGACTCCAGCTGTTCCGTGTTCGCTGTTTCGACTCCAGCTTTTTCGTGTTCGCTCTTTTGACTCCAGCTGTTTCGTGTTCGCTCTTTCAACTCCCGCTGTTTCGACTCCAGCTGTTTCGTGTGTGCTCTTCGACTCCTGCTGTTTCGTGTGCTCTCTTTCCACTCCAGCTGTTTCGTGTGCGCTCCATCTATTCCAGCTGTTTCGTGTTTGTTCTTTCGACTCCAGCTGTGTCGTGTTCGCTCTTTCGACTCCAGCTGCTTCGTGTGCGCTCTTTCGACTCCAACTGTTTCGTGTGCGGTCTTTCGACTACAGCTGTTTCGTGTTCGCTCTTTCGATTCCTGCAGCGTCGTGTTCGCTGTTTCGATTCCAGCTGTGTCGTGTTTGCTCTTTTTGGTCCAGCTGTTTTGTGTGCGCTGTTTCGACTCCTGCTGTTTTGTGTGCGTTCTTTTAACTCCAGCTGTTTTGTGTGCGCTGTTTCGACTCCAGCTGTTTCTTGTTCGCTCTTTTTGGTCCAGCTGTTTCGTGTGCACTGTTTAGACTCCAGCTGTTTTGTGTGCGTTGTTTCAACTCCAGCTGTGTCGTGTTCGCTCTTTCGACTCCAGCTGTTTCGTGTGCACTGTTTCGACTCCAGCTGTGTCGTGTTCGCTCTTTCGACTCCAGCTGTTTCGTGTTCGTTCTTTCGACTCCAGCCGTTTCGTGTTCGCGCTTTCGACTCCAGCCGTTTCGTGTTCGCTCTTTCGACTCCCGCACTGTTGTGTTCGCTCTTTCGACTCCAGCTGTTTCGTGTGCTCTCTTTTGACTCCCGCTGTTTTGTGTTCGCTCTTTCGAATCCAGCTATTTCGTGTTCGCTCTTTCGACTCCCTCTGTGTCTTGTTCGCTCTTTCGTATCCAGCTGTTTTGTGTGCATTGTTTTAAGTCCAGCTGTTTCGTGTGCACTGTTTCGACTCCAGCTGTTTCGTATTTGCTCTTTCGACTCCAGCTGTGTCGTGTTCACTCTTTCGACTCCAGCCGTTTCGTGTTCGCTCTTTCGACTCCAGCTGTTTCGTGTTCGCTCTTTCGACTACTGCTTTTTCGTGTTCGTTCTTTCGACTCCCACACTGTTGTGTTCGCTCTTTCGACTCCAGCTGTTTCGTGTGCTCTCTTTCGACTCCAGCTGTTTTGTGTTCGCTGTTTCGAATCCAGCTGTTTCGTGTTCGCTCTTTCGACTCCTGCTGTTTCGACTCCAGCTGTTTCATGTGCGCTCTTCGACTCCAGCTGTTTCGTGTTCACTGTTTCGACTCCAGCTGTTTCGTTTTCGCTCTTTCGAATCCCGCCGTGTCGTGTTCGCTCTTTCGACTCCAGCCGTTTCGTGTTCGCTCTTTCACATCCAGCTGTTTCTTGTGCCCTCTTTCGACTCCAGCTGTTTTGTGTTCACTCTTTCGACCTCAGCTGTTTCGTGTTCGCTCTTTCGACTCCAGCTTTTTCGTGTTCGTTGTATCGACTCCTTCTGTGTGGTGTTCGCTCTTTCGTATCCAGCTGTTTTGTGTGCATTGTTTTAAGTCCAGCTATTTCGTGTGCACTGTTTTGAGTCCATCTGTTTTGTGTGCATTGTTTTAACTCCAGCTGTTTCGTGTGCGCTGTTTTGACTCCAGCTGTTTCGTATTCGCTCTTTCAACGCCCACTTTTCGTGTTCGCTCTTTCGACTCCAGCTGTGTCGTGTTCGCTCTTTCGACTACTGCTTTTTCGTGTTCGTTCTTTCGACTCCCACACTGTTGTGTTCGCTCTTTCGACTCCAGCTGTTTCGTGTGCTCTCTTTCGACTCCAGCTGTTTTGTGTTCGCTGTTTCGAATCCAGCTGTTTCGTGTTCGCTCTTTCGACTCCTGCTGTTTCGACTCCAGCTGTTTCATGTGCGCTCTTCGACTCCAGCTGTTTCGTGTTCACTGTTTCGACTCCAGCTGTTTCGTTTTCGCTCTTTCGAGTCCAGCTGTTTGGTGTTCGCTCTTTCGACTCCAGCTGTTTCGTGTTCGCTCTTTCGACTCCAGCTGTTTCTTGTTCCCTCTTTCGGCTCCAGCTTTTTCTTGTTTGCTCTTTCGAGTCCTGCTGTTTCGACTCCAGCTGTTTCATGTGCGCTCTTCGACTTCTGCTGTTTCGTGTGCTCTCTTTCTACTCCAGCTGTTTCGTGTGCGCTCCATCTATTCCAGCTGTTTCGTGTTCGTTCTTTCGACTCCAGCTGTGTCGTGTTCGCTGTTTCGACTCCAGCTGCTTCGTGTGCGCTCTTTCGACTCCCACTGTTTCGTGTGCGGTCTTTCGACTACAGATGTTTCGTGTTCGCTCTTTCGATTCCCGAAGTGTCGTGTTCGCTGTTTCGATTCCAGCCGTGTCGTGTTCGCTCTTTTGGCTCCAGCTGTTTCGTGTGCGCTCTTTCGAATCCCGCCGTGTTGTGTTCGCTCTTTCGACTCCAGCCGTTTCGTGTTCGCTCTTTCGTATCCAGCTGTTTCTTGTGCCCTCTTTCGACTCCAGCTGTTTCGTGTTCACTCTTTCGACCTCAGCTGTTTCGTGTTCGCTCTTTCGACTCCAGCCGTTTCGTGTTCGCTCTTTCGTATCCAGCTGTTTCTTGTGCCCTCTTTCGACTCCAGCTGTTTCGTGTTCACTCTTTCGACCTCAGCTGTTTCGTGTTCGTTCTTTCGACTCCAGCTCTTTCGTGTTCGCTCTTTCGACTCCTGCCGTTTCGTGTTCGCTCTTTCGATTCCAGCCGTTTTGTTTTCGCTCTTTTTGGTCCAGCTGTTTTGTGTGCGCTCTTTCGACTGCAGCTGTTTCGTTTTCTCTCTTTTTGGTCCAGCTGTTTCGTGTTCGCTCTTTCGACTCCTTCTGTGTCTTGTTCGCTCTTTCGTATCCAGCTGTTTTGTGTGCATTGTTTTAAGTCCAGCTGCTTCGTGTGCACTGTTTCGACTCCAGCTGTTTCGTGTTCGCTCTTTCGACTCCAGCT
>JAMFTF010000040.1:0-57500 GCA_023630585.1 Cranoglanis bouderius
CTTGCATATATGTATGAGTGTGTGCGTGTGCTTGCATATACGTATGAGTGTGTGCGTGCGCGTGCATATACGTATGTGTGTACATATGTGTGCGCGTGCATATATGTATGTATGTACATGTGTGTGCGTGCGCGTGCATATATGTACGTGTGCGCGTGCGCGTGCATATATGTACGTGTGCGCGTGCGCGTGCATATATGTACGTGTGTGTTCGTTCGCGTGCATATATGTACTTGTGTGCGTGTGCGTGCGCGTGCATATATGTACGTGTGTGCGTGCGCGTGCATATATGTACGTGTGTGCGTGCGCGTGCATATATGTACGTGTGTGCGTTCGCGTGCTTATATGTATGTGTGTGTGCGTTCGCGTGCATATATGTATGTGTGTGCGTGTGCTTGCATATATGTATGTGTGTGCGCGTGCGCGTGCATATATGTATGTGTGTGCGCGTGCGCGTGCATATATGTATGTGTGTGCGTGTGCTTGCATATATGTATGTGTGTGTGCGTGTGCTTGCATATATGTATGTGAGTATGTGTGCGCGTGCATATATGTATGTATGTACGTATGTGTGCGCGTGCATATATGTATGTATGTGTGTGCGTGCATATATGTATGTACGTATGTGTGCGCGTGTATTTATGTATGTACGTATGCGTGCGCGTGCATATATGTATGTATGTACGTATGTATGTGTGCGCGTGCATGTATGTATGTATGTGTGCGCGTGCATATATGTATGTGTGCGCGTGCATATATGTATGTGTGTATGTATGTGTGCGCGTGCATATATGTATGTACGTATGTATGTGTGCGCGTGCATATATGTATGTACGTACGTATGTGTGCGCGTGCATATATGTATGTATGTACGTGTGCGCGTGCGCGTGCATATGTATGTATGTACGTGTGCGCATCTATATATGTATGTATGTACGTATGTGTGCGCGTGCATTTATGTATGTACGTATGCGTGCGCATGCATAAATGTATGTGTGTGCGTGCATATATGTATGTATGTATGTGTGCGCGTGCATATATGTATGTATGTATGTGTGTGTGCGCGTGCATATATGTATGTATGTGTACGCGTGCATATATGTATGTATGTACGTATGTGTGCGCGTGCATATATGTATGTATGTACGTATGTGTGCGCGTGCATATATGTACGTATGTACGTATGTGTGCACGTGCATATATGTACGTATGTACGTATGTGTGCGCGTGCATATATGTACGTATGTACGTATGTGTGCGCGTGCATATATGTATGTCTGTACGTATGTGTGCGCGTGCATATATTTACGTGTGTATGTGTACGCGTGCGTGTGCATATATGTACATGTGTATGTGTGCGCGTGCATATATGTGCGTGTGTGTGTGCGCGTGCGCGTGCATATATGTACGTGTGTATTTGTGCGCATGCGCGTACATATATGTACGTATGTATGTGCGCGCGTCCATATATGTACGTATGTATGTGCGTGTGCGTGCACGTGCATATATGTATGTATGTGTGCGTGCGCATGCATATATGTATGTGTGTGCGTGCGCGTGCATATATGTATGTGTGCGTGTGCGCGTGCATATATGTATGTGTGCGTGCGCGTGCATATATGTGTGTGCGTGCGCGTGCATATATGTGTGTGCGTGCGCGTGCATATATGTGTGTGCGTGCGCGTGCGTGTGCACATGTGTGCGCGTGCACGTGTGCGCGTGCGCGTGCACATGTGTGCGCGTGCGCGTGCACATATGTGTGCGCGTGCGCGTGCACATATGTGTGTGCGTGCGCGTGCACATATGTGTGTGCGTGCGCGTGCATATATGTGTGTATGCGTGCGTGCTCGTGCATGTATGTATGTATGCGTGCGTGCGCATGCATATTTGTATGTATGCGTGCGTGCGCGTGCATATATGTATGTATGCGTGCGTGCGCGTGCATATATGTATGTATACGTGCGTGCGCGTGCATATATGTATGTATGCGTGCGTGCGCGTGCATATATGTATGTATGCGTGCTTGCGCGTGCATATATGTATGTATGTGTGCGTGCGCGTGCGCGTGCATACATGTATTTGAGTGTGCGTGCACGTCCATATATGTATTTGAGTGTGCGTGCGCGTGCATATGTGTGTGTGTGTGTGTGTGTGTGTGTGTGTGTGTGTGTGTGTGTGTGTGTGCGTCCGCGTGCATTTGTGTGTGTGCTTGCGCGTGCATATATGTATGTATGTGTGCGTGCGCGTGCATATATATGTGTATGTATGTGTGCGTGCGTGTGCATATATGTATGTGTGTGTACGTGCGCGTGCATATATGTACGTGTGTGTACGTGCGCGTGCATATATGTACGTGTGTGTACGTGCGCGTGCATATATGTACGTGTGTGCGTGCGCGTGCATATATGTACGTGTGCGCGTGCGCGTGCATATATGTACGTGTGCGCGTGCGCGTGCATATATGTACGTGTGTGCGCGTGCGCGTGCATATATACGTGTGTGCGCGTTCGCGTGCATATATGTACTTGTGTGCGTGCGCATGCATATATGTACGTGTGTGCGTGCGCGTGCATATATGTACGTGTGTGCGGTCGCGTGCTTATATGTATGTGTGTGTGCGTTCGCGTGCATATATGTATGTGTGTGCGTTCGCGTGCATATATGTATGTGTGTGCGTTCGCGTGCATATATGTATGTGTGTGCGCGTGCGCGTGCATATATGTATGTGTGTGCGTGTGCTTGCATATATATATGTATGTGTGTGTGCGTGTGCTTGCATATATGTATGAGTGTGTGCGTGCGCGTGCATATATGTATGAGTGTACGTTTGCGCGTGCGCGTGCATATGTATGTATGTACGTATGTGTGCGCGTGCATATATGTGTGCGTGCGCGTGCGCGTGCATATATGTACGTGTGCGCGTGCGCGTGCATATATGTACGTGTGCGCGTGCGCGTGCATATATGTACGTGTGTGCGTTCGCGTGCATATATGTACTTGTGTGCGTGCGCTTGCATATATGTACGTGTGTTCGTGCGCGTGCATATATGTACATGTGTGCGTGCGCGTGCATATATGTACGTGTGCGCGTGCGCGTGCATATATGTACCTGTGTGCGTGCGCGTGCATATATGTACGTGTGTGCGTGCGCGTGCATATATGTACGTGTGTGCGTTCGCGTGCATATATGTGTGTATGTATGTATGTGTGCGCGTGCATATATGTATGTATGTACGTATGTGTGCGCGTGCATACATGTATGTACATATGTGTGCGCGTGCGCGCGCATGTATGTACGTACGTATGTGTGCGCTCGCATGTATGTGCGTACGTATGTGTGCGCGCATGTATGTGCGTACGTATGTGTGCGCGCGCATGTATGTACGTACGTATGTGTGCGCTCGCATGTATGTGCGTACGTATGTGCGCGCGCGCATGTATGTGCGTACGTATGTGCGCGCGCGCAAGTATGTGCGTACGTATGTGCGCGCGCATGTATGTGCGTACGTATGTGCGCACGTATGTGCGCGCGCGCGCATATATGTGCGTACGTATGTGCGCGCGCGCATATATGTGCGTACGTATGTGCGCGCGCGCATATATGTGCGTACGTATGTGCGCGAGCGCGCATATATGTGCGTACGTATGTGCGCGCCCGCATATATGTGCGTACGTGCGCGCGCATGTATGTACGTACGTATGTGTGCGCGTGCATATATGTATGTACGTACGTATGTGTGCGCGTGCATATGTTTGCACGTACGTATGTGTGCGCGTGCATATATGTATGTGTGTGTGCGTCCGCGTGCGTATGTGTATGTGTGTGTGCGTTCGCGTGCGTATATGTATGTATGTGTGCGTGCGCGTGCATATATATGTGTATGTATGTGTGCGTGCGCGTGCATATATGTATATATGTGTGTGTGTGCGTGCGCGTGCATATATGTATGTGTGCGTGCGCGTGTATATATGTATGCATGTGTGCGCGTGCATATATGTATGTGTTTATGCGTGCGCATGCGCTTGCATATATGTATGTGAGTGTGCGTGCGCGTGCATATATGTATGTGTGTGTACGTGCGCGTGCATATATGTACTTGTGTGTACGTGCGCGTGCATATATGTACGTGTGCGCGTGCGCGTGCATATATGTACGTGTGTGCGCGTGCGCGTGCATATATGTACTTGTGTGCGTGCGCGTGCATATATGTACGTGTGTGCGTGCGCGTGCATATATGTACGTGTGTGCGTGCGCGTGCATATATGTACGTGTGTGCGTTCGCGTGCATATATGTATGTGTGTACGTGTGCTTGCATATATGTATGTGTGTGTGCGTGTGCTTGCATATATGTATGAGTGTGTGCGTGTGCTTGCATATATGTATGAGTGTGTGCGTGCGCGTGCATATACGTATGTGTGTTCGTATGTGTGCGCGTGCATATATGTATGTATGTACATGTGTGTGCGTGCGCATGCATATATGTATGTGTGTGCGTGCGCGTGCATATATGTACGTGTGTGCGTGCGCGTGCATATATGTACGTGTGCGCGTGCGCGTGCATATATGTACGTGTGTGTGCGTGCGCATGCATATATGTACGTGTGCGCGTGCGCGTGCATATATGTACGTGTGTGTGCGTTCGCGTGCATATATGTACTTGTGTGCGTGCGCGTGCATATATGTACGTGTGTGCGTGCGCGTGCATATATGTACGTGTGTGCGTGCGCGTGCATATATGTACGTGTGTGCGTTCGCGTGCTTATATGTATGTGTGTGTGCTTTCGCGTGCATATATGTATGTGTGTGCGTGTGCTTGCATATATGTATGTGTGTGCGCGTGCGCGTGCATATATGTATGTGTGTGCGCGTGTGCGTGCATATATGTATGTGTGCGCGTGTGCTTGCATATATGTATGTGTGTGTGCGTGTGCTTGCATATATGTATGTGAGTATGTGTCCGCGTACATATATGTATGTATGTGTGTGCGTGCATATATGTATGTATGTATGTGTGTGCGTGCATATATGTATGTATGTATGTGTGTGCGTGCATATATGTATGTATGTATGTATGTGTGCGCGTGCATATATGTACGTGTGTGCGGTCGCGTGCTTATATGTATGTGTGTGTGCGTTCGCGTGCATATATGTATGTGTGTGCGTTCGCGTGCATATATGTATGTGTGTGCGTTCGCGTGCATATATGTATGTGTGTGCGCATGCGCGTGCATATATGTATGTGTGTGCGTGTGCTTGCATATATATATGTATGTGTGTGTGCGTGTGCTTGCATATACGTATGAGTGTGTGCGTGCGCGTGCATATACGTATGTGTGTACATATGTGTGCGCGTGCATATATGTATGTATGTACATGTGTGTGCGTGCGCGTGCATATATGTACGTGTGCGCGTGCGCGTGCATATATGTACGTGTGCGCGTGCGCGTGCATATATGTACGTGTGTGTTCGTTCGCGTGCATATATGTACTTGTGTGCGTGTGCGTGCGCGTGCATATATGTACGTGTGTGCGTGCGCGTGCATATATGTACGTGTGTGCGTGCGCGTGCATATATGTACGTGTGTGCGTTCGCGTGCTTATATGTATGTGTGTGTGCGTTCGCGTGCATATATGTATGTGTGTGCGTGTGCTTGCATATATGTATGTGTGTGCGCGTGCGCGTGCATATATGTATGTGTGTGCGCGTGCGCGTGCATATATGTATGTGTGTGCGTCTGCTTGCATATATGTATGTGTGTGTGCGTGTGCTTGCATATATGTATGTGAGTATGTGTGCGCGTGCATATATGTATGTATGTACGTATGTGTGCGCGTGCATATATGTATGTATGTGTGTGCGTGCATATATGTATGTACGTATGTGTGCGCGTGCATTTATGTATGTACGTATGCGTGCGCGTGCATATATGTATGTATGTACGTATGTATGTGTGCGCGTGCATGTATGTATGTATGTGTGCGCGTGCATATATGTATGTGTGCGCGTGCATATATGTATGTGTGTATGTATGTGTGCGCGTGCATATATGTATGTACGTATGTATGTGTGCGCGTGCATATATGTATGTACGTACGTATGTGTGCGCGTGCATATATGTATGTATGTACGTGTGCGCGTGCGCGTGCATATGTATGTATGTACGTGTGCGCATCTATATATGTATGTATGTACGTATGTGTGCGCGTGCATTTATGTATGTACGTATGCGTGCGCATGCATAAATGTATGTGTGTGCGTGCATATATGTATGTATGTATGTGTGCGCGTGCATATATGTATGTATGTATGTGTGTGTGCGCGTGCATATATGTATGTATGTGTACGCGTGCATATATGTATGTACGTACGTATGTGTGCGCGTGCATATATGTATGTATGTACGTGTGCGCGTGCGCGTGCATATGTATGTATGTACGTGTGCGCGTCCATATATGTATGTATGTACGTATGTGTGCGCGTGCATTTATGTATGTACGTATGCGTGCGCATGCATAAATGTATGTGTGTGCGTGCATATATGTATGTATGTATGTGTGCGCGTGCATATATGTATGTATGTGTGTGTGCGCGTCCATATATGTATATATGTACGTATGTGTGCGCGTGCATTTATGTATGTACGTATGCGTGCGCATGCATAAATGTATGTGTGTGCGTGCATATATGTATGTATGTATGTGTGTGCGTGCATATATGTATGTATGTGTGTGTGCGCGTGCATATATGTATGTATGTGTACGCGTGCATATATGTATGTATGTACGTATGTGTGCGCGTGCATATATGTACGTGTGCGCGTGCGCGTGCGCGTGCATATATGTACGTGTGTGTGCGTTCGCGTGCATATATGTACTTGTGTGCGTGCGCTCGCATATATGTACGTGTGTTCGTGTGCGTGCATATATGTACATGTGTGCGTGCGCGTGCATATATGTACGTGTGTGCGTGCGCGTGCATATATGTACCTGTGTGCGTGCGCGTGCATATATGTACGTGTGTGCGTGCGCGTGCATATATGTACGTGTGTGCGTTCGCGTGCATATATGTACGTGTGTGCGTTCGCGTGCGTATATGTATGTGTGCGTGTGCTTGCGTATATGTATGTGTGTGCGCGTGCGCGTTTATATATGTATGTGTGTGCGTGCTCTTGCATATATGTATGTGTGTGTGCGTGCGCTTGCATTTATGTATGTGCGTATGTGTGCGCGTGCATATATGTACGTATGTGTGCGTGTGCATATATGTATGTATGTGTGCGCGTGCATATATGTATGTATGTATGTATGTGTGTGCGTGCATATAGGTATGTATGTATGTGTGCGCGTGCATATATGTATGTAT
Source organism: Cranoglanis bouderius (assembly GCA_023630585.1). NCBI lineage: Eukaryota > Metazoa > Chordata > Actinopteri > Siluriformes > Cranoglanididae > Cranoglanis > Cranoglanis bouderius. The sequence goes on from JAMFTF010000040.1 coordinate 7,366, forward strand.
GTATGTGTGCGTGTGCATATATGTATGTATGTATGTGTGCGCGTGCATGTATGTATGTATGTGTACGCGTGCATGTATGTATGTATGTGTGCGCGTGCATATATGTATGTATGTGTGCGCGTGCATATATGTATGTATGTGTGCACGTGCATATATGTATGTATGTGTGCGCGTGCATATATGTATGTATGTGTGCGCGTGCATATATGTATGTATGTGTGCGCGTGCATATATGTATGTATGTATGTGTGCGTGCATATATGTGTGTATGTATGTATGTGTGCGCGTGCATATATGTATGTATGTACGTATGAGTGCGCGTGCATACATTTATGTACGTATGTGTGCGCGTGCGCGCGCATGTATGTACGTAGGTTTGTGTGCGCTCGCATGTATGTGCGTACGTATGTGTGCGCGCGCATGTATGTGCGTACGTATGTGCGCGCGCGCGCATGTATGTGCGTACGTATGTGCGCGCGCGCGCATGTATGTGCGTACGTATGTGCGCGCGCGCGCATGTATGTGCGTACGTATGTGCGCACGTATGTGCGCGCGCGCATATATGTGCGTACGTATGTGCGCGCGCGCATATATGTGCGTACGTATGTGACCGCGCGCGCATATATGTGCGTACGTATGTGCGCGCGCGCATATATGTGCGTACGTGCGCGCGCGTGCATGTACCTACGTGCGCGCGCATGTATGTACGTACGTATGTGTGCGCGTGCATATATGTATGTACGTACGTATGTGTGCGCGTGCATATGTTTGCACGTACGTATGTGTGCCCGTGCATATGTGTATGTGTGTGTGCGTCCGCGTGCGTATATGTATGTATGTGTGCGTGCGCGTGCATATATATGTGTATGTATGTGTGCGTGCGCGTGCATATATGTTTATATGTGTGTGTGTGCGTGCGCGTGCATATATGTATGTGTGCGTGCGCGTGTATATATGTATGCATGTGTGCGCGTGCATATATGTATGTGTTTATGCGTGCGCATGCGCTTGCATATATGTATGTGAGTGTGCGTGCGCGTGCATATATGTATGTGTATGTACGTGCGCGTACATATATGTACGTGTGTGTACGTGCGCGTGCATATATGTACGTGTGCGCGTGCGCGTGCATATATGTACGTGTGCGCGTGCATATATGTACGTGTGCGCGTGCGCGTGCATATATGTACGTGTGCGCGTGCGCGTGCATATATGTACGTGTGTGCGCGTGCGCGTGCATATATGTACTTGTGTGCGTGCGCGTGCATATATTTACGTGTGTGCGTGCGCGTGCATATATGTACGTGTGTGCGTGCGCATGCATATATGTACGTGTGTACGTTCGCGTGCATATATGTACGTGTGTACGTGTGCTTGCATATATGTATGTGTGTGTGCGTGTGCTTGCATATATGTATGAGTGTGTGCGTGTGCTTGCATATACGTATGAGTGTGTGCGTGCGCGTGCATATACGTATGTGTGTACATATGTGTGCGCGTGCATATATGTATGTATGTACATGTGTGTGCGTGCGCGTGCATATATGTACGTGTGCGCGTGCGCGTGCATATATGTACGTGTGCGCGTGCGCGTGCATATATGTACGTGTGTGTTCGTTCGCGTGCATATATGTACTTGTGTGCGTGTGCGTGCGCGTGCATATATGTACGTGTGTGCGTGCGCGTGCATATATGTACGTGTGTGCGTGCGCGTGCATATATGTACGTGTGTGCGTTCGCGTGCTTATATGTATGTGTGTGTGCGTTCGCGTGCATATATGTATGTGTGTGCGTGTGCTTGCATATATGTATGTGTGTGCGCGTGCGCGTGCATATATGTATGTGTGTGCGCGTGCGCGTGCATATATGTATGTGTGTGCGTGTGCTTGCATATATGTATGTGTGTGTGCGTGTGCTTGCATATATGTATGTGAGTATGTGTGCGCGTGCATATATGTATGTATGTACGTATGTGTGCGCGTGCATATATGTATGTATGTGTGTGCGTGCATATATGTATGTACGTATGTGTGCGCGTGCATTTATGTATGTACGTATGCGTGCGCGTGCATATATGTATGTATGTACGTATGTATGTGTGCGCGTGCATGTATGTATGTATGTGTGCGCGTGCATATATGTATGTGTGCGCGTGCATATATGTATGTGTGTATGTATGTGTGCGCGTGCATATATGTATGTACGTATGTATGTGTGCGCGTGCATATATGTATGTACGTACGTATGTGTGCGCGTGCATATATGTATGTACGTATGTATGTGTGCGTGCGCGTGCATATATGTATGTACGTATGTATGTGTGCGCGTGCATATATGTATGTACGTACGTATGTGTGCGCGTGCATATATGTATGTATGTACGTGTGCGCGTGCGCGTGCATATGTATGTATGTACGTGTGCGCATCTATATATGTATGTATGTACGTATGTGTGCGCGTGCATTTATGTATGTACGTATGCGTGCGCATGCATAAATGTATGTGTGTGCGTGCATATATGTATGTATGTATGTGTGCGCGTGCATATATGTATGTATGTATGTGTGTGTGCGCGTGCATATATGTATGTATGTGTACGCGTGCATATATGTATGTATGTACGTATGTGTGCGCGTGCATATATGTATGTATGTACGTATGTGTGCGCGTGCATATATGTACGTATGTACGTATGTGTGCACGTGCATATATGTACGTATGTACGTATGTGTGCGCGTGCATATATGTACGTATGTACGTATGTGTGCGCGTGCATATATGTATGTCTGTACGTATGTGTGCGCGTGCATATATTTACGTGTGTATGTGTACGCGTGCGTGTGCATATATGTACATGTGTATGTGTGCGCGTGCATATATGTGCGTGTGTGTGTGCGCGTGCGCGTGCATATATGTACGTGTGTATTTGTGCGCATGCGCGTACATATATGTACGTATGTATGTGCGCGCGTCCATATATGTACGTATGTATGTGCGTGTGCGTGCACGTGCATATATGTATGTATGTGTGCGTGCGCATGCATATATGTATGTATGTGTGCGTGCGCGTGCATATATGTATGTGTGCGTGTGCGCGTGCATATATGTATGTGTGCGTGCGCGTGCATATATGTGTGTGCGTGCGCGTGCATATATGTGTGTGCGTGCGCGTGCATATATGTATGTGCGTGCGCGTGCGTGTGCACATGTGTGCGCGTGCACATGTGTGCGCGTGCGCGTGCACATGTGTGCGCGTGCGCGTGCACATATGTGTGCGCGTGCGCGTGCACATATGTGTGTGCGTGCGCGTGCACATATGTGTGTGCGTGCGCGTGCATATATGTGTGTATGCGTGCGTGCTCGTGCATGTATGTATGTATGCGTGCGTGCGCATGCATATTTGTATGTATGCGTGCGTGCGCGTGCATATATGTATGTATGCGTGCGTGCGCGTGCATATATGTATGTATACGTGCGTGCGCGTGCATATATGTATGTATGCGTGCGTGCGCGTGCATATATGTATGTATGCGTGCTTGCGCGTGCATATATGTATGTATGTGTGCGTGCGCGTGCGCGTGCATACATGTATTTGAGTGTGCGTGCACGTCCATATATGTATTTGAGTGTGCGTGCGCGTGCATATGTGTGTGTGTGTGTGTGTGTGTGTGTGTGTGTGTGTGTGTGTGTGTGTGCGTCCGCGTGCATTTGTGTGTGTGCTTGCGCGTGCATATATGTATGTATGTGTGCGTGCGCGTGCATATATATGTGTATGTATGTGTGCGTGCGTGTGCATATATGTATGTGTGTGTACGTGCGCGTGCATATATGTACGTGTGTGTACGTGCGCGTGCATATATGTACGTGTGTGTACGTGCGCGTGCATATATGTACGTGTGTGCGTGCGCGTGCATATATGTACGTGTGCGCGTGCGCGTGCATATATGTACGTGTGCGCGTGCGCGTGCATATATGTACGTGTGTGCGCGTGCGCGTGCATATATACGTGTGTGCGCGTTCGCGTGCATATATGTACTTGTGTGCGTGCGCATGCATATATGTACGTGTGTGCGTGCGCGTGCATATATGTACGTGTGTGCGGTCGCGTGCTTATATGTATGTGTGTGTGCGTTCGCGTGCATATATGTATGTGTGTGCGTTCGCGTGCATATATGTATGTGTGTGCGTTCGCGTGCATATATGTATGTGTGTGTGCGTGCGCGTGCATATATGTATGTGTGTGCGTGTGCTTGCATATATATATGTATGTGTGTGTGCGTGTGCTTGCATATATGTATGAGTGTGTGCGTGCGCGTGCATATATGTATGAGTGTACGTTTGCGCGTGCGCGTGCATATGTATGTATGTACGTATGTGTGCGCGTGCATATATGTGTGCGTGCGCGTGCGCGTGCATATATGTACGTGTGCGCGTGCGCGTGCATATATGTACGTGTGCGCGTGCGCGTGCATATATGTACGTGTGTGCGTTCGCGTGCATATATGTACTTGTGTGCGTGCGCTTGCATATATGTACGTGTGTTCGTGCGCGTGCATATATGTACATGTGTGCGTGCGCGTGCATATATGTACGTGTGCGCGTGCGCGTGCATATATGTACCTGTGTGCGTGCGCGTGCATATATGTACGTGTGTGCGTGCGCGTGCATATATGTACGTGTGTGCGTTCGCGTGCATATATGTGTGTATGTATGTATGTGTGCGCGTGCATATATGTATGTATGTACGTATGTGTGCGCGTGCATACATGTATGTACGTATGTGTGCGCGTGCGCGCGCATGTATGTACGTACGTATGTGTGCGCTCGCATGTATGTGCGCACGTATGTGCGCGCGCGCATATATGTGCGTACGTATGTGCGCGCGCGCGCATATATGTGCGTACGTATGTGTGCGCGTGCATATATGTATGTACGTACGTATGTGTGCGCGTGCATATGTTTGCACGTACGTATGTGTGCGCGTGCATATATGTATGTGTGTGTGCGTCCGCGTGCGTATGTGTATGTGTGTGTGCGTTCGCGTGCGTATATGTATGTATGTGTGCGTGCGCGTGCATATATATGTGTATGTATGTGTGCGTGCGCGTGCATATATGTATATATGTGTGTGTGTGCGTGCGCGTGCATATATGTATGTGTGCGTGCGCGTGTATATATGTATGCATGTGTGCGCGTGCATATATGTATGTGTTTATGCGTGCGCATGCGCTTGCATATATGTATGTGAGTGTGCGTGCGCGTGCATATATGTATGTGTGTGTACGTGCGCGTGCATATATGTACTTGTGTGTACGTGCGCGTGCATATATGTACGTGTGCGCGTGCGCTTGCATATATGTACGTGTGTGCGCGTGCGCGTGCATATATGTACTTGTGTGCGTGCGCGTGCATATATGTACGTGTGTGCGTGCGCGTGCATATATGTACGTGTGTGCGTGCGCGTGCATATATGTACGTGTGTGCGTTCGCGTGCATATATGTATGTGTGTACGTGTGCTTGCATATATGTATGTGTGTGTGCGTGTGCTTGCATATATGTATGAGTGTGTGCGTGTGCTTGCATATATGTATGAGTGTGTGCGTGCGCGTGCATATACGTATGTGTGTTCGTATGTGTGCGCGTGCATATATGTATGTATGTACATGTGTGTGCGTGCGCATGCATATATGTATGTGTGTGCGTGCGCGTGCATATATGTACGTGTGTGCGTGCGCGTGCATATATGTACGTGTGCGCGTGCGCGTGCATATATGTATGTATGTACGTATGTGTGCGTGTGCATTTATGTATGTTCGTGTGCGTGCGCGTGCATATATGTACGTGTGTGTGCGTTCGCGTGCATATATGTACTTGTGTGCGTGCGCGTGCATATATGTACGTGTGTGCGTGCGCGTGCATATATGTACGTGTGTGCGTGCGCGTGCATATATGTACGTGTGTGCGTTCGCGTGCTTATATGTATGTGTGTGTGCTTTCGCGTGCATATATGTATGTGTGTGCGTGTGCTTGCATATATGTATGTGTGTGCGCGTGCGCGTGCATATATGTATGTGTGTGCGCGTGTGCGTGCATATATGTATGTGTGTGCGTGTGCTTGCATATATGTATGTGTGTGTGCGTGTGCTTGCATATATGTATGTGAGTATGTGTGCGCGTACATATATGTATGTATGTGTGTGCGTGCATATATGTATGTATGTATGTGTGTGCGTGCATATATGTATGTATGTATGTGTGTGCGTGCATATATGTATGTATGTATGTATGTGTGCGCGTGCATGTATGTATGTATGTATGTGTGCGCGTGCGCGTGCATATATGTATGTATGTACTTATGTGTGCGCGTGCGCGTGCATATATGTATGTATGTGTGCGTGTGCATGTATGTATGTATGTGTGCGTGTGCATGTATGTATGTATGTGTGCGCGTACATATATGTATGTATGTGTGCGCGTGCATATATGTATGTGTGTGTGCGTGCGCGTGCATATGTGTGTGTGTGTGTGCGTCCGCGTGCATATGTGTATGTGTGTGTGCGTGCGCGTGCGTATATGTAAGTATGTGTGCGTGCGCGTGCATATATATATGTATGTATGTGTGTGTGCGTGTGCATATATGTATGTATGTGTGTGTGCGCGTGCGCGTGCATATATGTATGTGTGCGTGTGCGTGTATATATGTATGCATGTGTGCGCGTGCATATATGTATGTGTGTATGCGTGCGCATGCGCTTGCATATATGTATGTGAGTGTGCGTGCGCGTGCATATATGTATGTGTGTGTACGTGCACGTGCATATATGTACGTGTGCGCGTGCGCGTGCATATATGTACGTGTGTATGTGTGTGCGTTCGCGTGCATATATGTATGTGTGTGCACGTGCGCGTGCATATATGTATGTGTGCGCGTGCGCGTGCATATATGTATGTGTGCGCGTGTGCTTGCATATATGTATGTGTGTGCGTGTGCTTGCATATATGTATGAGTGTGTGCGTGCGCGTGCACATATGTATGTGTGTACGTATGTGTGCGCGTGCATATATGTATGTGCGTGTGCGTGCACGTGCATATATGTATGTATGTGTGCGTGCGCGTGCATATATGTATGTGCGTGCGCGTGCGCGTGCACATATGTGTGTGCGTGCGCGTGCATATATGTGTGTATGTATGCGTGCGTGCTCGTGCATGTATATGTGTATGTATGCGTGCGTGCATATATGTATGTATGCGTGCGTGCGCGTGCATATATGTACGTGTGTGCGTTCGCGTGCATATATGTACGTGTGTGCGTGCGCGTGCATATATGTACGTGTGTGCGTGCGCGTGCTTATATGTACGTGTGTGTGTTCGCGTGCTTATATGTATGTGTGTGTGCGTTCGCGTGCATATATGTATGTGTGTGCGTGTGCTTGCATATATGCATGTGCGTATGTGTGCGCGTGCATATATGTATGTATGTGTATATATGTGCACGCGTGCGCGTGTATATATGTATATATGTATATATATATATATATATATATATATATATATATATATATATATATATATATATATATATGTGTGTGTGTGTGTGTGTGCTCGTGCGCGTGCATATATGTATACATGTATATATGTATATATGTGTGTGTGTGCTCGTGCGCATGCATATATGTATAAGAACAGACTGACAAACAGAGCCTTGTGTCCTGGAAGGGATATTTTTTATATATTAAATATTTATATATTAGATATTATTTGTTGTGATGTCATAATATCAAATGGTTAAACTGTTTGATTTATAGGGCTAATAAAATTGATATGAAGAAAAAAAAAAGCTAATTCAGCTTCGTGCTAGACAAAGAAAACCTATTCATGCATTCCCAAGTTGGTTTGGCTTGAAAATGTTATAGGCACGGAGAGTTTAATGGCTGTTGTCGCGAATGTCAAATGAATGTCAGATATAAAACTAGCTTAACAGCACTGCGTGAGTGGATTGATTTTAAAATTGCACTGAACAATTTTTTTTTTTTTTTTTTTTTTTTTTTTTTGAATCCTCGTGACACCATGCGTCTCTGCGGAACTGGAATAGAATGTTCCGGTAAAAGTTCTGAAAAACCCTGTAAGAGTTCTGGAAAAACGCAGAGGGTCATTCTTTCACTGATCTTCATACTGACAAGCTGTTTATCAGACGTGTTAAGGTTAAGGTTAAGGTGATACAATGCTATCTTTCAAGAGTTTAGCAGGACTTGCAGCATGTACAGCTGGAGCTGTAGCCATGGCTGCTGGTGTTTATGTTCATAAGCATGGAGTTGTGAAGCGGAGTACGGAGGCCTTCGAAGACACACTTATCGACGAAGGTAGGGTTATTTCCATTTTTATTAAGTACTTCTCGGTCTTGGTGTGACCATGCACTGTTAAATGTAATTTAAACAAAGGGTTTTCAGTCAGGAATGTAGCTAGACCTTTTAGGTTACAATTTGGTCTGACAATTTTTGGTCAGACCAAATATTGTGCTTTATTGTGCTGGCAGTCTAGTGTGAGGCGAAATACTAATCAGCATCCATAGAAAATTACATAATGACATTGTCTACCCCTATTAATAATAATAATAATAATATAAAACTCTGATGAACGCCTGCTTACATAACATTTTTGCTTTTTCATTTAGACCCAGTGCAGATTGACTCTTCAGGCTTTCTGCATTCTTCTGATGGATACAAGGACATGCTGATGGACAGGGCCAACCCTGAGGTACTCCTCAAACCTCAATCACATTCATTTACCAGCCAGTGTCTAAACGTGTGTGTAAAAGTAAAGAAGCCTACAACATCTTTGAACTTTCAGGGGTCTCTGGCCAAGGCTGAGGAGAAGGATGAGAAAGATGAGGTGTCCGGTGTTCGGCTGAACAGCGAGAAGCTCTATGTGCTGAACCTGGAGGACAAAGTGATGGAGCTGGAGAAGTTGCTCTCTGAGGTTCAAAGAGAGTCCGAGATAAAAAGCAAGGTGAGTGAGAAAAGCCTCACGTTAAACATATCTTCTCGAATGAATATGACTACCAATACAACTGAGAAAAAAAAAAATCTCTTAAAACATTAAACATATCCAAGAGACAGAATACACACTCTGACCAGAGAGTGTTAAGTTTTGACTATATACTGGGTGTCATTAAGAAAGTTTCTGACCTGTCTTTCAGGAATGTGAGCAAGAGCGACAGGCTCACAGAGTCTTGAAGGAGAAGTACGATGAGATGAAGGAGCTAGTAAAGATGAATGAGGTCAGGTCTTTTATGATCATATACTGAATATTAATACATTTATTTGATATGTATAACAAAAATTCACTTCACTATTTTTTTTTACAAATGAAATCAATGTGGCCCCTTTAGCACTAAAGTTTGACCCTGTTCTGTCTTTCATATCTATTCCAAATCAGGGGACTCTTGTTTATAGTGGAAAATAATAGCTACCTGATAATATTTGATCAGATTTACTTTAGTGTTTGGGTTTCTTACATTCCAGAAAGATCAGAAAAGATCGCTGGAAACCGTCAAGGTTTCATAAAGACAACAACTCCAAACATGCCTCCAAAATAACTCAAGAAGGCCTTGCATGGCCTGGCCAATGTACTGACTTGAATCCTGCTGAAAAATTATGGGGATATTAAAATTACAAGTCTATCAGAGGGACACTCATAACTTTGGGGATTTGAGGATTATATGCTGAGAGGAATGGACCAAAATTGAACCATAATCTTGCATGAAGTTATTAGTAGTTCTTACTGTATATGCCCCGAAGTTGTAATTGCTAACAATGGCTTTGCAACAAAGTATTAATGTTGGTAATTTGTGTTGTCTGAAAACCTTATATCAATTTCATGCACTCAGGATGCTCTGGAGCTCGAGAACTCCAACCTGAAGAACCAAGTGAAAACACTGAAAGGCACAGTGGAGAACTTGGAGGGACAACTCCATGAGAATCAACGCATGCATGAAGAGAAATTGAAGGTAAGTGAGAAAAGCTTTAATAACAATTTATTTAGTAACATTGCAGTTTTATTTATACCACAGCATCTGTTTACTATGCATTTTCAAAAAAAAAAAAAAAAAAGTGAAATGGCCCATTGCAGATGTGAACATTAAACCCTCACATGGCTGTGTTTTAGGAGCTGGAGGAAGAACAACAGCGTTACAGGGTCCTTTGGTCCTACTACGAAGACATTAAGGTAAGCTTTTCTTTTCATTAAGCCACGACTGCTATTGTGTGTGGAAGAATATTTTTGTAGAAGTAAATAAAGCTGATGACATTTTTTGTTGAACTTCCAGTCTTCTCTGACTGAAGCTGAGGAGAGAGAAATGATTGCTGTAGCTTCCAGCGCTCAGCTGGAGAACCAGATCTCCAACCTGAAGGACGAAGTAAAAACACTGCATTGCTTATGTGAGAAGTTGGAGTTACAACTCGATGACACTCGCCGCATGCATGAAAAGAAATTAAGGGTAAGGGTAAAAAGAGACTTTTTCAGTCGTATGGTCAAAAGTTGAAAAAAAAAAAAAACCTGCACACTAAAAACAACTCTCCACAAATGATATGTTAACAACCACAGCAACACTGCTGCAAGCATTTCTACATTTTCATCACCTGCACAGTGTTTGTGCTCACAGTATGTCTGCACACGTGTGTTTCTTCATGCTTGTTTAGCAACACTTTTTCCATCGTACATATCCCCAAATTTTTTGTTGGTCATCAAAAGTATCTCAACATGTGTGTAAAAAGTAAATAAAGCCTACAACATTTTGGATGGTGAATTTTCACACTTTAACCAGACAGTGTAACATTTTGATCAACTGTGTATTGAAAAAAAAGTGAAATGGCCCATTCTTAGTGTATAAGTTTCATGGCTGTAATTGCTAACAATGGCTTTGCAACAAAGTATTAATATTGGTAATTTGTGGTGTCTGATAACCTTTTATCAATTTCATCCACTCAGGATGCTCTGGAGCTCGAGAACTCCAACCTGAAGAACCAAGTGAAAACACTGAAAGGCACAGTGGAGAACTTGGAGGGACAACTCCATGAGACTCAACGCATGCATGAAGAGAAATTGAAGGTAAGTGAGAAAAGCTTTAATAACAATTTAGAGGTGCACATAAAAAGAATCTCTTACAATTGTATGGCCAAAAGTAAAAAAAAACAACAAAAAAAACCTGCACACTAAAAACAACGCTCCAAATGATATGTTAAGAACCACAGTAACACTGCTGCAACCTTTTCAACATTTTCATCACCAGCAAAGTGTTTGTGCTCACAGTATGTCTGCACACGTGTGTTTCTTCATGCTTGTTTAGTAACACTTTGTCCATCGTACATATCCCCAAATTTTTTGTTGGTCGTCAAAAGTGTCTGAACATGTGTGTAAAAAGTAAATAAAGCCTACAACATTTTGGATGGTGAACTTTCAGGGTAAGGAGTCAGAACTGAAAAACCTGGAGCTCGAAAGGGGGAATCTGGATGAGATGCTCTTTGAGTTAGTCCGAGAATCTGAGATGAAAAGCAGGGTGAGTGAGAAAAACCTCACTGTATCTGTTTACAACTATGCATTTTCCAAAAAAGAATGTGAACATTAAACACTCACATGGCTGTGTTTTAGGAGCCGGAGCAAGAAGCTTTTCTTTTCATTAAGCCACGACTGCTTTTGTGTGTGGAAGAATATTTTTGTAGAAATAAATAAAGCTGACAACATTTTTTTGTTGAACTTTCAGTCCTCTATCGCTGAAGCTGAGAAGAGAAATAAGATTACTCTAGAGTCCAACGCTCAGCTGGAGCACGAGAACTCCATCCTGATGGAGCAGCTAAAAACACTGCAGTGCTCATTGAAGAAGTTTGAGGAACAACTCTGTGAGGTCAATTTATTGAAGGTAATTGAGAAAAGCCTTGCATTAATATGTACTTTTCACCTATCATGTAAACATGAACAGAGTGTGCCGGGGCATATTAGAGGAGAATTTAACCTCATCAGCCAATAAACTGAATCTGGGGAGGATGTTTCTACATGACATTGACCTCAAACAGGTAACCAAAATAACTCAAGAGGGTTCAGCCTATCTACTCACTTGAATCCCACTGAAAATGTAATGAATTGAAGATGAATTGCCTAGAGGAATTGGACAAAACTGAACCACAATCCTGCAGAAAGCTGATCAGTTTTCACTGTATATGTCTCAAAGCTGCTTAGTGTATAAGTTTCATGGCTGCAATTGCTAACAACGGCTTTGCAACAGAGTATTAATGTTGGTAATTTGTGGTGTCTGAAAACCTTTTATCAATTTCATGCACTCAGGATACTCTGGAGCTCGAGAACTCCAACCTGAAGGACCAAGTGAAAACACTGAAAGGCACAGTGGAGAACTTGGAGGGGCAACTCCATGCGACCCAAATGATTTGTGAAGAGACACTGAACGTAAGTGAGAAAAGCCTTAATAACAATTTAGAGGTACACATAAAAAGAGATGTTTACAATCATATGGCCATAATACCCCATGGTTGCCTTCTAGGAGTGGGAAAGAGAGGAGTAAATACGTAATGTTGTGGATTTTAAACATTCATTTTGAAATCCAGAATTGGGTTTCCACTCATTGTTTCTCACTTGAGCTCATAATTGATCTCAGCCAGTTGACTTGTGGAGCTTTCTTAGCAAGCTTTATATCTAATATGACTGAGTAAGCTCGCTAATTGTCTTTCTAAACAAAAATATTTATTCCAAATCATGGAACTCTTGTTCATAGTATAAAAGAATAGCCACCTGATAATATTTTATCATATTACTTTAGTGTTTGGGTTTCTTACATTACAGAAAGATCAGAAAAGATCAACGGACACACTCCCATAATCTACTACAAGCCACAAACCACTGACCAAAAAAATTGTGCACCTTTGATTCATATCTGCATTTGTATCTGACTTTGCATCTGTTCATTCTTAATAATTCATTTATATTCCATCTTTTGGTTGGTGAACTACCAGGGCTCTCTGGTGGAAGCTCAGGAGAATGCTCAGAATGCTCTGAACTCCATTGCTCAGCTAGAGAATGAGTTCACCCTGATGAAACGATTGAGAAGTCTGCAAGGCTCAGAAGAGGACTTTGTGCTACAGAGCTCTAGATCGCGCAGGATGTCACAAGACTCTTAAGGTAAATGAGAAAACTCTCCATTAAGCCATATTTTTTTAATAACACGAGGAGTATGCTTTTGCTGCCTGATGAATTGTACAACAGGCTGAACTCCTGATTCCCAATAACACTCCTGCTAACATTTTTCTGTTTTCTCTCTTTTTAAGATGGAATCATTGAAGTCAAAGAAGTGGAAAAAATAAAATCGTCAACAAAGATGCTGCACATCGTTTAATGTGATGAAAAAAAAAAAAAAAGAAATGAAACAAGAATTAAATAAAAGATGATATATGCAACATTTTTGAAATGTTTAGTTTGTATTAGGGTTGTCATGATACCATAAACATATCTTACAATTACTATACCAGCTGAAGTATCACGATACCATGCAATATTGTGTTAATTCATAAGTCAAATCTACAATATGAACCGAATTTACAGAAATACATAGACATAAATGAAAACAAACAAACCAGTTTTTTTTCTGGATACTTTATTAATGAGAATGAATAAATATTGGCTACTGGAAGAACTCAAAAACAATCATGCAATTGGCAAGTAACTAATTCAATGTGCCCCATATTTCATCTATTGTTCCCTAGAGCAATGAAATCATGCAAATGGAAACTGTCCTCAGAGTACTAAGAATGAACACATGAATCACATAAGAATGAGGAGCATGAATATCATGCACCAACAATGATATATGGTATACTATAGTACAGAATAGCATAGCACAGCACTGTACAAGTATAGTACAATATAAATAAATAAAAACTAGATAGGTAAATTTTGAGGACAAACTTTGATGTTGGCTTGACAAAGCCAGTCTGAAGGTTTAAAATAATTATCAGTTTGAAATGTGAAGGTAATGTGCCGTCTTAGGAAAGAAAGAGAGACTGTTAGATAGGGTGCCAATACTTGTAGAGTTGATTAGATAGATCAATAGATAGATAGCCAATACTTCTAGAGTTGGATAGATAGATAGATAGATAGATAGATTAGATAGATAGATAGATAGATAGATAGATAGATAGATAGATAGATAGGGTGCCAATACTTCTAGAGTTGGATAGATAGATAGCTAGGGTGCCAATACTTCTAGAGTTGGATAGATTGGTTGGATAGATGTGGTGAGTTATGTAGCTTGAAAAGCTCTGGGAGGAGTAGCGTTTAGAAATTTGGGGCAATAATAAAAATTAATAATAATAATAATAACAACTAGATTTGACATTTTCTGAAGAAAATGTGAGGGGTGCTTGCCTGTGCAAAATTCAACACTTACATTACTGCATTACTGCACACTGAGTTGAGGGTATTGTCATCCCCCATAATGCAATTCTCCTCACTAAGCCGATCGTTTTGAGGTATGACATGGCTGCTGTAGTTTGGTGATTAGTTTATGCCTCTTTTGCTCCTCTAGACTCATCTTACATTAGTGCGGGTTGGGAATTCCGATGGATAATTCCATGCGACGTGCACGTGGGATCAATTCCCAAATGAAAAACACTTGGACAGGTCATTCATGTCTCTGTCACTGACGGTGTGGGAGTTGGGGGGGGGGTGTCCACATTTTCCTACTATTTTCAATGGAGCCGGAATAATGCCATTTTCCAAATATTTACGGAGAAAATTCTGTACTAAATTCTGTCTACTCCATAAGACATGTGAGAGGACATGTGATACGAGCATGTCAGCCGAACCACGTCCGAGTTGTGACACCTGTGTTTTATTCACCATTCATTCTCTATGGGCCAAAAACGTGTGATTTATTTTTTTTTGTCCGAGGTTCAAACATCGTAAGTTGGATCGCTTAAAAGTCATAGCACACCTCTCCTCAATAAGCCGGTGGATTTGAGCCCTCATTCATGTCCGTAGCACAAACTGTACGGGACGAGTTATGCGCTTAAGTTTTGTCCAGAAGAAGAAGAAGAAGAATTATTATTATAATAAGTATGAGCAATAACAGTAGTGATGCTTTGCTTCGCAAGCACCACTAATAATAATAATAATAATAATAATAATAATAATAATAATAATAATAATAAGATTAAAGCAGAACTGTATGTTGGCTTTGTCAAGCCAACACAATAATAATAATAATAATAATAATAATAATAATAATAATAATAATAAGCTTGTAAAGCTGAGCAGTATATTGGCTTTGTCAAGCCAACATAACTATATTTTGCATTTTCTGAAGAAAATGTGAGTGGTGCTTGCCTGTGCAACATTCGACACCTACATGCAGCTGCACATGTGATGTCATTAGAGTACCCATAATGCAATTCTCCTCATTGAGCTGAGTGTTTTCATATGTCACATGTCTATTTCAAGGTAGTTTTGTGATTCCACTTATTTTGAGGGTTCACGTGCAAGTGACGTCCCTTGATAACCCCTTACCATTTTTGGGTAGAAAAAAAAATTATGTTCTCAGATTTTCACCAAATTGACATTACCAAATTGCATTACGGAGGTCAAAACCAACACAGTAGTGCACTTAGTTTCATTCTATCCTGCACCAAAACTGAGATATAGTATAGCGCAGTGTAGTATAGCATGGTGTAATGTAGTGTAACAGATGAAATAGTAATAGTATATTGTAGTACAGTGGTGCTTGGATGTTTGTGTACCCTTTAGAATTTTCTATATGTCTGCATAAATATTACCTAAAACATTACCAGATTTTCGGAAGTCCTAAAAGTAGATAAAGAGGACCCAATTAAACAAATGAGACAAATGATCCAATATTACATATCTGTGAGAGGCAAAATTATGTGAACCTTTGCTTTCAGTATCTGGTGTGACCCCCTTGTGCAGCAATAACTGCAACTAAACGTTTGCGGTGACTGTTGATCAGTCCTGCACATCGGCTTGGAGGAATTTTAGCTCGTTCTTCAGTACAGAACAGCCTCAACTCTGGGATGTTGGTGGGTTTCCTCACATGAACTGCTTGCTTCCGGTCCTTCCACAACATTTCTGTGGAATTAACTTTATTCTTCTTTAACCAGTCTTTGGTAGAACGACTTGTGTGCTTAGGGTCGTTGTCTTGCTGCATGCCCCACTTTGTCTTGAGATTCAGTTCATGGACAGATGTCCTGATATTTTCCTTTAGAATTCGCTCGTATACTTTAGAATACATTGTTCCATCAATGAAGGCAAGTCGGCCAGGCCCAGGTGCAGCAAAACAGGCCCAAACCATGATACTACCACCAGCATATGTCACAGATGGGATAAGGTTCTTATGTTGGAATGCAGTATTTTCCTTTCTCCAAACATAACACTTGTCATTTAAACCAAAAATTGTATTAGGTCTCATCAACCCACAAAACATTTTTCCAATAGCCTTCTGGTTTGTCCACGTGATCTTTAGCAAACTGCAGAGGGGCAGCAGTGTTCTTTTTGGAGAGCAGTGACCTTCTCCTTGCAACCTTACCATGCACACCATTGTTGTTCAGTGTTCTCCTGATGGTAGACTCAATGTGAGAGACGCCTTTAGTTGCTGAGAAGTTACCCTGGGTTCCTTTGTGACCTCGCAGACTATTACACGTCTTGCTCTTGGAGTGATCCTTGTTGGTCTCCACTCCTGGGGAGGGT
Organism: Cranoglanis bouderius; assembly: GCA_023630585.1. NCBI lineage: Eukaryota > Metazoa > Chordata > Actinopteri > Siluriformes > Cranoglanididae > Cranoglanis > Cranoglanis bouderius. Next base: position 24,129 of record JAMFTF010000040.1, read on the forward strand.
AACAGTGGCCTTGAATTTCCTCTATTTGTACACCATCTGTCTGACTGTGGATCGGTGGAGTCCAAACTCTTTACAGATGGTTTTGTAACCTTTTCCAGCCTCATGAGCTTCAACATCTCTTTTTATGAGGGCCTCAAAAATCTCATTTGTTCGTGCCATGATACACTTCCACAAACATGTGTTGTAAATCTCAGACTCTTATAGATCCCTGTTCTTTAAATAAAACGGGGCGCTCGCTCACACCTGATTGTCGACCCATTGATTGAAAACACCTGACATTTCACCTTCACATTAAACTGCTAATCCTAGAGGTTCACATACTTTTGCCACTCACAGACATGTAATATTGGATCATTTTCCTCAATAAATAAATGACCAAGAATAATATTTCCGTCTCATTTGTTTAACTGGCTTCTCTTTTAGGACTCGTGTGAAAATCTGATGATGTTTTAGATCATATTTATGCAGATATATGGAACATTCTAAAGGGTTCACAAACTTTCAAGCACCACTGTAGTGTGAATCATAAAATCTGTTGAGTTCATTCCTATTTTTTACAGAAATAATTTTAGCAATAAAAACAGCATTTGCTGTAGTTGCCAAGACTAACCCCGGGTTTTATGTGGCACAATAAGTATACATGCGTAATCACTCATTTAAAAGTGTATATTATTAATAATCATTAATAAAAAAAAAAAAAAAAATGCTATAAGAGTAGATATGCTATAAATAGCTAACTAAAATCTTGGTAGAATCTTAGTTGCCCATGTCATGCACTTTTTAGACGGTCCCTTACTGACTCCATTACTATAAAGCGCTATTGACCTGCGTTTCTGAAAGATTAGCTTCAGCTGGCTATAACGGGAGAAAATTTTTAAAAATATATTCGGTTGCACTTGGTTGTCTGTCCACTCCAGAGATTAAGAAAATATACATTTTGTCCTTTTTGTGTGTTTATTTCTTGAGAAACAGAAGACTGGAAAGACCAGCTAACGTCCATCTGTAACGTGGTCTTTGGAAATGTGGGCGGAGCAACAAAAAAAAAGGCGAAACCATTGCGAAAAGTCTGAGAGGGGGGGAGGAGGGATTCAGGGAGAGTCCATGTTCCGGAGGGCAGGGCTAAATATCTGGAATTCCGTTTCCGTTCCAGGGATTTTCATAAACCCTACAGGAAGGGCTAGAGAAATTAAATCCCTTTTTTTTTCTTTTTTTTTTGTATTTATAAGTGAGTTTTCTTTTGTTGTTGTTTATAAGAGAATGATGGCGTCCTCTCCACAGAAGTCTCCGTCCTCTCCCACTCCGCTGTCTCCGAGCTTCAGGAAGAAAGATGAGACTTTTCTCGGGAAGCTCGGAGGAACTTTGGTCAGACGGAAAAAGGCGAAAGAAGGTAAAAACATGTACAGCTCTGTCACGCATCAGTCCCATGCTGGGTTTCACAAGCTCCTTAAATCGAGTGGAGTTTTTTTTACAGTTTGTTTGGTGATTAGTTTAATGATGGGCGTCTCAGAGACTCATAAACACTGAAACACGGCGAGTAGAAACATGTTCACGGGCACGCGCTGCGTGATCCGGTCTCTTTTATCTTTATTTTATACTACATGGAAATAAGAAACAAAATGACTGCATTTCCAGACAAGATAAAAACAAACAAAATCAGCAAATAAATATATGGGATTTACATGTAAAATAGTGTAACAGAAAATTATAAAACAGTTTTCTTATATATGTGTATATATTAGTAACATTGTTATTATTATTATTATTAATAATAATAATAATAATAATAAGTTAAACCTGACACACCTAAGAGCAACTAATTCATGTAATCAGTAAATTGGTGGATGGATGAGTGGACTGATGGGCAGATGAATGGATGGATGGACTGATGGGCAGATGAATGGATGGATGGATTGATGGGCAGATGAATGAATGGACAATTGGATGAGTGGATGTTTGGATTGATAGGCAGATGAATGGATGACTTGATGGGTAAATGGATGGATGGATGTTAGGCTTGATGGGCAGATGGATGTTAGGCTTGATGGGCAGATGGATGTTAGGCTTGATGGGCAGATGGATGGATGGATGGATGGATGGACTGATGGGCAGATGGATGGATGGATGGATGGACTGATGGGCAGATGAATGGATGGCTTGATGGGTGAATGGATGGATGGATGTTAGGATTGATGGGCAGATGAATGGATGGATGGACTGATGGGCAGATGGATGGACTGATGGGCAGATGGATGGATTGATGGGCAGATGGATGGATTGATGGGCAGATGAATGGATTGATGGATGGATGGATGGATGGATTGATGGATGGATTGATGGGCAGATGGATGGATGGACTGATGGGCAGATGAGTGGATGGAGTTTTTGTTGTCACTCAGGTTTTTTGGAATCTCTGCTCCACATCATCTCAAGTGTGAGCTCCAGCACACTCGTAAGGAGTGAGTGTAGTGTTTGGAGTGTGAATCGTAACCATGTAGGGTAATGCTGAGTGTACCGTACAGGCTGTCTGTTGATTCAGAGCTCAGGCTTTATAAAGAACACAAGCACAGCTGTACAGTCACACCTCTCTTATTTACACCTTTAAGGAAATGTTCCTACACAGGTTAATGCACTTTAACCACTAAAACCACTATGCGGTTTTAACCACTAAAAATTTTTATTGGTTAATGAAGAAATGTGTTCACAAAGAATCTGGAGAATCTAAAACTGGCTTTGAGAACTTATTCAACCACAGAGATATCGTTATACAGGGCATCCGAAAAGTCAGGAACCAATGAGCGTAAAACTACATATTTTTGTATTTATTATTTACAAAATATGCTCTGGGGGGGTTTCCTCAGGGTAGTCCGATTTCCTCCCCCAAGCCAAAGACAGTCATTGTAGGCTGATTGGCATTTCCAAATTGGCTCCAAGCTCCCACCGCAACCCTGTGTAGGATAAGCGGTATGGAAAATGGATGGATGGAGAAATCTGCCTGACCATCTAATCATTGCCTTAAGAAGTTCTTGATCAACTAAAACAGGTGTGTTTTAGATTAGATTTTGGTGAGATCTACCTTCCTACAGGAAGAGGGTTGGTGACCACTGCTTTACACGTTCATTCTTGCGCACTTCCTCAGCCGCTGCATCGTGTTTGTGCGGATTTTGCTCAACATACCGTATACGGATCAAAATATTCGCTCAAGCCATTGGTTCCTGATTTTCGGACCCCCTGTAGATCTAACGATGAGAGATGCATCTTTTCATCACGTCCTCCGTTTGATGCGGTTGCCAGAGAAATGGTTGTTCATTCTGCAGTTTCCTCAGATTCACTGTTATTTTATATAAGATTTGCTACGGTCCATACAGTGGATGTCTTATTATAATACGGTCATGTTGCTGCTCGAGTTGTTGTCATGACGACAGAATGATGCCCCCAGTGCCCGTCGGTACCTGGCTTTGGACCAGCAGCATTTTGGCACCGGTATTGGGATGGATAAAAGAAGACTGGATTATGCTTAAAATCAGTACATCATTAGGGCAAGTGTTAAAGGGGTTTTTGCGGTATGTGTAAAGTGTAATGCTACTGTGTGCATTATGTACTGAACATATGGCCAGGTTGGATGGTGTAGTAAATATTGTGTGTGTGTGTGGGTGTGTGTGTGTGTGTGTGTGAGAGTGTGAGAGAGAGAGAGGAGAGTTTTGTGTTGCTGGTGTTGATTGCGGGGATTATGAGGAAGTCGTGCTCACCAGGAGGCGTTTCGCGATCCAGCACAGGATGTTCCCTCTGTAGGCATCACTGTCGAAGGAGGCGTGTGCAGTAATGCATGCTGGGTAGTGGCAGGGGTGAAAGGCTCACGGTGTTCTCGCTATAGGAGGCTGCTGTTAACACCGGGTTTAAAATAGTGACATTAATAAAGCTGAGAGCTGCTTTAGTTCAAGTACCGGAGTGTAGATGCATGAGAAGAGTGCTGCGTTTTTTTTAGGATAAAATCCACCATTTTAATGAGTTACATACCTACAAAGTTACTGGCAAAATGACATTTTAATATAATCGTCTAAACTTGTACTCGCACGCTGCTCACGCTGTTAATATAAACCGCTCATTTGAATCTAGGTTTAGTCCTACAATCTGACCAAACTATATAACACTTATAGTTATATTTTACATTTCTTTATTGTTAGTTTTAGTTGACGAAAGACGACAGTTTACGCTAGGTCTAGCTACCTCGTATTATTTGTTTTCCTAGTGGATAAAACGTTTTATCGCATCATAACTGTACTGTCGCTGTACAAAAATTGCTACTAATCCCAACCAAGTAAACAGTATAACCGGATCTTTCTTCGATTATACGTAGAGTTAACATAGATAGAAGAAGAGGGTGTGTCTCGATCTGCTCCCTGGTTCAGTAGGTCGTGAATCAGTATATCGTGTACACGAGTTCGGGCACTGGTTAAGGACCCTTAAGGACACTGATAACTGAATTTCCTGCGACCCGACTACGTGCTCGCGTTGTAAAACGTCACCAAAAATGAAAAACTTAAATATTTCAGATTTATACGTCATATAAATTTGTTAGCTTAATCACGCATTTCTGTCATGGTACTTCAGGCAGGATCGTAGGCTAGCTAGAGGATTTATTTAAATTTTTTTAAAATAAACATTTAAAAGTCGTATATAGAACGTCAAATAAAGTTAAAAACCGCTAATGTACGTAATCACATGAGAGCTACAACAACGAGAACAAGCTGCTTACATTTGTAGACAGACGCTGGCTGAGAGTTCGTTCCCTCAGAGGCTTCAGAAAACATGACATCATTTCCAGTAAGGGAACATGGTGAGCATCTCTGGTTTTTGCGGTGCATTGTGGGATTTTTTTTTTTAGGGAGCGAACGTTCCAGTGCACTGGAAGCATTTTGCGATTGAGACAGCCCTTAAAATGGCCGACTCCCTGGTTAGCGCCCTGACTACTAAACTAGGGAGCTGACTGAGACACACCCAGAGTCTAGCATCGAAATCATCCCTTCGTAATTATTTGTCTAGTATAATTTTTAAAGACGACTGAGCAGAAAGGTACAGTTCTGACATTTTCGTCTTGTTTGACATGTTGAGAGAAGTGTAACGTTTTGTCGTTTGTGTAGTGTCGGAGCTGCAGGAGGAAGGCATGAATGCCATAAACCTGCCCCTGAGTCCCACACCATACGAGCTGCATCCGGAAGATACCATGCTGGGTATGTCACCTCACCCTCCACACACACACACACACACACATTCTCTCATTCTGCACATTTTTGTGTTTTATCCTGCTCTTACACACCTCATCCAGCTCATCAGGTCATTATAGTTAGGTCCAGCGGCGGTTCTAGGAGTTTCATGCAAATAATAAATATTACACCACTGTGCTGTTGAATTCTCGACTCTGATTGGTCAGAAGGTGTGGATTTCTATAACAGCAACTCTGACAGTATAGTGGGTATAGAAAAGAATCACCCCCCTTTAAAATAATCACATTTTGTTGCTTTTCAGCCTGAAATGAAGATTGACACCGTTTTTGTTTTATCCAGCTGTATTTACTCAGTGCAACTTATAACGTCCAAATGAAAGATATAACACCAACATGTCAGAAATAGTTGGAAGAAGGATCACCCCCCCCCCCCCCCTCCTAAAAATGACTTGTAAACTCAATAAGGTGTAGCTAATCACCTTCTCAGTGGCACACAAAGCCATTTGACTTTCAACTGTGATCAGCTATGGTCATTTTGATTAGCTCAGCATGAAAAGAGCTTTCCTGGAGCATTTTGTAGTGCAACTGAAGCAAACAATCAACTATGGGTGGCAAGGCACTGTCAAAAGATCTCCGGGAAAAAATTGTGGACAAAACAATTTCAAAGGCTTTATCAATGCCTAGAAGCACAGTGAAGTCTATTATTAAGAAGTGGAAGGTATCTGGTACAACACACACCCTCCCTGGATCAGGATGTCGCTCCAAACTGGATGACAGAGCCAGGAGGAAACTGGTCAGAGAGGCAACCAAGAGGCCAGTTCTGCAAAGAAGAGTGGGCAAATATTGCAAAGTCTAGATGTGCAAAGTTAGTAGAGACATATCCCAACAGACTAAAGGCTGTAATTTAAAAAATTAAGGCAAATTAAAGCACGGGGGTAATCCTTTTTCCAACTCAGTGATTCTGTTTGTTTAAATTTTTTACATTTTTTTCTGACATGTTGGTGTTATATCTTTCACTTGGATGTTATAAGTTGCATTGAGTAAATACAGCTGGATAAAACAAAAACTGTGTCCGTCTTCATTTCAGGCTGAAAAGCAACAAAATGCGATTATTTTAAAGGGGGGTGATTCTTTTCTATACCCACTGTAGTTTCAGCTGCAATTCAGCGCACAAGTTTATATTAATGTACCAGTTGTAATACGTTAGCGTTTCTATAGTAACAGGGATTTGTGCAGCGCACACGCCATGTAATCTAAGATTAATAATAAATAGAACAAAGGATGAACAGCAAAGAAAAAAAATAATTGTCGATATGGTGCAGTTTTCTGTAAAGACATTATTATTTTTTAACATTTATGGAAGGAGTCTCCAGTGTCAGCGCTTTGTAACTGTTAGTTAATTTTCCACCACAGGAAAGTCTTAACAATAGGGCTGTGCGATTTGGCGATACATATCGTAAGACGATAGAAAAAATAGAGTCCGTTGATAGTTTGTTTAAAAAGCCACTTTTTCAGCAGCCGATTTACGTGACTAAGGTCGAAGCTAGGAGCCTCTAGCTGTGTGCTGTAACGTGACACAGAGCGAAAATAGTATTAATTGCCACACATACAACATTACTTATGGTACTACAGTTTATTTTTTTTTAAATACAGTGGCATGGGTGGTATTTTGAAGCTTTAGTATCACGATGCTGCCGTAGTGCTGGTACACCGTGCAACCCTAGTGTCAGGTGGAACAGGGAGTCAGGTTCCTTGTGGTCCGTCCCTGGCCTGTTCAGGAGATCCTTTATCCAACTTTCCTGTCTTTTCTCTTCAAACAGAGGAGAACGAGGTCCGCACCATGGTGGACCCCAACTCCAAGAACAACAGCAAACTACAGGAGCTGATGAAGGTGAGGATGAGAAGCAGCTGTTAAGGTTCTCAGTCCTACAGGCCATCGAGCATCACTGCTTAACCATGTTGTCTCACTCAGGTGCTTATCGACTGGATCAATGACGTGCTGGTCGGTGAGAGGATCATCGTTAAGGACCTGGCAGAGGATCTGTACGATGGACAGGTTCTGCAGAAGCTCTTTGGTGAGGATCCTTAGCTCCTCAGAAGTGTGGTGACATTCAGTTCAGTTCACTTCCCTCAGGTTAAAGGAGCGGTTCGTACATTTCAAGCTCTCTGCAGGCTGCCTCGTGAATTACAGATGTAATGAAATACTTACGAGCTTCCCTCTCACAAACGAACGTCGTGTTCAGAAAAGGGAAGAGCTGCAAAAATAAGAAGCGATTGCGAAAGTCAAAGTGTCCAGAAGAACTGTGGCTGGTTCTGCAAGATGCTCAATCAAACTTACCAGCTCATTTCCTTATAAAACTGCACAAATTGTACCGGAGACTATTTTTATTTTTTTTTGTCACACTAAATATTCACTTTGTTTCATTTACTACTGTTTGCTGCTCTTTATGGTATATTTTTCTTAATGTAGAAACGTTTAATTTCATTATTTTGAAGGCATCTTTGCTTTACAGCATTTCTTTGCATGTGCCTAAAACTTTTCACAGTACTGTGCAATAAAATAGTAAAAAATTAGAAAATACAAAGTGCACAAATATTGAATAAAATCCATACAAATATATATATATATATAAGCAGAAAATATAATACAAGTTTAATATGTTAACATGGTATTGTGATAAGCTTTCGTTTTTGTTTTCTTAGAATAAACCCACATTAATTAAATGTTAGATTTCTACCCATCTTTAACAAGGGTGCCAATAATTCTTCACAACAGAGAAGCTGGAGGGAGAGAAGCTGAACGTGGCGGAGGTAACGCAGTCAGAGATCGCTCAAAAGCAGAAACTCCAGACGGTCCTCGAGCGCATCAACGAGGTTCTCAAAGTCTCCACCAGAAACACCAAGTGGAACGTCGACTGTAAGCTCGTGGAGATGTTCTGCACGGACGTCACGATGATAGTTGTAGTACAGTGTGCTCAGAGCTAGCGTACTGTGAGTGAACAAGTCAGACTTAACTCTCTTACGTTCTCTGTTCCTGTATTAGCTGTTCATGCTAAGAGCATGGTGGCCATCCTGCACCTCCTGGTGGCGCTGTCTCAGCACTTCAGAGCTCCAATCCGCCTCCCCGAGCACGTCTCCATCCAGGTGGTGGTGGTTCAGGTACGCAACCTCGAGTCAGTGTGGAATATTGTGGACGTCCGTTTACACTTGGGGCTCACTTGTATTGCACTGTAGTCACAAAATCAGAGCCTGTAAGGACTGTTATTTAACATTTTATGGAAGGAGTCTCCAGTGTCAGTGATTCCAGTTTCTCTGTTACACAACATGCAAGAGATACTGGTGAGAGAACTATTAATAATAATTAATAGTTAATAAATTATTAATAAATAAATAAATAAAAATAATATAATATATATAATAAAAATAATATAAAAATAAAATAATAATTAAAAATAATATAATATATTATTTATAAATAATAAATAAAAATTGATATTAACTATTAATTAATAACTATTAATATAACATAAGCGATAACAGGAACGAACCTGTTTTCCGGACATTCCGCGATATGAAACGTAACCATAACACGATAAAATGTATAGTGTGTCATTCTTTAACAAATAAAAATCGTTAGCGTTGGTAAATTGCTGTAGTTTAGGAGAAACAACACATTTTGGGAATGTGCTGTTAAAGGTCACTGTTGTATATTGTAACAGCATGTCCTTTTGTGTTATGTTCCTTACTATAATTAGTGTCTAATCTAATAGCTGCAATAAAAAAATAGACATGTGCTGCGTCCCAATGCGCCTACTTACACTATGCACTAAAAGTATGTACTCGTTTTGTCACGTAAAACACATACTCTTGAGCGTGTAGCAAAAAGAGTATGCAAGTACTGGGACGTACTAACACCTAACGGAAGAGAACGTCGTTGCTCGGTCTCTTCGTCTGATCCTACAAGATAGACATGGTACACAACATCCAACCATTAATCTTACATGACAATAAAAAACTTTGGTTAGTGCATAACATTTTAGGTCTTGCACTAAAATACTGAAGACGCATCACCGACATTCGTTACACTCGTCCGCCATTTTTGCAGGTTGAATTCGGTGAAGCGAGCCATCATAAAACTCCTCCTCTCTCCCTCGGGTAAGGAGTTGTGGGCAATATTAGCTGAAAAAGTGTCCCGGAATCAAATCTGCCAGAAATAGTAGACCGTACGGGTACCTTTGGGATACTCAATTCAGCATACTGCGATTTGGGATAGTGGGTGAGTTGGGACGCAGCAAAGGTCTTTGGTAGCAGAGATGACCCCGAATTCAGTTAATCCATAAATACGGCTGAAATGATCAAAACATTTATTATTTTTTTTTGCAACTGCGCAAAACAATCGTGGCCCAAAGAAAAGCAGCATGTTGTGTAGAAGAAACCCAAAAGCCAAAGAAAAACAAAAAATAACCGTTGCTCAATGGCGCGACTAATTGGAGATTCGAATCCCGTCTCCTCCCTGTGTACTCGGAGCTTGCATGATCGGGGGTTTCCTCCGGGTACTCCGGTTTCCTCCCCCAGTCCGAAGATATGCACTGTAGGCTGATTGGCATCTCCAAATTGTCTGTATTGTGTGTGAATGTGCCCTGCGATGAGTTTGCACCCCCCCCCAAAAAAAAAAACAGTCAAAGTGGCTGTGTTTCAAATTCGACACTGTGCACTATATCACTAAACGATAGAATCTTTGTATATTGATGATGTTTTTAATCAAACACTCAACAGTTTGCGTGTCACGTCACATCGTTGAGTCACACCGCAGGAACACGTCCCCCTCAAACATTTTACTTCTCTAGTTCGAGAAACGAAATCCGGATCCTTTCACAGCTCCGCCCCTTCCACTGTATGTGACCGCTGAGCACGTAAAGTGCCCAGTGATACACACTTCTGATTTCTCATCAGTTGTAGTAAATTATCTGTACTTTTGCAAGTGCACTTCAGTAAATGATCACAATACCGTGTACAACACGACAAGTTTGAGACTAGAGCGTTCCTCAACTACAGTCTGCTTATTATTCACTTTTAATGTTTAATTCTGCTTGAGTGTCTGTGTGCCGTTCAGACGGTGACACATTTATGAGATGGTCCAGATGTTTCCTGTCTAATCTCAGCGTTTCATTCAGTAATGAGTGTGTGTGTGTGTGTGTGTGTGTGTGTGTGTGTGTGTGTGTGTGTGTGTGTGTGTGTGTGTGTGTGTGTGTGTGTGTGTGTGTGTGTGTGTGTGTGTGTGTGTTTCCTGACTGTCAGAAACGGGAGGGAATCCTGCAATCTCGTCAGGTTCAAGAGGAAATCACAGGCAACACCGAGTGAGTCTTTCAGCTTCTCTACCTTTGTGTTATTGTGCCTGTGTATGTACAGTTTAATGCCATCTAAATCCCTGTGTGTGTGTGTGTGTGTGTGTGTGTGTGTGTTGGGACAAGTTTATACACCCACTGATTAATATATTGTGAATGAGAGACTGAATTATGATTGACGAGCAGGTTAGGCAGACACGCACTCAGTCATGTTGCATTAAATAAGGAATAAAACACTCGGGTTTGTGCTGTTATAGGAAAATAATCAACAACGGGGCGGTGTGATGCGACCCGACACAGTCACTGTTCCCGAAGTTGCTAATTTTCCAATAACGCTACATCTGTGTTTTTTATTCCTCTTACACGACATCAATCCGTGCTTAAAGAATGACACGTTATACTTTTTATCCATTTAGAGTTATCCATTATATCAGTGAAACAAGTTATTTCCTGTTATCGCTTGCATTATAGCAGCTATAAATATTCGTTCCCACACCAGTTTCTCTTTTTTTTCCTCTCTCTTGAAGTTAATGAGACAAAAATGCAGCTTGTCAAGTTACTGTTAGCTTTTCAAGAAAGCTTTTTTAACTTTTTGTGATTTTATTTTATTTTATTTTTTCTCTTTCCTCCAGGGCGTTATCCGGCAGACACGGTATGTTTTACATGAGCCTATTAATTTCAGTCATTTTCGCATTGTTAATTTTCTATGAGTAGATTAAGTGGCACAATACCATGGTGCCGGTACTGAAATCTTAAGTATTAGTTGATTAACAATAACAATATCCATCTAATATTATTTTCTTTAAAAACTACTAAGCTTTAAAATGTTTTTTTTTTTTTTTCCTTCACAGGTAAACTCTTACACACAAATCAGTTACATTACAGTATAGATATAATAAAATCAATCCTACTGTCTTTATATGTAAACATTTCCAGTCCTAAAAATAAATTTATTTTCCAAATCCAATCTTTGACAGGATGTTACAGGATGTGATATCCGATGCACCATTTTTTGCTGGTGTCCGACACCGTCCGAGTATCGGATCGGTGCCATCTCTCTTAAATAAGCTGTGCTTTCTCTTGTCACGGTAATTGCTTCATCGGCTTATCGTACGATATTATACGGACGTGTCCTCGATCGTTTTTGCTGACCTCGGAATCGCCCATAGTGTTTACATGAGTGTTCGTTTACATAAGAATGAACGCCACCAACATTTTAGCCTTTCGCGCTGCTTCTGTCCTCTCGTCTGCTCTAAGGCTGTCAAATTAGAACTCGAATTTCGAATGTTCGTCGGATTTAGGATAAAAACGCACATCCGAATGCAAAAACTGTGCGCATTCGAATTCAAGATGTGTAGCAAGCGCTCGCACCGATTTGAATTAAAATGTACTGTTGAAAAAAATGACACGCAAGATATTAACAAAGCACTTTTGAAGAAGAAGCATCTAGAAAGACTAGTTTTAGTGTTTCAAATGACCCAGTCGTAGACAATAATGTCGGGGATTAAGGTGCGTGAGATGAAGCTGAACAGTGAATGAACAGCGGTGAACTGAAGCGCTTTACTAGCGGGTTAATGAACTCCCCCAGACGCATCCTATACACTTATGAGATCAATCAGACATTTACACAACATAAACCTAATATTACAACCTGCTTCTGCACAAAATGACGCGAATGCACAAGTGAACTTGAGCTTAAGTAAGACACCAGGTAGAACGGGTAAGTCATGTTGTGAATACGCTCTTTTTCCGTAACAGCGCACTAAAACACGGACAGTGAATAACTAAAGCTCAGATTATTCACAATTCCAATGTGTGAATATTCTCAAGAATTAAAAGTTCATTGCTCTTTGAAAGGGTGTACTTGCATTATTATGCTGTTATGTTGTCATTATATCAGTGGCATAAAATGCTCTTAAAATGACTAACATCGTTTAGCGCAATTATTTCTGGGACGATGTATCGTCCAACAAAAGTAGTTATCATGACGGGTCTGCTTTCTCTCTCCGCAGAGCGCGACGCGTTCGACACCTTGTTCGATCACGCACCTGACAAACTGAGCGTGGTGAAGAAGGTAAAGCATGAGAGACGTGCGTTTTGCCAATCGATGCCCAGAAACAGGTACCGTTTTCAAAATCAGAAACTGATCTCTGTGCTGATCTCTGTGCAGACGCTCATCACTTTCGTCAACAAACACCTGAACAAGCTGAACCTGGAGGTGGCCGAGCTGGACACACAGGTACTGAGCCCAGACTACGTCATCATACACAGGGCTCACTGTTTCGATATTCACTAAGCGCTGTTGTACCGATTCAAAAACTGATTCGTTCATCTTAGCGACTCGTTCAAAACGACTCGTTTGTGAAGAACGTACAAGAATTGTACATCGCACGGTTGCATTTGTTGTGTAATTAAATATTAAAAAGTGATTATATGTTAATTATTGTGACGCTGTCCTTAGCGACGTGTGTGTGTGGGTGTGGGTGTGTTCAGTTTGCAGACGGAGTGTACCTGGTGCTTCTGATGGGACTCCTGGAAGGATACTTCGTACCGCTCTACAATTTCTTCCTCACCCCCGAAAACTTTGAGCAAAAGGTGTGAATTTGTGTAATCCGATTTACAAGTTCATAGTCCAGCCCACGTTTTTTTTTTTTTTTTTTTCCAAATTATTTCATTGAGTTTTTTCAACATTGCAAATGAGTTGGGAATATTCCACCAGCGCCACCATTTTGCGGAACAAACTACAAACTAAGTTACATGAATGTTGAAAATGGAAATTAAGACTTTATTAAATTTATTCAGTTAGTTAGTTTAGAGGCAGTGAGCCTCATTATTAGGACATGCTGTGTTTATGAAGCGCTCTTTCACCTTTTAGTCGTCATTTCGTCATTGTCAGCTCCCTGTGAGCTTCGCCTTATATGGAGTGTTGTGGGTGTGGCTAAATGTCCCTCAGCTGCGCGGTGAACACACTTCGTAATTAACAGCTGATCGGCATTTATTAAGATATTTATGTGAGTGCGAATCTGGAGGGAGTTTTTAATCGGTTTTGCAGACATTTACGCGCAGATTTAATAAATGAGCCCTATAATTTTCCATTTTTATCTTAGATATTATAATTTTTGTTTTTGATTAACCAGAACAAGACTCGCACACTTTGACATATGATGATCTGACAATAAGAATCGATTAAGGAGCCTGTGTTTTTTTTAAATCCTGCGTATAATTAAAGCATGTGCAGTGCCGAGGCTCTCTCAGGGGCGAGGTGCTGTCGTGAGGCCCAGCCGAGCGGCAGCGAGTCCGGGTTCAGATCCAACACGCCGGGCCAAGTGGGCTCCGTACAGCAGGGCACGGCTGTAATCTGCCTCTGCACAGGAAATGGAAGAGTGACAACGGAGATTAGCGTCCAGCTGGAGACGGAGAGAACGTGAGACATTTTAAAGGACAAGTCCAAAGAACAATACAGTAGAAATAAACAAGCATACAGACACGCACATATTTGCAGGAAAAACCACTCGCTAATTCACCTTCACCGTCATGTCATGCTTGTGGCTTGGACTAGTTTTTACTATCCACATTTAGGGACTGCTGTGTTGTAGAATTAAGAGGACACAGTGAGCATTTGTGTGAGTTTGTGTGTTGTCACTTGACTCCAACTTGATTGGATGGAGGGTAAATAAAAATTTTTTTTAAATCACTCGAAGGCATTATGTGCTTTTCAAAAAAAAAAGAAATGTCGTTAGAGACCTAATCCTGAAAAAAAAAAAAAAAGACTAATCTTACCTAATGCACGTTTAAGTGAAATAATTTTTTTGTAATCTTAGGGATGCAGTCAGTTTCATTACTGTGATGAGTAACAGTACTGTCGAGAGCTTCACGTGTGCAGATGGATGTGCGTAAGTGCAGACAATATGGTGTACGTGTGAGAAGGGAAGATGTGCGTTTGATTATCAGTGAGGGGAAAAAAACGAAGACTTCAGAATTATTATGAGGGAACGCAAAAATAGTTTTAAAAAAACAAAAAAAAAAACAAACAAACAAAACTCATTGTGATCCTAAAGAGAAGGGGCGTCCAGAGTCCGGCCCCAGAGCCAAACGCAGCCCACAGACAGATGTTATTTGGCCCACGGCTTCTCTATTAGAATGCATGATAGATGGACTGCTATACACGTTGTTACATTTTTTTTCCGTTAACCTGATGGTATCAGCAGACTGTGCTAACACTGTTAGCTAAACCGCAGGATCCTTGTTTTTCTCTGACTACACCTGCAAGTTAATTTACCGAATGATTTCAAGTCATGGCAATGCTTTTTCATCGAAAGCTGTAGCGAATGCGTGTCAAGGGACTTTTGCAGTAATTACGGAATTTAATGAATGTCATGGGACATTATGAAGCAAACAAAGGTCATTGCAAAAATATTCAGAAAAGAAACGTCTAGAAGCTATCCTGGCAGGACGCAACTTTTTTCGTCCGAGCAAACAGGGTGCAGAACATTTACAAGAGCTAATAAGTGGTGATGGAAAACCTTTCTTGAATCCTTAACACTTTAATTTATGATTATTTATTATTATTATTATCATTCATAAATAATATTTTGTGACTAGCCCTCTGGGGTTTTTTTTTTAATCTGGAACCCTTTGGGGGGGGGAAAAAAAGTTTGGACTCCACCCCCCGCTATGGGGGCTCGGTAGAGTGGTTAGAGTCTGGAGCGGTCGGTCAAACTGTGACGGGATCCAGTCTCACTGATTTACAGTAGTAAGGAAGTATTGCAGCTTTGTGTAAAGAATCTGCGTATACATTTTCTCACACTTCATATAGAAGAGTCCCGAAGACTGGAAATGTGTCGTGTTTTTGTTACCGTGCTGTCTCTCCATTCCAGGTCCATAACGTGTCCTTCGCCTTCGAGCTGATGCAGGACAACGGCCTGGAGAGACCAAAACCGAGGACAGAGGGTAAATACAGACCTCTCATTCAATCGTGCAATTTAGAAACTGCGTGCAAAACATGTACCCGTCATAAACACCATCCAGAATTATTGGCACCCGTCAAGAAAAGGAGGGGGGAAAGAATAACGCGTGTAATGTGTGAGATTTCGAGCGTAAACATACGGGATACGTTATAGGTTTATTATAACACAAGACAGAACAATATCCAGAACAACATTTTTGTTAGAAAATCGAATCAATTTTGGTTGAATGTTTGTAGGATTTATAAGGAATTATCATCGTATTTGAGGCATACAAATTATTAACAAGAAGGATCAAACTTCTTGATGGTGGTTGTATTTGCTCGTTTGAAGTCCACAATATCTGTCTCAGATTTAAGTTTGTAAAACCAGTGGGCCTCATGGGGGAAGCAAAGCAAAGGATTTGAACACTACCACCCTGATACGACACCTAAGCGTTGCCAATGAGCCGCCCGACTGTGCAGATTTGACAGCAGCAATCCGAAAGCGAAAGGAATCAAGACCGAAGTGGATTTCTTCGCGCTGCATAACCAGCAGCTGTTCAGGAAGTGGATTTCTGACGCTACGCGCTTCTCGGTCGAGGTTCGCCAAAAAGGTTCAGACCCACGTAGGACGCCTCCTGAAAAATCTGACCTCCGTGAAATAATAAAATAACACTTGCTGTGTGGATGAGCTGGACAACAGGCAGAAAACAGATGAAAAGGAACAGCAAAACATCTTATTCTCTTATTTCTTCTTAGACATGTACATCTTCTCCTACCTGTATAAACTCTAAACTCCACTGAAAGGATTTCATGTTTTTTTTTTGTTGTTTTTTTTAAAAGATCTAAACCAGTCCCTGTATTTAATGTAATCATGTTTTTTTTCCCTCTCAGACATCGTGAACTGTGACCTGAAGTCGACTCTGCGTGTTCTCTACAACCTCTTCACCCGATACAGACACGTGGAGTGACGAGACACACGAGACCAGCAGCACTACGGGGATTTAACATGGCCGCATTGTGTTGTTGGTTTTTGTTACAAGAGACCACTGTAGTATGCTGTGTGTGTGTGTGTGTGTGTGTGTGTGTGTGTGTGTGTGTGTGTGTGTATATGTGTGTGTGTGTGTATATGTGTATATATATACACACACACACACACACACACACACACAGTGAGCTATCCAATAGCTATACAAACGCTGTGTTGCGTATAAAAGCTTTTTTTTTTGAGTGGGAGTTTGAACATAGACGATTCTGCAGCAAAATTCTCACACTGCTATAGCGTTCAACTGCAGAATCTTTTTTTCTTTACTCCAAGGTGCCTTTTATATATATATATATATATATATATATATATATATATATATATATATATATATATATATATATATATATATATATATATATATATATAAAACCAGGTTTCTATATATGGTTTAGACAAAACAGTATTGTGTGATTAATATGAGAAACATTTTTTTATAATTCCTTTATTTCACACAGCTGACTGGTTTCAAATCGCAATAATGAACCTTCATTCAAGCTCCGGAGTCTATACAGATCATGTGTGTGTTTGCTTTTATTTGTGTAGATGTAGATATTTGTGCATCTGAAAATCTGTCGTCTTCATCAAACTGAGTACTGGGATAAACTTGATCAAATCTGACTGAATAAATAAACTTCAAATGAATTCACTACTAGCGCCGGCTTTTTAAATTTATTTATTTATTTATTTATTTATCGTTTCATCCTCTTTTTTTTTTTTTTTTTTCTTACATTTATTCATTTTCTCCAAATGAGATCCAATCTAATTCAAGCATGGAACTGGTCAGTAGGCACAACAGTAAGTGTCTCTGGCACTTCTGAGACTTAAACTCACAACCTTCTGGTGGCTAGCTCAGAATCTGAAAGACACAACCTCAAAGAAAATGTGAAACAAATTTGAAGGCATCCGTGCCGTACAATGCGTCGTACACCGTCCACCTGCTCCTCCATGCAATTATCCGATCAGCCAATCATGTGGCAGCCGGGCAATTCATAAAATCATGCAGATACAGGTCGAGAGTTTCGGTTCATTTTCACATTAAACGTCAGAATGGGAGAAAAAATTGTCATCTCAGTGGTTGGTTGTGTCGGATTGAGTATTTCACAAAATGCCGATCGATAGAGTTTACACCGAATGGTGTGGAAAAACCAAAAACATCCAGTGAGCAGTAGGTGCGCAGGTGGAAACTCCTTGTTGATGAGAGAGGTCAAAGGAGAATGGCCAAGCTGACAGGAAGTCTTTATTAACTCCAAACAATCACTCTATACAACCACGGTGAATTGAAAAGCATCTCGGAATGCACAACTTGTCAAACCTTGAGGTTGATGGGCTACAACAGCAGATGAGCACACTCCCTCGGGTCAAACTCCTGTCAGCCGAGAACAGGAATCTGAGGCCACGGTGAGCACAGACTCACCAAACCTGGACGGTTGAAGATTGTCACACATTGGGCCCCTTACTACCAGTCAAGTGTTGGTTTTAAATATCATGCAGGGACACATTGAGAAATACAGTGGATGTTAATTCCATTACTTTGCCTGCGTGAGTCATCAAAAACGATGAGCCGCTTTGTGATTGAAGCCGTCATTACGTCCTGCATTGTGAATGCCGACATTGTGAATGCGTTGTGACATTTATTTTGATGCAGTGCGTTTGTGCATGTGATTCTGACAGACGGACACAATGTGAAATGTGAAATGTGCTAAAAAGACATCGGAACGATTAAAACGGCTTAGTTTTGCTATTTAAAAAGCTTTCTGTGGTTGACAGGACGGATCTGCGTTTCATAGAAATCTGTCAGAATCCGTCTGATTTCGTTCGTGCTCTGTGAGCATACAATGGAACGTGAAGAGAGAACAGAAGTGGCCAGGATAACTATGTCGTGGCTCATTGTCTACATTTAAAAGTATTTAAAAAAAAAAAAAAAAAAATTGTGAACGTTTTATTTTTGGCTAAACCGTTGCTGTAAACGTGGTGTAGGAGTGGGTAAGGTTGTGCTAGAGGGGCTGTAAGATTGCAGGTTCTGATCCCATGATTATGAGAGTGAGTCTCTGGCATTTCTTGAGCAATGGTTAAGAGTTTTAATCCTCGACTGCGTTCAGGTCCTCGTTAGGTGGACACATGGTCAGCCTCTGTCACTGGATATGGGTTTGTCTCGAAATCAAGTGAACATCAGAAATGAAGAGGAAAATCATCTACAGCAGGGGTCTTCAGTCTTATCCACAAAGGGCCGGTGTGGCTGCAGGCTTTCATTCCAACCTGTGTTGTTTAATCAGTTCATTTTAGTCTCCAATCAGCTATCAAGTGTGCCTTCTATCTTAGTGGATTGAAAGCCTTTTTGCGGCCCTTTGCGGATAAGTTCGAAGACCCCTGATCTATCGCATTAAATACAGCCTCATTCTTCACTAAAGACACATTTTAAACGGTGGACAAATCATAAATACATTCGGTGTCCAATCAAATGTTTTGGTTGCCTGAAAAGCTAATTGACTAGGCTAAAAAGTGCTAGCTAGCCTAATGTAATAACATATGATGAGCTAGTTCGCTAGCTAAGTGCATTAATACTAGGGGTGTAAATGTCCGGCTCCCATATGACATGATTTCGATTCTTAAGGCAACGGTTCGTTATTTTACGATTAACACTGAATCCGCTACAATGCGATTTAATTTCTTAAGATTTTAATTCTTAAGGCAATGATTCAGTATTTGACAATACCATCAAATCTTCCATATTTGATGAAACAACTAAATCTGCTAAGATACGATTCTTAAGACAACAACATAATATTTGATGATACAACTAAACTAAACTCTGCTGCAATACAGGACGATTTTGATTAAGGCAACAATACAATATTTGACGATGCCACTAAATCTGATACGATACGATTTCAATTCTTAAGGCAACAATATGATATTTGATGACACCACGGAATCTGCTACGATACGATATGATTTTGATACTTAATGCAACGATTTGATATTTGACGATAAAGGAAACGATCATGTATGATTATGTAGCACTGTGTTTGTGTAACAGTAGTTTTTTTTTCTGCTTTTTGAACCGACTCGTCCGCAAGGCAACTACGAATAAAATCTAATCATGAGATTTGTCCACCCGTGTGTTTACAGGCACCGTTTTTTTTTGTTTTTTTTTTCTCCTTTGCAGTCATTTCAGGCCCCTTACTCTAAACCCTGGCCTGCTTTTATTCTTGTGAATACGTATCTGTTAAAGCACGCTAACCTTCGTTGCTCTGTTCACACTTGCTAATGGTTTCTGTATTCTCGGGTCATGTTTTGTTGTGCTTGTTTCTTCCCATAATTACATCCTGATAAAACCAGGTTTTTCTCATTTGGCCCTCCGTCGCTTGGTTGCGTGCCTCCTCTTCGAGACGTGTGAACATCATCCTGCAAATGGTTGCCGCACCTCTGAGCGCCACATGGTGCGTATTCAGAGGGAAGCTGGGTTAACGAGTTAACAAGCCGGTGTGTTGCTCATTCTCAAGAGCCGGTTACACAGCAGATTAATTGCACACCTTCCGTCTCTGAAAGCAGCGCTATTGATTTTTTTTCTGGGCTTTTCACATCACTCGGAGTTCACGGACTTCATGCTGCTGATAGATACACACATCGGGGGTGTGTGATTGTGTGTCTCACCATGCTACTGGAGAGAAATATGTGCTTTATTAGCTGTAACAGCTACGACGAGGCAGGATGGAGCTCTTTATCCTCATGCTTTATCCAGGATTTTCTCAGAAATCTTGTTAAAGTTCATGGCTGGGGTTGCGGATAAGGTTTTCATCCGCACGAGTATTTTTATAAATCAGAGTCCAGAAGGTAGCACGGCTCGGAATCACAGCCTCACACGTGCAAGAAAGGAGTAGGTGAATATAAGGACATGAGGGACGAGTACTGTGCGAAACATACGCCGCTTTAATCTTCACCTCAAATCTGTTATTTTTAACGTCTTAATGTTTTGCTGCACTGGAGCTAACAGGTAAAGGAAGTAGATAGGTACCAGTGTAGCACTGCGCAAACCGTCGTCCAATCACGGACCCGTGTCAAACCATATCGGGTCGTTCATGTGGATTACGACACTCTTATCTATAGAAATGGACAACTAGAATGTCACAGAGATGGAGAAAAAAACAAAAAAAAAAACAGTCGTAGATCATTTGGTGCCGGCATCAGACTCAGGCTGGAGGTGAGGCCCAATTTGAAGAAGTAGGAAGATTTTAGACGATGATAAAGTTTTAGTTTAATCTTTTTTCAAAAAAAAATTTATGAAGATGCTCCTCAGAGCAACAGCGCAAAACAGAAGAAGCAAACTTCAGACACCAAACATCTACACTGTTAAATTGCACTTAAATTGCATTCTTGATGAATTTTCTATAACAGTAATAACAACAATAATTCCGGCTGTAACACAAATGACAGGTTTATATTACTCTCCTCCTTCCAATGCATTACTGTTTCTATAGTAACAGCTAATACGGTATATTGAGACTTTTTTAGTGGACACTTCGTATAACAGATTTTAGAAACACTGTTATTAACAAAGAAAAACGTATTATAATTTATGATACAGCGAAGTATTCTGTTAGGAGATGTTTATTTATCATTTATGGAAGGAGTCTCCAGTGCTTTATAATGATCAGTAAGTTTCCCACCATGGATGGAGGGAATGATGGAGATGGAGATGGAGAAACTAGAGTTTTCTAGTTTCTCGGTTACATGACAAGCTGGATTGTCGTTTTTGTTGTTGTTTTGTCTCATTAACTTCTCTCAAGAGAAATTTAAAGCTGCTGTAACATAAGTGATAAGAGGAACTAACTTGTTTCACAACATTAAATCGAACAATAAGCAAATAAAAAGTGTAATATTTGTTTCATTTTTAAATTAAAAAATTGAAATTGTTGGCAAACCACTGTGGTATGAGACGATTAACGTACTTTGGGATGTGCTGTCACAGGAAAATCGTCCACTTTTAGGTGATAACGGTAACTCAATCGAGTTTTGACATTGATTCGTTTCTTATACACAGCGTGGTCCTTTGTGTGTTATTCTTCACAAAAAGAATGTGGAAAGCCAAACGAGCAATAGGCGAAATAACTGGGTGGATGTGATGAGCGTAAAATAAGAATAACACTAAGCACTAAGTTTTATTCCTAATATTGATTCGTATAACCCCTTAAACTCCTGCCTTATTAGAATACATTATTCAGTAGTGAAACGAACGACACGTATATATTTATGAGCGTGAAGAATGTATATGTGGACCTGCTGGAGTTTCATTGATTTAAAAAAAAGGAGTTTAGCCTTCAGCAATGCTTCCTTCTACATGCATTACAGTCAGAAAAACCTCAAAACAAATAACTGTAATGGAATAACGTGAAATATAAGTGAATTCATGCTCTAGGAAATAAAAGCCTCCTTATGGGAGAGTATCAGTCAACGTTGCACTAAACCGGATTTCTGAATCCCAGCGGCTCGGCTGACAGTTACTTGAAAGCATTTTAATGCTGTGCATTGCAGTATCATCCTCGGTCATCCTATTTACTGCTCTCAGCCTCGGCCTCCTCTGACCACAGGGGGGCAATCATTCACGCACAGATCCTATTTGCCCTTTTGAAAAAAAGATACCGAAAGCCCCCATTAACCGTAAATTCGCTGTTGTCCGAGAAGAATTAATTCCATCATATGGGAAAGTGAAGGATTATTACCTACTCGTACTAATGCGTGTGTGTGTGTGTGTGTGTGTGTGTGTGTGTGTTCATGCAGTGGAAAACAACAGCGTGCATGGCATGTATGGTTACTCTGTTGACCTTTGCAAGATGGGTAACATTTCACTCGTCATACAGTATAACTGACATATCCCTGTCATAAACATGTCATGGACGACCATGCGTTGCCATTAGAGTTTATGCCAGTGATATGAATGTCATGTTACCATGGTAGCTGCTGTAGCGCTTAATGATATGACATGGCCGTGCACTCTAGCTAGCATGCTTTATAACATACAGGTACGATACGTACACCGATCAGCCATAATGTAAAACCATTGACAGATGACGTGGATAACACTGATTATCTCGTTACAATGGAATATGTCATGGGGTGGGATACATTAGGCAGCAAGTGAACAGTCAGTTCTCGAAGTTGATGTGTTGGAAGCAGGAAAAATGGGCAAGCTTAAGGATCCGAGCGACTTTGACAAGGGCCAGATTGTGATGCCTAGACGACTGGGTCAGAGCATCTCCAAAACGGCAGGTCTTGTGGGGTGTTCCCGGTATGCAGTGGATAGTACCTACCAAAAGTGGTCCAAGGAAGGACCATCATGTGGATGGTGTCACTTACCTGGGAAAGAGATGGCACCAGGATGCACTATGAAGGCAGAAGAAGGCAAGCCAGCGGAGGCAGTGTAATGATCTGGGCAATGTTCTGCTGGGAAACCTTGGGTCCTGGCACTCATGTGGATGTTACTTTGACATGTACCACCTACCTAAACATTTCTACACCCCTTCATGGCTACGGTATTCTCTAACGGCAGTGACCTCTTTCAGTAGGATAATGCGCCTTGCCACACTGCAAATATTGTTCAGGAATGGTTTGAGGAACATGACAAAGAGTTCAAGGTGTTGACTCGGCCTCCAGTTTCCCCAGATCTCAATCCGATCGAGCGTCTGTGGGATGTGCTGGACAAACAAGTCTGATCCATGGAGGCCCCACTTCACAACTTACAGGACTTAACGGACCTGCTGCTAACGTCTTGGTACCAGATACCACAGCACACCTTCAGAGGCCTTGTGGAGTCCATGCCTCGATGGCTCAGAGCTGTTTTGGTGGCAGAAGAGGGACCTACACGATATTCGGCGGGTGGTTTTAATGTTATGGCTGATCGGTGTAGTTTATAAAAGTACCATAACTTAGGGGTGTGATGTTATTGGAAAATAATCAGCAATGGAAGCTGAGTTACTGTTACCACCCTAAAGTTGATTATTTTCCTATAACAGCACATTCTATAGTGATTTAGTCCTCTTATACTGTACATCAGCAGTTATGAATTGCCAACGATTGTGAATTTTAATTTATTAGAGAACAGGTCATTCTTTTTTAAATATATTTTTAGTTACAAGTTGCACAAGTTAGATCCTGTTGTCGATTATGTTATTTTTCCTCACCAGCTTCTCTCTTTTTTAAAGGGTTAATAAGACAAAAAAATTTTTACAGCTTATAATGTTACAGAAAAAACGGAAGGTGCAAATTCCTCTTAGAGAAAAAAACTGTCCATCATAGGGACCTTTACTCGGATTTCTTTATAATGTTTGTGATAGGAACCAGGGTTCATGATGTCTAGATTATCATGTTCATTTGTTATCTAAACTACGAAAAGCCACGCAGAACTCCTGATGTTTTTGTATGTCCTGATGGTCACGCTGGTTCCTGATGGTTTTTCATTATGATTCCATTCAGATTCACTCATTTTTTCTAGATATAATATGCAGAATTAAAAAAAATAAATAAATAAAAAAAATAAATCAAATTCAAGCTGATGTAACTGTTCACAGGTTTTGTGTGGGATAATAAAATATGCAAGAATGCACAAATATTTGGTGCTTTCTCTTGTACGGTAGTTTAGTCAGGTCTGCTCAAATTATGTACTGACCAAAGTTACAAGGTGTGTCAGATAAATGTAGTGGAGTCAAAAGTATCTTTTAAAGATAGCGGAGTAGAAGTTCAAAGTCTTGAAATGGTTGAGTGAACAAGTGAAAATTCCCCTAATATGTAATGTAATTTACAGTAATGAATTATGGTTAACCTCCATCTGTGTGTAGGCCTATTATTAGTAAAATGCGCTTTATGGCCAAAAGTATGTGCACACCTGACCATCACACCCGGATGTGGCTCTTCCCCAGACTGCTGAAAGCACACAGTTGTATAGAATGTCTACAATTTCCCCTCATTGGAACTAAGAGGCCCGAACCTGTTCCAGCATGACGATGCCCCTGTGCACAAATCGAGCTCCATGAAGACACGGTGTGTTAAGTTTGGAGTGGAAGAACTCAAGTGTCCTGCGCAGATTCCTGACCTCAACCCGACTGAACGCTTTTGGGATGAACCGGGACACCGAATGCACCCCAGGCCTCCTCACATGACATCGGCGCCTGACCTCACTAATGCTCTTGTAGCTGAATGATCACAAATCCCCACAGCCACGCTCCAAAATCTAGTGGAAAGCCTTCCCAGAAGAGTGGAGCTTATTATAACATCAAAGCATAGACTAAATCTGGAATGGGATGTTCAACAAGCACATATGGGTGTAATAGTCAGGTGTCCACAAACTTTTGGCCATACAGTGTGCAGGCAAGTATTTATTTATAAGTCTGAATAAGTCTGAAAAATGTATACTATTATGATATTTTAACTTTCGATGTTTAAAGATGATATCAGTGTAGCTAACAGTAGATGGTGTGGTCTTTTGGCCCAATACTATGGCACTATAGACATTAATGGATGACCGTCACTTTGCTATTCAAGTTTTTCCACAAACCAAAGTGTAAAACCATTTGAGCTCTTAAATAAAGAACAAAACACTTGGAAGCATGCTGTTATAGGAAAATGATCAACAGTTATGTGGTGTGATGTGGAATGGCTTGAAGTTATTATAACCACCACTTTTTAAAAATTTTTTATTGTGCTTGCCATCTCGTCGCTAACTAGCTGAGCCAAGTCTCTGCTGTAACTGCATCATATAATCGCATTGCATTGTGGTACTTTGCATAGCATTCGCACCGACGTCTCCACTATTTCTATGCTGGATGGCTCATTGATACGATGCTGGAAAACGGTGAGTGATTAAACTAGCTTTTGCTCTTTTGTTTTTAGGCAGTAACAACAAATCCTGAGTATTATCACGTATGTTTGGGATTATTGGATTTTTTTTCACCTATTCTACATCATGTACCACAAATAACAATGATGTCAAAGCGACACAGGACACAGGAACTTCTCACAGGAATAACGACCAACACATTAGCACTAGACATTTTTCAATATGAACATATTGTAATGTGTTACAAGGTGGAGTTTTCCTTTAAGACGCAGACTTTGGAAGTATTCCTTTAAAACTGTCACTTAAAAATAATAAAAAATAATCACAAGGAACAATTTGAGTGTGTGTGTGTGTGTGTGTGTGTGTGTGTGTGTGTGTGTGTGTGCTTATTTGTATATCTTGGCATCCCCATGAGAATAGGAATATTTGGCAGTTTTGACCTTGTGGGGACTTTTGCTGTGTGTGTGTGTGTGTGTGTGTGTGTGTGTGTGTGTGTGTGTGTGTGTGTGTGTGTGTGTGTTTCTTTGTTTGTTTGTATATCTTGGTGTCCCCTGAATGATAGGATAGATAAACTTGACAGTTTTGACCTTGTGGGGACATTTGGTTTTGTGTGTGTGTGTGTGTGTGTGTGTGTGTGTGTGTGTCTGTGTGTGTGTGTGTGTGCGCGTGCGCTTGTTTGTATATCTTGGTGCCCCCACAAGGATAGGATAGATATACTTGACAGTTTTGACCATGTGGGGACATTTGGTTTTGTGTGTGTGTGTCTGTGTGTGTTGGTGTCTCCGCAAGGATAGGAATTCTTGACAGTTTTGACCATGTGGGGACATGTGACTTTGTGTGTGTGTGTGTGTGTGTGTGTGTGTTGGTGTCTCCGCAAGGATAGGAATACTTGACAGTTTTGACCATGTGGGGACATTTGTGTTTGTGTGTGTGTGTGTGTGTGTGTGAGTGTGTGTGTGTGTTGGTGTCTCCGCAAGGATAGGAATACTTGACAGTTTTGACCATGTGGGGACATTTGGCTGGTCCCCATGAGGAAAAAACCCCCCAAAAAATTAACTTCTAGATGCTGAGGTTAAGGTTAGAATAAAATGAACTGGCTGCATTAATAATGATGTCAATGGAAGTAAGACAGCCGTGTGTGCGTGCGTGTGTGTGTGTGCGCGTGTGTGTGTGCGTGCGTGCGTGTGTGTGTGTTATGACGGAGAGGTTGTTCCCTCTGAAGCTCCGCCTGAAGCCTCTCCGTCTCTCCGCGTTCACATCATTCCTGCTCTCATTCCGCACATACCTCACATCGCTGGAGATTCACCTACTATTTACCTTCTCAAAGCTGCCCGTGCTGACAGGGAAATTCGTCTTTCTTAGCTTTTTTAGCTTCACTTCTATCTATTAAAGCTTGAGCAAACAGGTCAAAAAGCACAGATCATTCATTTTTATGGGGTTTTCGGGTAAGTTCTCCTCCACAAGTGCTTACTGTAGGCTACACAAGTTAGATACTGCTCTCTCTATAGCCTACTACCACTTCTATTACTACCTCGGTTTTATTTTATTCATTTATTTATTTTTTACGACTTTCTCATGATTTCGCGGACCTTTCCCCCGCAAACTTACGTGTATTTCTTGATTCGTATTTATAATATCCGACACTGATAACAGACTCATTACAAACAATGAGTAATTTGTAGTTTGTTTTGCCTGCACTTTTTTTTTTGTTGTTATCCTAGCCATCGACCCCCTTCCCTTCCCTCCCCCCCCCCCGCCATATCTTATCGGTTTTTAACTTCACGTTGATAAAAAAATGAATGAATGTATTTCTAAAGCGACATTTTTTTTGCTTTTAAACACCGCTGACTTTCAGAAAGCTGATGTTATGTTTGTGTTTTCTGTGTCCCCAGCTAACCTAACCTTAAACTAACCTAAAGAGGACAGGACGGCGGAGAGCAACATCACCTCACCTCACTTCACTTCACTTTTGGACATTTTCTGCGATTTTTCTCAAAACCACCGACGTGAAAACTGGATACAAAACACCCTCGACGGAAGACAAATCTACAACCGGTTTAATTCCTTCTTTATTGTAAGTTTATTTCTTGCTGTCTTTAACTGTAACCGAGACCGAATCCATTGTAGCTCAGTTACGCTGTTAACGCTACATGTCTCCATCCATCCGTCCATCCACCCATCATGGCGAAAGTGGTCTGGTTTTGTTTTTGTTTTTTTTAAACTAGGGGTTGTTGTTGTTGTTGTCATATAAATGGTTGTCTGAAAAGCTCAATTAGGTTCTCTACATACATTGTGCACATAGATATATTCGTTTTTTTTTCATCAACACGGCGCTGTTTAGTTTTGAATGCACGGTGTCACCGGCTGACCGAAACTAACTCGCCGCCTATTTTTGGACGTTTCACTTCGAAACTTTCCCACAGGAACCCGATGTGTCTAAAACGCACTTTAAATGATACATTTCACTATTTAGAAAATCAACTAAACTACTAATACACATACATTAAGCGTATGTGAAGCGTAAACGTGACTCTGTAGGGATTAAACCCGCAAAACGGAGGAGGAGAAGTTAGTTAGCAACCGCCGCTAGTCGGTAAACTGGAAAGGAGCTTAAACCGCTGTTGTGGTTCGTTAACTAGTTAGCTGTGGGCTATTTTTATATATATTTTTTGCAATATACAGCATTTTTAGTGCTTCAGAACTCTCAAGTTATTCCCGTCGGATTATTATTTTTAGCTTTTCTGTCACTGCCTGGAAGGTTTGAGTACAGTAGTGTAGGGAGAAAGTCCACCTTTAGGACTTTGTTAATCATTAATATGTAAAGGCTGTGAAAGCTCCTTCAGTTCCTTCATATTATTACTATGTATATAAATAAATAACAAACCCCATTTTTTCCCCTTTATTCACGTTTAAATTTTTTATAACTATCAGCGGAATTTTCCCACAAATAAATTGTTGCTTTACTATATTTCATAAAATGCTCAATATGTTAATATGTTGCAGGTAGTTAACTGGTGTTTCTTACTGTCCATATATATATATATATATATATATATATATATATATATATATATATATATATATATATATATATGTATATTTTTATGATTTATATAAAATATCAATATTTAGTGTGAGAAAGCTAAGCAAAGGAAAGAGCATGTGATTTTAACCAATGTAATGGTTTCATTGTCGCTTCTGAGCTTTCGAATGATTACCCAGCGTTTTCAGATCATGTAGCAATAACAGGACAAAAATATTTTGAATCCAGAAAGATGTCTTAAAGTCTCTGATCGTATTTAGTATTTAACCCAGGCCCATATAAAGCTCTCAATCTCAGACTTAATGTGTTTTTCACAATTTAAATGATTCACAGAGCAGAAACTTTAGTAACAGAACAATAGAGGAAAAACGCACCACACTCCCTGACCGGGACTCCCCTGTGGGAGCAGGGGATTGTGGGAAACAGGGGAGGAAGGGAGGAAGGGAAAGGGGGCCTCATTGTTGCGCTTTGAGGGTCTGAATCGCTCCACAGCCGGCCCTATTCTCCCACTGACATCTGGTTTAGTGTCAAACGCACCTGTAGGCTAAACGGCGGAGAAGTGCGTGTGTTCAGCGTGCTGTTCTCCGGGCAGAGGAGAGACTTGTTTGTTCTGTGTGTGTGTGTGTGTGTGTCTGTGTGTGTGTGGGGGGGGCACCCTGGCATATTGTCACGCCAGCAACAGGCGTCAGGAGTGCAGGTGCCAGATGGTGTGATTCGATGCTATCTGGTAATTTAGCTTATCAGTGCCATAATGGTTCATTTCTCTTTAACGTGTGTGTGTGTGTGTGTGTGTGTGTGTGTGTGCGCGCACAGAAAGGCGGAACGGCTCTCTTTTGAAAGCCAGGGACGTGAGAGTGGTTTGGAAGTTTCTAGAGCCACCTGTATTATCTCAGATCTTGTGATTGAATGATCGCAGAAGGCGCAGTGTGTAAAATGTTTCCTGGTGTGTTTCAGAGGTATAGCAGCAAGACTCATGTCTTAGACACACACACACACACACATTGCATGAGTGTGTGTGTGTGTGTGTGTGTGTGTGTTTGGCAGACAAACCGTAAGCATTCACACTGTGTGCAACAATGCTTAATGTGCACTAGGGCCGTGCAATATGGCAGTATATCATATACAAGATATACGAGATGATATGAAATGCAGCGAATAGCGTGTCTGTAATAACAGAGGAGTGTCACTTAAAAAACGCCCCTGAAAAACTGGTTTCACCTGCAAAAGAAAAGTTCAACAAGGAAAAGGAGGGAAAATGAAACAGTTTGTACAAATATAGGCTTTAACATATAATTGCAGATAAAGCTGTGTGCTCAAAGTTGATTATTTTCCAATAACAACACGTCCTAAAGAGTTTTAGTCCTCTTACACTGCAGCACTTATGATTTTTTAAAAAAAACAAATCTTTATTAAACGATGCGCTTTATCTGTTTCTTCTTACATTTAATGTTGTGGAACTTGCGTGAAACTAGTTAATCATTCCCTCACCAGCCTCTTTAAGTCTTTATTTCTGTCTCTCTCAAACAAACAAACACACACGTAAATTTACAGCACTGACACTGGAGACTCCTTACATAAATGTTAAATAAGTTCAGTCTCCTCATATATCAACAGTTACGCACGTTTTTAAAATCCCTTCACGTGACGTGTCCGGCATACAAGTCTCCGTGTAAGTTGTTACTACGGAAACGACAAAGCACTACCTTCAAAGGTACCTGCTGTTATAGGAAACGAAATCCACACCTCCTGACCAATCGGAGCTGAGAATTTAACGACTCGGTGCTGTAATATTGCATTATGGAGTTCATTATCAGGCCGGGCTGTGTTTTTCACAGACCCGTTTGTCCTCGTTTAAACACGTACTGTTAAATGTAGTCGAATGTAGCGTTAAATGAGTCAGATTTGAGTTTCACTCCACAGCTGATTAAACAGAAGACCTGCATCAGATCAGATAAATTTCCCTGTTATTCTAATATTAGCTAAAAGAGTAATAATTGATGTGCACTTGTTGTGCAGGGCCTTTTCCACCTACACAACCTTTAGAGACAACATCAGTGTTGTTTAATATGTAGCAGGTTTAATGTCTGACTGTCTGAATATCGTGTAGACACGAAGTAATAAAGTGTAATAATCGATATCAAATACAGTAAAACCCCAGTATCTGCAGTTTCAGTTGACCACGGTCCGGAAAAATGTAATAGAAAATTCAAATAGCGTGCCTTTCTGAGTAACGTGATAAAAATCTCGGCCCCACCCGGGACGTTAATCATCCCTTTGTCCAGCTTATCCAGGAAAATTCTCGAATTTCATAGGGGAAAAAAAAAAAAATTGTATGCTGAGGTTGCTAGGATGTGTAGTAAGAACGAATCTTCTATCTAGGGCTGGGCGATATGCCGATATAATATCGATATCGTGATAAATGATTAAGCGATACACTTTTCCCAGATATCGTTGGTATTTTTATTTATTTATTTATTTATTTATTTATTTTTTGCCTTTTTAATAATTGCAAATTAAACGTTACTGAATGGATGCCGTTGATTTGACGTAAATGCTCTTTGTCTTCGTAGACATCAAAGAAAAGTGTCGTCAAGCTCAGTTTAACAGTTTTTTTTGTTGTTTTGTTTTACTACTCTTCTGCAGACAGGTCGTTAGTTAAATTATATATCGTGATAGAAATGTCCTCGAGTATCGTGATATGATATTTTTGTCATATCGCCCAGCCCTACTTCTATACAGGAAATTGTGAACAAAAAGAACTACCGTATTCCCTAATCACTCCCATCCTGACTTGATTGCCATGCTGAAGTCACATGTAGCACTGTATCTGCTGCTGGATCAATCACATTATGTGAATTAAATGATTTTACATTGATCTTCACTTCCCGACCAGTCACTCCGAACATCCTGTGCATCACCGTTATGATTCTGAAGCGCTAACTGTCCTTTACTGTATACACTACCAGTCAGAACTGTGGATACACTGTACAGTGGAAGGACTTTCGTCATCCATACTGTTGTGGTAATAACGAAGACGTTCATAATATATAACCATGACCAAGAAACGTATCAGCAGCATCAAGCAACGAATCAAAACGGTTTCATGTTTGAAGTTCTGTACAGTGTTCCTGATGCACATCCTCGGCATCTTCTCAACCAGCTTCGTGAGGAGCTTCACCCTGGAGACTTTTCTCGTAGTCCTCAGCTTCTCCGACGTTCTCTGCACAGCACTTTAGTCAAGGAAAGTTGTTTTTAAATGTGATGTATAAACACATTTTCTAAATCAAAGCTACTCGTGTACAGTTTGCTTCAGAAGTAAATTCACACATTCATTAGCTTCATCAGCAGAAATCTAGATCAGATTGCCATGAAGAAGAAGAAGAAAAAAAAAAAGAACAATTTCAATCCGATCCTGTAACAAATGGAAAATATACGAGGAATCGGATTCGGAAAAATTTTTTTTTTTTTTGTAATTGGAATGTTTACGTACAGTATAAAGATTTTATAATTGTACTCTAGTCTGTACTGATATATTAGGAATGGAAGTGAAAGTTTAACTGAACCAAAAAAAAAAAAAAAAATCTGTGGTGGTATTTATAGCTAAGAATAAAAGCTTAGTAGTTTTAAAAGAAAAAAACGATCAGATGGGTTTGGACATCAGCGGACATGTGACATTTCGTTATCGGGAAAGAATTAGTAGTGTAGTGCTAATTTCTACTAAAATGCGTTCATGAAAGTGAAAAGTACACATTCAGGTCAGTTCGCCTGTGTGTGGAAGAAGAACCCCGATCCAGATGTCAAAAAAAAACATCATATCACGAAGGTTTTTTTTATTTTTTTATTTTTATACACGATACTGATATGTGTCACGATACGTCGGTTTGCTGAATAAACCTCAGCGAGACTGACGAATAATGATACTGTTATTTAGTGTATAGGATAATGAGATATTGAACAGTAAAAAGGGGGGGGGGATTCTGTACGCCACTGTAATTACATTTTACAAGTGTAAATATTCAGCGCAAAACTCCGGCATCCAATCAGCCGCTCCTAATCCGAGTTTGTAACGATATCGATACTAAAACCTTGTGTATGAGCCAGTACCCGATATTATTTACTTTAAAAGGCTACCATGGAAAAACGCATAGCCAAGACACGAAACCGCAGCTGTCAGACAAAAATCACGTAATAAATAAATAGAATAAGGTATAAGTATAAATATACAAAAAATAAGTCCTAAAATGCACATTATGCACCAAAAGGATTGCGTTTCAATTTCGTTGTGTTTGTACAATGACAATAAAGACTTTCGATTTCAATTTCAAATATTCCATTTCCGTTTGTTACAGGATCGGATCTTTTTTTTTTTTTTTTTTTTTTTTTCTCGCATGAAACCAAAGCTTTTCTTATTATTTTATTTTTGGTTCAATTAAACTTTCAGTTACCTGGCAAATATAGTGAATATAATAAAGTGTAGAGTGTAAATATAATAAATTCCTAACACATAAAACATTCAAGTCCTAAAACATGTCCAGTTCTAAATAAAAAGATTTTCAAAATCCATTTCCAATCCAGCTGTAACAGGATCAGATCAGCATTTTATTTTATTATAGTGATATAACGGAGACAGATGTTCGTTTGAATTGTGGGCGTGCGTGCGTGCGTGCGTGCGAGACGATGTAGCGATGTAGCGATGTAGCTGTAGGATGTCTGGAGGCCGTGCGGTTAAACGACACGTCTTTACTGTTTGATGCTGAACTTCAGATGAAATCAGAACGAAAAAGTTCGCCAGCCTTTAATACACAGACAGCAGCTTTAAAGCAACAGGTGCCGGGTGTCTGGTCCGCCGCCGCCGCTCCTGCGGGGTTAGAGCCTTACTCGGGATTAGTGCTTATTCGGAAAGTTAAACAGAGATTAAGACTTGAGTCATCATCCAGAGG
>JAMFTF010000040.1:62500-145000 GCA_023630585.1 Cranoglanis bouderius
GAGGCGACGGTGGTGAGGAAAAACGCCCTGAGAAGACATGAGGAAGAAACCTTGAGAGGAACCAGACTCAAAAGGGAACCCATCCTCATCTGGGTGACACCGGATAGTGCGATTATAAATAAATAAATCCCTTCTATAAATGTACCAACACTACATGGTCAAATAGCAGTTGTGAGACCATGAAAAATTCATTACAGTTTTTACATGAAATCTGTTTTGTTGAACTTCTCCACTGTCCACTGATGGAGACTTGAGTGCAAAACTGTTTGTGGCAGCTGTAGTCCTAGCCATCATAGCATAACTGTTCATATGAATTGAGGTCCAAAGCCATCTTTATGGTTTTTAAGTGGTACCATCCTCAGTAATCTCAATGATCTTTAGGCTGCACCGTGTGGGGCCATCCTCAGCAGCAGCATGTGACTTCCTGTTGATGAGATCTGCAACCGGAAGTAGGGCATCAGGATGGATCAGGCAGGTCCGGGGAGCAGAAGGGGTCGGGATCACTGGCATCTATGATCACAGGATCACTTGGGGCGACAGCATCCAAACATCCCAGTTGACCACAACACTCTATGCCTGTGAGACCTCTAGATCTGCTCCTTTAACATGTTGAACTAACCTGGTTAACACGTCTCTATACATGACCCTCATTCATATTTTGAATGTGACATCGTCATCTGATAACGATATAACTACTTAAGATCACAGTATCTCTGCTACAAAACAGAAAGCAGCTCGAGTCCACAGCCTCCTTTTCTGGACGTCTGTCTTTATTCCTCTGTTTGCTCAGAGACAGTCACGAGCAAGCCTCGACCATGCTGCTGCTCCGGAGGTCACGTTTATTTGTACGCAGCTTCCCCTTCACTTCCTGGAGGAGGAACTGTAAGACGGCGCAGGCCGAGCTGACACCCCTCCCCTTCAGATAATAGCTAGCTCTGACTCGGCAAAACACGGCCACGGCGCTCATGGGATACATCGGCTTCACAATAGAGCAGGGGAAGTGGCTCTCCTCCGGGACTGTGTGCGTACAATGCTTAGGAAGTGCACTTTGTGTAGGCTCTCTGGCACCGTATCACACCACACTCGGTGAAACGAAAGCGGCTGAACCGAGTCTGCAGGCGTATTTGCTTGGGAACACTTTAACACGTTTGAAAGGAAAGGAAATGGGTGTTTGGGGTTAACGGATGTAAGGAGTAGAAAGGAATGATGTGTATTTTGATCCAGAGATTTATAATCCATTACATGCTAATTATATTTCCTTATGACTTTGGGACATTTATATAAGAGAGCATTCATTTTCCCTGCAGCAACAGTCGAGTCATGCAACAAAAGAGTCTCTGACAGTCTTAAGTGAAAACAGTGTAGTAACATCATTGTGATACATTGTGCCACAGTCTTTTCCTAACATTTTTTTAAACTAACAGATACGAACTCTGATTGGAAGCAGTTGGCTTTATGTGAAAGTTTTGTACTGTTTTAAATCCAGAGAAAATCGCTCACCATGTCGTCAGGAGATCACAAGTTCAAATCCCGATGAGGCCACCAGGAGTCTAAGAGAGCAAAATTGGCCGTGTCTCTGGGATGGACGCATGGCATCGTCTCTCCGCTGTCGATCACAGCAACACTAGCCAATCAGGGGCTTCTGTGAGTTTATGTATGTGGAAGAGGGCGGATAGCGCTCTCCTGCGAGTGTGTCACCCTGCACACGTTCACATCCCTATACCGCGCATGCGTAAAAAACGTACAAACGCATTTATTTAAAAATGCAATCTGAAGGTTGTACAAAGTGACATTAATCTTTAACGATGCTATCAAGCTGGACCGCAGGCACAACAACTGCAGTACAACATCGTCCACCGTCTTGTTTTGTTTTTTGAGTTGGATGGGTCACATGAGTGCGTCACGACTAAAAGTACGTCATCTTTTCTGAATATCTCCGTTTTCCCAGGCCTCTTGGGAGAGCGTTTTCGAAAAGCTCAGTTTTCACTGGACAAAAACACCGTCTCATTGTGGACAGAAGGCCAAAACGTAGAGGGAAAAGATGCGTTTCCAGATTTATCCGGATTAATGTGGACGTAGTTCCAGAGGATGCATGTGTTAGCCTTCACCCTCCCTGATTGCTAGCTGTTGTACGATAGGGGAGAGCTGGCTGCTGGGTGGGAATTGGCCAAGACTAAATTGGGGAGAATAAAATCGCAAAATGTAACATTTTATACAGATTTTTTCTCCCCTTTTCAGTGTTATTTTAACATCTACAGAAATAAATTATCATTAAACTCTTAATTAATGAGCTTCATTTAAAAAAAAAAAAAAAAAAAGAATCCAACAATACTTTTTGGTTTTGCTTGCAGTTTGTTTGCAAACTCTAGATATCGTGATAATTGATAATATTGAATATTGTAGAAATATCCCTAGTATTGTGATTCGATATTTTGGTCATATCACCCACCCCGACCTGCTACCAGTGTCCCTGTCTATCGGACAATCTATTCAAAGGCACTCGTTTCATAAAATGTTTTGCGGGAACTATGGAAACGATTCTATCAGGCTAATGCTGCGTTCGACTTGCCTCAACTCGGAATTACAACATTTTTTAAACCTTCATGCATTCAAGCAACAAAGTGGGGGGGGGGGGGCATGGACACCTCCATCTTTTGTGAGCAACAAGCTAGCCAGCTAACTGTGATGTTATGTGATTTGATGTCACTTGCTGAACTCGGGGGTTGAGGAGACCGTCTTGAGTTTCCGAACAGGAATTCCGAGCCGAGGGGGCTTTTGCTTCGGTCGGAGTTGCATGCAGTGTAAGACACAAGACACATAAGACACAAGATATTTCCTTATTTTCTCTCTAAACTTGATTACATTGTTTATTTCTACTTTTCAGGATACCACTAACGACCTTTCGAACATCTGCCGAGTTTAAAATCAGGAACGTCTTGGAAAGGTTAGGGTTAGGGTATGATTAGGGTAAGCCGTAATCATCAAGATCAAAACAAAAAAAGGCTTGAAATATTTCATTTTACGTGTAATGAATCTAAAATATATGAAAGTTCCACTTTTTGAATTAAATTACGGGGAAGAAACGAACTTTTCAACGATATTCAAATTTTTTGAGACGCACCTGTATACCGTGATACATGTCGTGTATCGTAGAGACGCCTTTGAGAGTCGTGATATTTTTGTCATATCGTCCACCCCTACAGCACAGTAAGAATAAAAATAGCGCTTTGCAATTATTTGTGACCAATTTTTTTTTTCTGTTTTAATTAAAACTTAACTTATCTACAGTTCTGTGGCAGAAGATTCCAGAAAAAAAAGGTTTTACTGACTCATCTAATTCTCCGGGCTCTTTCATGATTCCTTGTCGTTCAAGATCCATTTAAATGCATTCCTTAAACGGATATTTCTCTCTTGACAGATCAAAGAAAATGGTGTCATGCCGGAAAATGCCGCCGTCACACGGTACAGAATGCCGTGCCGATGAAAAGCGAAAGCCTTTCTCTCGAGGCTTAAAAGGGATTTCAGGTCATCCCTAATTGAATTTGCGTCCTGATGATAGTCTAACACTGAGACTGATAGCGCTGAGCGCGAGCGCGTCATGTCTGTGGTACGAACGCGGTAAATAACAGCCAGTGCCTTTCCGCAATCGCTTACAGGCAGCCAGGGGTTTATTTTAAAAAATTAAAATAAAAAGCTCTTCCCATAATAAGACTTTTATCATATCTGAACTTTTCAGGCTGATAGCGCAGAGGGAGATTGTGATGGTTAAAGCGAGTGACTTCTACTAGCACACAGGCTCATTTCACGTTGTACCATAATACAGTCTTCCTGATGTCCCGCATGTTGTTTGGGTGTGTTTTGGAAACTGAGCACACAAACAGACCCCCCCAAAAAAACAACAACAAAAAAAAAACAGTAGGTAATTTTGGTGGGAGTTTGATGATAGTTACTCATTTAGTTTGTTTAGGTTTAGTTAATAGTTTTGCTTGTTAGTTTCAGTTAGTTTGTTTATTTTGTTTGTTAGTTAATTTACTTTAGTTAATTGTTTTTATGGGTGATTTATAACAACGTACGCTAGACTTACGTAGCATAGTATCATGTGGTATCAGATGGATAGCTATCATTATCGATTGGGGTGTAACGGTACAATCGTGACACGATGCATCGCTATTACGATGTGACGATGTGTCTTTTGGAAATGTGCGATTCACATTGTGGATATCAGCATTCTGTTAATTCTGCCTGTAACGCAGTTGTTTGAACACCAGAGGTCTCAAGCTGCACAACCCATAGAGTTAAAATATATAGAGAGCACACCGCTCACGTGATCGTGTCTTTGGTATTTTGTGGTGAGCCTGCGTGATCTGCACTTGTGAAGTGCGATAGCTCCGGATTGCAACGATCAACACGCGTTACACAGCTACACAACCACATTATAACAGTTTAAAAAGAGCTCCCCAGTAGCTTTCAAGCAACACCAGAGGCCACGGAAAACGGGCACTTTAGCCGACCTTGGAGCTCTATTTCTGCTACAGGGCTCGTTATGTTTCAGTCGATCCTTTTCAAAGTCCCCATTTCAGACACTTTGTTTATTCAATCAAATTTCTTGGGAGAATTTATAAATGTGTTTATTTATTTTTAAGATATTGTACATTTAAAATATAGTACATTTTGTTTACAATATTAAACCTTCGTAGCAATTCGTAGCTATTTAAAAAAAAAAATTTATTCAGATTTACAGACCAAAATACACTTTGGTCATGATTCAAGAATAAAAAAGGAGCCCTTTCAGTGATCATTTTTCTTCATTCAAATTTTGTTCAAAAATTATTATGAGAATCGAATCGAAACCGTGAAGCAAGTTTTGTGAATCGAATTGATGCATCCTTGATGGAAAATAGTAAAAATGAGTTAAAATGTTACCGTGTTGCAGGATAAATCATTCACTCATTCAACACGTGGAACATCGCACATGGAGCTGTATGACGTTTACGAGCGCGGTGTAAACACAGCCGCTCGCTAGTCTTTCATGGCTGATCAAAGCCGCAGCAGTGCGAGGTCAGGCTGAAACCTGCGCTGTTTGTTTTCGTCTCTGTGGGAATTGCCTGAATAGAAGATTGTGGCTAATGGGTGGACGGAGAGCTCGACCGTTCGATTACAACTTAATTTGGTAATGAAGTGAGATGGAGAGACTTCCTGCTCCTCCAGACTATCGAGCGCAGCACGGGGCCGATCCAGCGGGCTCGGGATGTTCTCCTGCTAATGCAGCGCAGCGCCAGTTAATCAAATATTCATGGCGAGGAGTGAAACGTTCCTAACAATGTACCGAGTACACGGGTAACAGGATTAACGTTTATTTAGGAATTGGAAACGGTGTGTGACACAGGCTGTTTACTAAGTAAAGTCTCATTAAGCTGGAGAGACTGTGTATGCATAATTACACACACACACACACACACACACACACACACACACACACACACTTTAATGCTTAATGACTTCTTTTACCATGAATTTTCTTTTTTTTGCGGTAGCTCAGTGGTTAAGACATCGGCCTACTGATTGGAAGGTCATGAGTTCAAATCCCAGCACTGCCAAGCCACCACTGTTGGGCCCTTGAGCAAGGCCCTTAACCCTCAATTGCTCAGATGTATAAATGAAATAAATGTAAGTTGCTCTGGATAAGGGCTTCTGCCAAATGCCGTAAATGTAAATGTTCTTAGTTTGTTAGTTTATTTACTTTGTCAGCTTGTTATAGTTTGTTAGTATAAAATTTTTTCTGAATAAAAATGTTTTAAAAAGTTAGTTATAATTAGGCTATCTGTTAGTTAGTTTGTTACTTAGGTTGTTAGTTTATTTCTGCTAGTTCATCTGGTTTAGTTAATTATTTTGTTTCTTAGTTTGTTACTTTGGTAATTTTGTTCAGATAAACGTTTCATTAGTTAGTTTTGTTTGTTAATTAGAGTTAGATAATTGTTTTGTTAGTTAGTTGTTTTGCTTAGTTAATTGTTTTCATGGTTAGTTTGTTAATTTTGTTCGTTAGTTAATTTGGGTTAGTTGATTTAGACTGTTAGTTTATTTTGTTTATTAGTTAGTTTGTTCTGTTTGAGTTTTGTTAGTTAGTTAGTTAGTTAGTTTGCTTCTTTGTTTGTTTGTTTGTTTGTTTGCCCAACATATATACCTAACAGAAGAGAGTATGTATCTGACATTTGTACATGAGTTTAGTCTCATGATGCACTGGAAGCTTTATTAGTGCGTGTTCATGTTAATTAAAACCCCGAGAGCCTAAATCCACGATTGTTTTCTAATTAGCTGAAGATCTTGAGTGTTGAGGTCACATTATTTAGTAGAAAGTGTAAATAATTGCTGACTGTAAGTCTGTTTCCTAACACTTATAACACTTATTTGGATTTTTTATTTCAGTGCCATCACTGTGTTGAAATGAAACTTTATACAATAAGTGGTTCACTTTTAACCTGAAAAGTAGTGAACACAGGTGTCTGGTTTCTGCTTTCTGCTTCATGGATAAGTTCTCATCCTTAATGTGTATTGTGGAAATGGGACAGCGTAAATGCTATTAAATGAGCTTGACTTTGGTGTCACAGTTCCACAGTGTTAAAAGACCCAGGTGAAAGCACATTTTAGAGGAGTATACATTACAGAAATTTAGCTCTCTAGGTTTGGAAGTGAGCCGTTTAGAGCCTGTTAAACTCTGAAGTGGTTTAATATGAACACGGTGTGACAATCCGACAGTGAGAGATGGTGACAGCGTAACGCAGCCATAAACACCATCTCAACACATGCTGCATAAATGCATATCATCACATTTAATTACAACTGCTTGGCACTGTCCTAGCCTTAAGCTCCACACACACACACACACACACACCAGCAGCAGCAGCAGTGGCTGGAGGGAGTGGAGCAGCTGCCCGGGGTGTCCACGCATCTCCCCGTTAGGGCCGAATCGCCCTCGCTTGGCCAAAAAAATCGTCTCCTGGAAGCTGAAGTGAAGTGTGAGTGCGAGTGCAGTACACTGCTGCATGACTAATCTCTCTCCTCCATCTGCTACTCTGTACACACTCTGCTCTCCAGTACACACACCGAACCAGCACCCGACTCCACATCCTGGCTTCAGTCAGCAGCGGGAGAGCAGCCGAGTGTGTGTGCGATGCCTGAGCTGAGAATTATACACACTTACATGTTTGGACTCATCACCAAACGGTGAGGTTTGCTGTTGGACGGATTCAGCGGATTTCTTGCGGTTCAGCGTAGCAGTGCGATTTTGTTTGCCGGCAAATTGTTCGCTGATTAAACAGTCGGAAATTCCGAGTTTCACGTTCTAGTCGCCTCAGTCTGTCCCATTCGGATTGTTTCTTCAGTCTTGATGGGTTTCTTGTTTTTCATATTTTCCTTCTCTTTCTTTATTTCTTTCATGTTTCGTTCTTTAATAC
This sequence comes from Cranoglanis bouderius, assembly GCA_023630585.1. Classification (NCBI taxonomy): domain Eukaryota; kingdom Metazoa; phylum Chordata; class Actinopteri; order Siluriformes; family Cranoglanididae; genus Cranoglanis; species Cranoglanis bouderius. Next base: position 69,952 of record JAMFTF010000040.1, read on the forward strand.
TTTTTTTTTTTATTTACTCCCTGTTCTCTTCCCCAGTTTGCCTTCTCGCTGTCTTTTTTAAGGTTTTTTGCCTTTTGAAGTGCGAGCTGTGGTAAATTATAGGGTGTGAAGTGTATTTACAGCTGTCTCGTCTAGATTAAGCCATCACCGTAGGCCTCTCTTTAATCATCTCACATCAACACTAGTTAAAAACGCACCTCTTCTAACAGCTGTTCCGTTTCAGCCAGTTTACAGCTGTGCTTTCTTACAAAACATGTTTATTATATTAAGCCTTACAAGCACTCTTAGTCTCCTGTACTTTCCTTGTCAGCCGGAGAGATCCTATTCGGCTCAGATCTACAGTCGATGGTTGGATGTCTGATGCACCTCTCGTCTTAAATCGAAGGGCTTTTTGCCAACTTGAAAGGCCAATTTCTGCAGACATGGATTAAGACTAGTCTTAGGCTAAATGACACTTTCAAGGAAAGCTGTCCACTGAGAATCCTTTTTAGTTTCGATCAAGGTAACCTGTGCTTGACAACAAATCTCAAATCTTTTCTTTGAGTCTTGTTAGACGGGAGTTAAGATACCTGCCGCACATATCGTAAAATGTAAGCCACGGCAGCAAAGCGGTGTCGCCCCTCGTCAGCTTCTCACATGGGTAGTAGGACTAGGCAGTATGATGATGTACCATCAATATCATGATCAATTATGTCACAATACACTTTTCTACAACCCCTCAGGGGTTCATTTCTTAAACTGTTTTCCTGGAAGTTCATCAACCCTATACAGTGCTATGAAAAAATATTTGATTCTTTCTGTTTTTGTGTACATCTCATACTAAATTGATTCAGAAATTAAAACAAAATCTAAGATAAAACAAAGGCAACCTGAGTAAACACAAAGTTATCCAATACCAACTGGGCCCTGTGTGAAAATGTATTTGTCCCTGTAGTTACTAATTCCACAAATCTATGAAACTGTATTCATAATGGGCTTCAGCTGCACTAGACACAACCAGGCCTGATTACTGCAAACCCTGTTCAATCAAATCAGCACTTAAATAGAACTTTTTCAACAGCATGAAACTGGTTAAAAGCTCTTACCCAGTAACACACTATGCCAAAATTGAAACAAATTCCAGAAATGATGAGGAAGAAGGTGATTGAAATACATCAGTTTGGGAAGGGTTACAAAGCTATTTCAAAGGCTCTGGGATGCCAAAGGACCACAGTAAGAGCCATTATCTCCAAATGGAAAAAACTCTGCACAGTAGTGAACCTTCCCAGATGTGGCCGACCTTCCACAATTCCTCCAAGAGCACAGCAACTACTCATCCAGCAAGTCACAAAAGAGCCAAGGGCAACATCAAAGGAACTACAGGCCTCTCTTGCATCAATAAAGGTCACTGTTCATGACTCCACTATGAGAAAGACACTGGGCAAAAATGGCATCCATGGAAGAGTGGTGAGGCGAAAACCACTGCTAACCCAGAAGAACATTAAGGCTCGTCTGAATTTTGCCAAAACACACCTCGATGATCCTCAAACCTTTTGGAAGAATGTTCTTTGAATTGATGACTTGAAAGTGGAACTGTTTGGAAGACAGGGGTCTTGTTACATCATGCCTCTGGGTCAAGCATTGTGGTGGCAGTGTGATGGTGTTGGGATGCTTTGCTGCTTCAGGGCCTGGGCAACTTGCAATAATTGAGGGAAACATGAGTTCTGCTCTCTACAAGAAAATCCTAAAGGAGAATGTCCGTAAGTTGAAACTCAAGCGCAACTGGATTATGCAGCTAGACAATGATCCAAAGCATAGGAGTAAGTCCTAGTCCTAGAAATAAGTGAAAGGCTGATCTCCAGTTATCGGTTCTGTAAGCTTTTGGTTCGTTAGGCTCTGACTGCCTTCCTAGTGGACAGAGATTTGAATCCTCCAGATGTGCAAAAGATATGTGAACATTGCTGCTTGTGTAGCTGCCACCATTTCACGAATACAGTCATGCATCAGACTGTAGGACTTGTACACTGTAATACTGTAACCAATCGGACTCCCAACCTCAATGCCACTGTAACCAATCAGACTGCAGGTCCCAACCTCAATGCCATTGTAACCGATCGGACTGCAGGCCCACCCTTGCATTTGTGTGTCACAAGTATTACGTCACTTTTGCTCATCCCTACTTCAAATCAGATTCGTTATGGTGAAATTTTAGCAGAATACAGATTTGTTCTTTTTTTTTTTTTTAGAGCTAGTTTTGTGATTTACTGATTGAGCACAATCTCAACACACCGGATAACTGTATATAAAACAAAATCACAGGAACACACAGTATGTCTGCTGTTTCCTCTGTCACATGCACATACTGATACTGACCCTGTTACACTCACGCTGTTCTCACTGGGTATCGTTTTCACCTTGTTGAATTCATTACTGCTATAAAAGTGTAAAGGGACAGCCGTGATGACAGCAGAGTGTCTCCTCGTGTCTCTGCAGTTTATAAACACCCCGGAACGTCACATTTTAAGCCATACTGGAAAGTTTTTTCTGTTGTCGAAACACTTTTTCTTTTTGTTTGACGCATCTGGATGATTCTTCCACATCTGCTGGAAAACTCCACATCACTCTAGGGGACCTGGCCAAAAGCCACAACACAGACACACACACACACACACACACACACACACACACACAGAGCAGTGTGCTGGAAGTGATTATTGTCTGAGTTCATCTCCTAGTCAGGAAGATGATACATGCTTCAGCTCAGCGGTTTGGAGCATGCTTGTGTTTTCCCGCTCACTCACAAGTTCATTCTATGCAGTAAGGAATCAGCACACCAAAGACAAATCGTACACACACACACACACACACACACAGCCACACACACACACACACACGTCAAGCTCAACAGGAAACACATGGAGCTCTTCAAAATGCCACACCGTTTCCACTGGCCTTTTCCCTGGAAAGCTTAGTGCCAGTAGTCAGATCTGAAATTAAGTGTCTTTTTATTTTTAATTGATTGTTTTTTTTTTTTAAAGGTTGTGTCCATATTTGGGAGTGTCTTTGCTCTGGGATGTGTACATATGCTCAGCAATTTTTTTCCTGCCAGATCCGTTTACTTTTGCAGTTTGGCTCGTCATTTGATCTTTAGCTCAATGTTCTAAAGAGAAACATATTTTCAAACAGGATGTGAGTAAATGTCAAGGTTTATTACCATGTGGAATTCATCCAGAAGTTTCCCAGTCAACAAACAAAGCCCATACACTCTGATAGCTTTAAATCTCACATTTAATTGTAGATATTAATGAGCCTATAATGTTATACTCCCACTGAACAAACATCAGCAGGACTCTACACTATACACATGTATGACATAAATGACAGACGGTGAAAGCGTTAAATCTCAAAGACATCCATGAGGAGATTTTGTCTGTTTATCCACAGTCACTGATATTTAGCTCAGTTTTTAATTTTTTTTTATGTTTATGCCCCTCTTGCATACAATTAGACTAAATCTCCAGTGGCCTCTTGTTCACTACTACATAGCGTATAACATCATGGCATAGTAGTGCCTACGCAGTGCACTATACTTTAAATCTTTTCAAAAGCATACATGAGCTCACAGACACCTGCAATTGGCTAGTGTCACTGTGACTGACAGGGAAGAGAGAATATGCCCCTCCCACCCTGAGACTCCCAGCCACAGATGGATGTGGCATCGTCAGGATTCATACTCACGATCTCCTGATGATAGGGTGAACGCTTTTCTGTTGCACCACTCGGGAGCCCGACGTGTCATCCTTTCACATTTTAATTATCAGATGTGTGTGTATTATGAACCTGATACTATAGAGCCCATCAGAAAAGTTCTAGGGAGGACAAATTGACTGTGTACTCAATAAATGCATCCTACTTTAGGGACTTCCCTCATCCGTAATGTCCATTCATCTCCCATTCAGATTGTTAGTTATGTCATGGTAACTAATTGACTCCACCCACAAGATCCAGCACGACCAGTAGTTTTGTGTTGGAATAGTGCAGAATGGCTCCAGGTTAGGCAGCAACACAGACGTCGGCGTGTAAAGCGCTGTGATTGCCCTCTGGATAAACCCCGCATTCATGTCAGGATTTATTATAAACCATTTTGATTCAAGACTCTCTCACTGGGAACAAACTGTGGAACTGTTCAACAGTGTGATCGCAGCTGTTCTGGATTAACTGCCACTCCTCAATTAGCTCTTAGATTACACGACTTCTCGTTACCTTTCATGGCCTTTCAAAGGTGGCCGAGTCTCTCCGGCTGTCAATGTGATTACATTAAGATCTGCTCAAACATGAGACGAGTACAAGATGAACGAAGGAGCGCAAGGACTTCATTTCCAATGAAAGTTGGAGGGTTGAAACTTGAAACTGAAGGTGGATGAACACTCGGTTAATCAGTTTGCGTGTCTTCCTGTTTTCCCGGCTATAGAGCTGGTTGATATGACTACAATGTCGTTATTACAATAAATTGCATCATATTGTCTTGCTCTGTTGTTGGATAAAATATAACATCTCATGGTGTAACATGCAGGTCATAGAGAATGTTGCTGGACACAAGTGCGTAAACTCAGACCCTGTAACAGGATTCAAAACGCAGGCAGGCAGAGTTAAACAGTGATGATCCATAATCAGAAATGTGATACAGGAACCAGGGTCAAAACCAGGAAATTGCAGAACTAGGCAACACTTTGATACACCAAAAACAAGGCTTGGGTTTAACGACAACAATATACCATAAGATTTTGCAACAAACAAGAACACAAAAGGGTGTGCTAATCAAGGACTAACACAGAACAGGTGAACACAATCAGGTAGCAAACCCAGGAAATCCATAGTCCGAAATGTTGTATAGGAACTGGGATCAAAACCAGGAAATTGTGGAACTAGAAAACGCTTTGATACACCAAAAACAAGCACTTAACAACAATAATGTAAGATAAGACTTCACAACAAACAAGGACACAAAATAGTGTGCTAATCAAGGACAGGTGAACACAATCAGGTAACAAACCAGAGGCAGCGCTAAAACAGAAACAAAAGCACATGGAGAACCCACAATAACACTCATGACACATGGATTTGGACTTGGAACCTCAGTACATTGTCTGAATATATATTTTTTTCTAAGTTTATGCTCTCTAGCATTTCCAAAACATTTGACCCCTTAACTATTCACCCTTCCATGTAAAAGGCTTACTTGCTAATCACATCAGAGTGTTTACAGGCCAATACTTGAGAGACAAGCGTAGCTTTTACTATGAGGAATCTAGACTCTGCATCCTGCTGTGTTCTCTTGTTTCTTCTTTCCTTCTGTCTCACCCTTAGTCAGAGCTGTTTCCTGTTTTTCGTTATTACTCTGCTTGAAATAGGACTTTTGTGTGTTCCAGCTCCTGATGGTTTCCATCTTTATTAAATAGTTGTTTTTTTTCTATAATTTTTTGTCCCATGTCTCTTGTTAGAATTGTTAGAATAAACCGTATCCACCAACATATTTTGGCCTTGGTTGTTTTTATAGGTATATCGGCGTGTTTTATGGTGTTTTGGTCATTTAAAGCTTCAATGGAAATGGCTCTCTCCGTCTTCTCCCAGGTTTGTGTGTCAGACGTCATCCAGACTCGGCTGCAGGTCCCAGGCGTCTCAATGGACGCAGGCAGCTGGAGTGGCAGTGAGAGCGGAGGAGAGGAAGTGGAAAGGATGAGCGACTCGAACGAAAAGCCCACCGACAGCGACGCAGAGGGCGTGTGGAGCCCCGACATCGAGCAGAGCTTCCAGGAGGCGCTGGCCATCTACCCGCCCTGCGGCCGCCGCAAGATCATACTCTCTGATGAAGGGAAGATGTACGGTGAGTCTAAAACTAATCTCCTTTTGGTGGTTTTAGCGGCTTTCTGTTCTAGAACTACAGTATCGAGAGCCGTGTCACCTGATGATCATTTCACAGTGTTGGATTAAAGAGAGAGTAAGGGAGAGAGGAAGGCCACGCCTCTTGCACTGGGACTGACTGGTACAGAGGCCGCACCTCCTCCACTGGGACTGACAGGTACAAAGGCCACGCCTCCTCCACTGGGACTGATGGGTACGAAGGCCACGCCTCCTGCACTGAGACTGACATGAGTGAGCATGAGATAGGGAGAGACTGAAAGTCTGAAAGAGGGGGAGAGAGAAAGAGAGGGATAGGGTGAGAGAGACAGACAGGGAGATGGTGTCTTTATAAAACCACAGAAAGTCCAGGCCCCACATGTCCCCTCTCTCTCTCTCTCTCTCTCTCACTCTCTCCTAAGGGACTCCTAATGGAGATTAGATCCCTTCTTTTTCCACACAACTGCATTCTTTAGCATATGAAAGGGAAACTGATGCCAGATCAGCACTGAGCCGATGCATGCGTCTGCTCTCGAGTGGCTGTGACTCTGTCAGGCTACTGTGTGTTTAGAGTGTGTGCTGTAACGGGGTGTGTGTGTGTTTGTGATGTGTGTTGTAGTGTGTGTGCTGTGTAAAGCGAGCGTGAACCATTAGTGAGGAGGAGCAGATGGTCGTACGACTCACAGCAGCTGCGCTTCCTTCACTCCTCCTCAGCTCTCACCCGGATGATGTCATGGAAATAGGGAATACTGCTATTCTCTCTCATATATATATATATATATATATATATATATATATATATATATATATATATATATATATATATATATAACACAAAAGTTTTAGGCACATGCAAAGAAATGCTGTAGAGCAAAGATGCCTTCAAAATAATGAAATTAAATGTTTCTACATTTAAAAAAATACCGTAAAGAGCAGTAAACAGTAGTAAATGGAAAAAAGTCAATATTTGGTGTGACAAAAAAAATAAAAATGAAAATAGTAGTCTCTGGTACAATTAGTGCAGTTTTATTGAGCATCTTGCAGAACCAGCCACAGTTTTTGACTTTCGCACTCGCTTCTTATTTTTGCAGCAAAACCCAGCAGCCTTCATTGTGTTTTTTTGTCTGAAAAGTGTCTCTTACGTAATATGCTGCTTTCTTTAATGACATACAAACATTTTTTCTGTAACATTTAATTTTGTGCTAGAAAACTAATGTTTGGGAATCTAAAATGTTTTTTGTACTGATTTGATCATGTAGAAGTCTATAACAATCTGTAATGTAAAAATCTATAGCAAAGTTTGTACTAAAAAAATAGGGTGCCTAAAACATTTGCACAGTACTGTACTTATACACACACACACACACACACACACACACACACACACACACACACACACACACACACACACCAATCAGCCATAGCATTAAAACCACTGACAGGTGCAGTGAATAACATTTATTATCTCGTTACAATGGCATCGGTCATGGGGTGGGATATATTAGGGTTAGGGTTAGGCAGCAAGTGAACAGTCAGTTCTCGAAGTTGATGTGTTGGAAGCAGGAAAAATGGGCAAGCGTTAAGATCTGAGCAACTTTGAGAAGGGCCAATTTGTGTTGGCTAGACGACTGGGTCAGAGCATCTCCAAAACGGCAGGTCTTCTGGGGTGTTCCCGGTATGCAGTGGTTAGTGCCTACCTGAAGTGGTCCAAGGGAAGGGCAACCACCACTTCATGGCAACAGTATTATAATGGTATTATAAAGGATCTGCTGCTAACGTCTTGATGCCAGATATTACAGCACACCTTCAGAGGCCTTGTGGAGTCCATGTCTAGACGAGTCAGAGCTGTTTTGGCGGCACAAGAGGGACCTACACAATATTAGACAGGTGGTTTTAATGTTATGGCTGATTGGTGTGTGTGTGTGTGTGTGTGTGTGTGTGTGTGTGTGTGTGTGTGTGTGTGTGTGTGTGTGTGTGTGTGTATAAAATGTAAACTTTTCTTTCTCCTTTTTCTTCCTTTTCTATTCTCTCTCATTATCTCTCTCTCCCCATGAAACATGGAAACTGCTCACACATACTTTTGAGGAAGGCTGAACAGTTAAGCCACGGCTTTTTGTAAGAAATACAAGTTTGTTGGAAATCTGGAGTTTATCCTGGTGTGTGTGTGTGTGTGTGTGTGTGTGTGTGTGTGTGTGTGTGTGTGTGTGCATGCATGGTGCCCCGGCTGAAGTATGGACCACTGGTCCAGAGAACCCTAGCGCTATTTAGATACCTGAATCGATCCAAGTGCAAGAAATGTGTATTTTGTGTTGCAGGGAACTTATTTTCCCCTTTTTTTTTTTGCTTTTTTTTAACCGAGTTTAAAATATTCAATCGGAGTGTAGAAAACAGCTGCAGTGTAAGACAGCAGTTCACAGTTTATATCCCGGGGACTCACAGCTCTCAAAAGTTGCATTTTTCATCTTCCAACACATCCGTTTCAAGACGTCTGTTAATTATCAAGGCGTCGGTAAGTTGAGGCATGTGTTTTAGAACAGAGAAACAAATCTGAAGCAACAGAGCTGAACGCCTAAAGCCTAAAAAACACGAATGCGTTTTTGATCTGATGATGAATTGAGCTCGAGGAACAAAGTGAATGAGTTTCCAAAATGTCCAGCTCTGTTTTTAAAGCCTTTTTTTTTTCCCCTCTCCCTCTTATCTTAATCTGGGGGATATCAAAGTTCCCTTTAGCGCTGTGTCTTGGGCGAAGGCCCGGGTTTGTGTTTGTACTCCTCCACAGTGGAGCTCTCGCTCCTGAGTGCCCTTCCTGCTCAATACGCATAATTAGCAACCATCGCTATAGCAACTGGCTCCCACTTCAAAACAATGTGTAGGTTTTTTTTTTTTTCCACCCCCCCCACCAACGGGCTGTAGTGAGGCTTATCGCACTGTGTACCTGAGGGGCCGAGCTTATCTCTCCGTGTACCTGACACAGAGTCAGGCCTCGAGTCACGCCAGCTCCAGAACCTCACAGCCTGTAACCTGAACTGACCACACACTTCACTCACGTGTGCCAAGAAAGCGTTCGTTCTTTCTTTCTTTTTCTCCTCGGCCAATGGCCCGCCAGCTGCTTTCCTCCACTCCTGTAACCTGCATGCAGCCTTTTGTCTTCGAGTCGGGAACATATGTCAAGAGGATTTTTCCGCCCACGTTGGGGGACGAGCGCGTTTCTTTTTGTCGAATTCACTATCGGAAACTAGCGCGGTCTTGTTTTCGTGAGTGATTAACCCGGGCAGAGAGAGTGCACGCTTTAATTAGATTTGACAGTCTCCTACCGAGGCTGATAAAGGACTGATTTAATCTTCCACTCAAGAACTGAACCGCCCTCAGAGGAGCCTCGACCGGGACGCAGCCGAGTCTGTAAAAGAGTCTCTCTGATTGCTGGTCTGAGATCAGCTGCACTCTGTGTTCAGTTTTATTACAGCTATGGGTGGAACTGGACCATAATGGAGATTCACAGTGATTAAGCCTAGTCAGTTGTCAGAAATCTTACAGAAGAAACATGCATTCCTAAGAAATCTCCAAAACAAAAAAAACAAGTGCTGGAACTGATTCTGGATCAGCAGTCACAGAATTACAGCAGAATTCAATTTTGCTAGTTTAAGCTCCGTCACTGTTACCATGTCGAAACTGATTATTTTCCACTATAACAGCACCCTCCATACAAAAGTGTTTTATTCTTCTTATCCATTTATACTTGTGGAATTTTCGAGAAACAAGTAATCATTCACATTATAGCAGCTCTAAACAGTCATTCCCTCACCTGCCTCACTATTTTACTCTCTTAAAGTGGCTTAGTGGTTAGCACGTTTGCCTCACACTTCTGGGGTTTGGGGTTCGAATCCTGCCTCCACCCTGTGTGCACGGCGTTTTCAGGGGTTTCCTTCGGGTACTCTGGTTTCCTCCCCCAGCCCAAAGGCATGCATTGTAGGCTGAGTAGCGTTTCCAAATTGTCCATAGTGTGTAAATGATGAGTGTGTGGTTGTGCCCTGATAGGCTCCAGGCTCCCCGTGACCCTGCGTTGGATAAGCGGTATAGACGGATCACGATATGATATAATTTGCCACATCACCCACCCCTAGTGTCCACCAAACGACTAACGTATCAGAACAAGCTGCGATTTGCAACTGGAACTGCTTTCAGAGCTGCTGATATAGAAAGTGAATCGACACCTTCCGACCAATCAGATTGAAATCCTTCAGTCGCCGTGTTCTTAGTTGAGGTTTGAAGAACAAAATGGAAGGGATGTCGTAAAAATCCAAGGACGGAAGTGAGCCATGACCTCAAAAGACCCGTCACTTTTGGAAGAAGTCTGTTTTCTAACAACAACAAGCAAATGAGATCCAGGCCGGGGTGTGTGAAGAGAGATGGATGAGTACGACTTAATCGATTCTGAATGTATGGATAAAAGTCTCTGAGGTCAGAGGGGAGCGATGTTTCACTTCAGAACATGAGTGACGGGTCGTATCAGAGAGCCGGAGAGTTCCGATCGATATCTATCGTAGAATCCCACTGGCCAGTCAGTCAATAAGCAAGAAAGATTTTGAGCTCGTCCATCATTTGATGTCGTGAGTACAGGTCGAGAAAGTGGGACAGTGTGGCTGTGGAGGAACTAGAGTGTGTGTACGTCGGCATATCATTCTGAATTGACTGAAAGGATGAGGAAAGAGAAGAGAACCCTGAGGAACACCGTGAGGAACTGGAGTCTGGGAAATAAGCCGTGTCAGAAGGAGAACCAGTCACTCAGAGCAGCACGAAAAGTGTCGTTTTTTCCAACAGTACGTTTTAATTAGAATGTCCGAGTTTTAATTTGACAGCCCTAGAGCAGACGAGAGGACAGAAGCAATGCGATTGGCTAAAAGGTTGGTGACATTCATTCTTATGTAAATAAATATGCATGTAAACACAATGGGCAATACTGAGGTCAGCAAAAATGATCGAGGTCAGGTCCATATGTCGTACTATAAGTCAATAATATAATTATCATGACAGGCCTACTGACATTTGGCTGATTGTTTCAAATGGATAGAGGGAAAAACAATGAATTAAACAGTGGAAAATTATAGGATTTTAGCTGTTATTCTTTGAGTAGACTTGAACTAAGTGACACCTTGTGATCAAGGACAGACAAACCATGAATTCGTTAGTTAGGAAACTAGTAATCTGGAAAGTGCTGCCCAGTACATGGAAAACAAAAGGCTGACGATTTAAGTCCGAAGTCCACAATATGGCCAAAAGTCTGTGGCCCCCTGACCATCACACCGACATGTTCTTGTTTTCTTTTATTTTCTCCAGCCTTAAAAAAAAAAAAAAAAAAACGGAGACATGCGAGGCATTTATTATTCCTAAACACTGTCTCGCCTTATTACTGTGTATAAATAGTGTTCGATAAGTATGATTTTACTGATAAATCATCAGATTTTCTAAATACAAAATAACTTCTTTCCATTTTAAATATTCAATAACAGACTTTACTTTCTGTAACGCTTTATGAAGACTGGGTAAATAGGGCATTTTAAGATTAAAAAAGTTATTTTTCTCTGGCAGGAAAATGCAGTAGTTTCTTTTTTCTTTTTTCCTTCTTCTTTCTTTTTGAAATGCTGAATTAAAGCGGGAGTCTCACTGGGCAGGACAGAATGGGAGAAAGCACTTTATAGAATGCGTGCTGAATTGCTTTTTGATGAGCGCCGCATTGTGCCCCGGAGACCGCTGTTTCTCTGAAGTTGAAGAAGTCTTCACTTTTCAAAAAAGGGCTTCGAAAGCCATCCCTCCAAACCCAAACCCAATGTATATTCAGTATATTTGTGTTCTTACAGTATATATGCCTGGCGTTTTGGTCTCTTTGTGTTATAGAAAATGGGGTCAGGTGTGAGGTGAGGGGGGTTTTGTGAATCCTTTTTAAAAAAATTTTTTTTTTTTTTTTTTTATGAATGCTTTTTTTTTTTACACTCCAAGAGATCTTTTGTGAATCTGGATGTCCTCTAAATGTCGGGTTTCTTATGGAGAAAGGACACAGTGCTGTGTCTGTGCAAGATTGTCGGATGTACTATTTGGTCTGATGCTATTGCTGTTTTCATTCAAATAATAATCGTTAATTTCAGGTCATTTTCACAACAAACTAATTTTTAATGGACAAACATACGGAGCAAAAATAATTTAAAAAAATGAACTTAAAAAATAGATAATTTTTTTTTTATTGTTTTAACAAATTCATCACATTTTAAACATGTTGTAGCCTAGGGCTGGATGATATGACGATATAATATTGATACTGTGATAAATTATGAGATATCATGGTTCTTGATATCTACAAAAAAAAAATATATATATATACATTTAGCTAATAATTACAAACTGACTGGAAGCAGTTGATTATGATACAATTTTGTATTTGGTCTTTAAAATTTCAGAAAAAGAAAAAAAAAAAAAAATATATATATATATATATATATATATATATATATATATATATATATATATATATATATATATATATAATAAATAAAAGTCTTAAGTTGTTAAATTTAAAAAAATACATAAATGTATTCAAATTTTGCTTATTAATAATAAACACTATTATTTCTAGCAGGTTTTTTAATGCAACACTAATATTTATTGTATAGTAAATATAAGTATACAGTATTTATAAGCAAACCTATACATCATGATACTCACTGTGTATCGTAGAAACGTCTTCAAGAATGTTTTTTTGTCATGTCACCCATCCCTAGTGTAGCCTTTGTTTTAAAAATGTATTTAATTTATTTTATTTAAATGTCATATTACTTATTTGCGTACTTACTCATTCATTTATTTTATTTATTTAGGTATGTGTATATTTTTTTAAATAAAATCAATACTAGCACAATGACTAAAGTCATCCTCTCTGGAAAAAGCTCTAGTTGCAGTTGTAAGCTTATATAGTGATGTGTGGAAATCCATGATGTTGGGTTGTCCAATTATTAGTGTAACTTTATTATTATTAGTGTTATTATTAGTAGTAGTAACTTCTAGTAGTGTTATTTAAAAATAGATAAATAAATAAATACAAAACTTTCTGTTAAGGTGCCAGACATTAATAAGGTGATCTTTAATAAGAATACACATCTTGAGACGACTCGTTAGTGATTTGCAGTGAGAATGAGCACGACGATGCCTTTCCCTCTAAAACGCGGCCCAATTTCTTCGTCTGCAACGGCGTCTTGAAATATTGGTCTCCGGTAGAAAACGTTATCGCAAGGTCCTTGCAGAAGAACTCCAGAATTTCTTAATGTGGGCGGTGCTGCGTCTTTTTCTATCCGCTATCTCGTTATACTCATACTGAAGAAGAAATCTGCACTGAGGATTTTCCTCTCTAATGGAAAAGTAAAATCTGTCGCCTTGGCTGATTTGATAGAGGAGCCAGTGCTGCAGCACCACTTTCCTAAACACATTTATATCTGCATGTCTGATCAGCAGTACAGTAATAACAGAAGGTCGAGGTGATCCGACGCGAGACTGCTGGCCTCCTCATCACGCCCACCAACAGCTGGATGTGGACGTCTGCCTACAGGCTGCTGAGTGAAATTGAAACCAATATCTGAAACTGCCTCGTCTTTATTACGTGTCAGTGACTCGCAACACCCGGCTGTTAGTTCGTCCCTAAGTCCTTTTAATAACCTCTTTTTCTTTCATTTAATAGATGGGAATCCAGTAACATGACTTAACATCGCACAGAATATATCATGAGTACGGAGCATTTTTTTTTTTAAGATCTGGATCCAAATTCATAGTAAGCATTCGGTACATCAAGCTTTGTGATGGAGTTCTGATGAAACGTGGAGGAGGTACACCGTGACCCTCAGCACAAGTGCCATGATGTCGTGTATCCTTCTGAAACGTAGCACTTTGTGGTTAACACGGCGCTCGAGACCACGAGTTTTTAAGGTTTTTGTTTTGTTTTGTTTTTTTTGCCTCCTTCTTAAATAGTATTCACACTCTGGAGTCTTGTAATATCCAGCCATCGGTCTTTCATTATAATCTCGTTCAGTTCTCGTTTTAGAAACTTTACAGTCGTACCGCCATCACTCACAATCGACAGAGTGGTCTTTTAGCCCGCTTCGGATTTTCCGCTGTGATTTCCAGCAAGCTGGTGTGATCTTTCCACTGAGCGTGCCATCTGAGGACACACACACACACACATACACACACACACACACACACACACACACACACACACTCACAGGAAGTATGCCTAATCGCTCTTATTCAAGAACATGACTCCAAACTAACCATGTGTGGACTTTCCTGCATAGCGAAATCAATATTCTAATATGGTGACTCATACGCAACCCCTCATAAGCAAACAATGTGCTACTTCAGCCACTTTCATAGATAAGGAAGAATGATTATGATCGGGTCGCCCCCTAAGCGGGTATTTATATAGTCATTTGTGTCTGTATTAATGCAGCTATCTAACTAGCTGGCGATTATAGTATCACATTACTATAATCTTTAAAAAAAAAAAAAAAAAAAACCTAGTTAATCAGATTTCCGGGAAACGAAGCTTGGGATTTTTTTTTGTTTTGTTTTGTTTTTTTTTTTGGGACCAATTTGCCCACCCATTCTTTGGGGGTTTTCTGTTCTCTCTCTGAAGCAGGGGTTTCGACCTCAGCTTCTGTCCAGGCCACATCAGCATGTTTGTGAGCCTCTGAAGGGCCATAATCTAAAGCTATTCATTTTTAACCTATCTATTTTTATCAATTAACACCAATACTTTGAAATTAGAATTAGAATAGAATTGTCTGATTTCCAAATATGGAAAATATATAATGTTAAGATAGATACACTACATGGCCAAAGGTTCTTAAAAACCTGACCATCACCTGACCGTGTGTACATGTTGAACATCCCGTTCTAGATTTATTCCCCCTTTACTGTTATAACCTCCATTCTTCTGGGAAGGCTTCCCACTAGATTTTGGAGCGTGGTCGTGTTCATTCGGCTACAAGAGCATTGGTGAGATCAGGCGCCGATGTTGGGTGAGGAGGCTCCAGTTCCAGTTCATCCCAAAGGAGTTCAGTGGGGTTGAGGTCAGGATTCTGTGCAGGACACTCGAGTTCTTCCACTCCAACCTTCACACACCGTGTCTTCATGGAGCTCGCTTTGTGCACAGGGGCGTGGTCATGCTGGAACAGGTTCGGGCCTCTTAGTTCCAGTGAAGGGAAATTGTAATGTTACAGCATACAGAGACATTCTATACAATTGTTTGCATCCAACATTGTGACAACAGTCTGGGGAAGAGCCACATATGGGTGTGACGGTCAGGAGTCCACTTTCCATACTTTTGTCCATGGTAGTTTATTTATCACAGGATTATCTCTGCTAAGATCATCTTTCTTGTCTTTGTGCTTCATCGAGTTTTCTTTTTTTTTCCCCCGCTATATTTCCAGTTCTCTACACTGGGTGATACATTTCAGGATTTGGAGTTAATCACTGACTCTCACTAAAGACCAAGCCCCGACTCATTTCTGAATCATTTGTTAGATCAAGTCTGACTTGCACCCAACACAGCATACCCTTGTGTCAGCAATGTGAGATCGCTAAATCTTGTAAATGCTGAGTAGTAGTTGCTATATATATATATATATATATATATATATATAGAACCCTATGAAAGAGTGTGTTTCTGTCACAAAGGGTTCCATTAGACCTCTTTTTTTTTCATAAGAACAGTTATCCATTTCAAGAAAAGTTTGAATCCTGACAATGCCACAACCATCCATGGCCGGGAGTCAAGGGAGCATAATTGGCCATGGTCTCTGGGTGGAACTGGCATACTCTCTGTCCCCTGTCAATCACAGCGATACTAGGCATCTCTGAGCTCATGTATGTGGAAGAGGGCAGATAGCGCTTTCTTCCGAGCGTGTTACACCACCCTGTGATGCAGCATGAGCAGCAGTGGTTGACTAGCATCACGTGTCACAGAGGAAGCACGTGTCGGTCTTCACCTTTTCCTGAGCGGTGACTGGGGGAGAGCTGGTGGGTGGGAACTGGCCAAGATTAAATTAGGGTGAAAATGTGGGGTAATTTGTTTACAGGTTGTCACCAGATGTTGTTGTGGATTATTAATACGGTGCAGCAGCATGATGCAACTAATGCACCATATTAATAACCGACACTTTTCAAACACTATTTACATTTACACATTTTAAAAATTCGTTATAAATTTTTTAAGATCCAGTTTTCCGCTTTTAGTTGTTTGATGTACATTTATCGAAACACTTTTTCCTAATTTTTTTTGTTTAAATAACGTAACCTACGGAAGAAATTCACGTAATTTTTTTTCTTTTTTAGATGTGTATCAATTCTCTTAACTGCAAAAAAAAAAGGTATAAATATTTCAGTATGACTCGTTTTTCAACAGTCATCTAAGTATTTGGACACTTTTTTTTGTGGCTGAATCTCAAATAATGTTCCTTTAGGCACTAAGTAGTTTTAATAACACCGAACCCCATGTAGTGAGCATATATAGTGACTAAAGCCATTTTGTGATGGTGGATTTTGACGGGGATTGTAAAATACGAGACAAAGAAACATTAGTTAAGTAAGTAGATTTAAAAAAAAATAAAAAATCAGAAATGTAAGCATTCATGATAAAACGGAAGTTTCCTTCTTGATTTTTTTCTTCTTTCTTTCTTTGTACTTGAGGAAGTGATGCCGTTTTCACCTTCTGGGGTTTATACCAGTGGTTTAAGTGGGGAGTGTGAAGCATAGTAATTTTTTAATGGCAGCATTAATGAAGTCATAGGTTCATTAATATTGTAATGCAAATACTAAAGCTTTTAAATGAAACTGGACTGCAGTCAAAGCGATTTGACTGCACTAATAAAAACTTTGAACCATCATAAGACTCTGAAAGTACCGAAAACGTCCGCATTATTAAACCAGCCATTTTCTATTAGACACGATTTGTAGAGATGTAGAAATCTTACGGCTAAACTTAAAGGGGTCATAGGAGAGCCCACGATGTAGGCATGAGCTGAGGAATTTACAGCGCCCAATTAAAATTAGTCTCCGCCCTGCATCATAGCTAGATTGCTTGATGATTTACTTGATGATTTTTGCGTTTTGCCCAGTTAACTCGGAAGCAAATATTCGCCTGTCTCCTGCTCGGTATTGTTAATGTTGCATAAAGTCTACATTTTTGTTTATTTTTTTCTTTAAGTAAACGTGTTCGCTGGTGTCAGTGGGGTCCGGATTACACTTTAGGTTTTTCGGATTTCTCTGGAACACTGAGGACTTTTCAGTCACGGTTTCGTGCCATCTGGCTTTATAAACGCGGCCCGTGGACGGAGGGGAGTCATCATGTTACTGGCTCCAGCACTCACAAAGGACAGCTGCTTAGCACTAATCAGATGCAAGAGTTGTGTGAGTGAGTGTGTGTGTGTGTGTGTAAAGTGTGTGTGAAGGGCTTTATCTGGCAGGGGGAAAGCAGGCCGCACCCCTCAGTCCCGCTCGGAGGGAAACACCTGCAGTGGGAGTGGAGATGTTAGCTGGGGGATTGTTCACACCACCATCTGCTTTTAGATTTTGACCTTTTACTTTAAAACCATGCGGCATTTGAAACTTTCTCTCAGTGGGACTGTTTACACGGCACATCAACAGGTAGATATTATCAGCGTGTCCTCGGGGTCGGATCTGTGAACGGCGCATCAAATTTCAATCGGCGCACTCGGGAGTGTTTCTGACTGTGACGTAGTCGAGTTGGAACTTGGTTAAGCCGTGCAGTTATTCTGGATTTGGATGTGATTATGGAGATCATGGCCGGGTTGATTAAGACTGTGAACAGTAATTAGGAAAATGTGCCGTGCCAGAAGTTAATGAGAGAAAGGAAAATTTAAATGGCAGAATAAAGCGAGGGGAAATATTTGCGGTGAGTGTAAACGGGGCCTACGGTCGCTTAATTTCGCCGGGGGGGAATACAGTATAATCCATTGTCGAAAGATGAGATAAGATTGCCGTGAGTCATCGCAAGCACATATTTCATTTTATGTTGATATTATAAGTTCTTTTTTTTTTTCAGTTCTTCGTCGTTGATAAAAACTGTGCACAGTTATTAGGTTTTTTTTTTTTTTTTTTTTTTTTAAGTGAAAGAGCTCATAATAGTGTGAGGAAGTGCAACTGGGACGTCTCACCGCTCCAGAGTCGCCGGATCAGTCCTGAGCTCGGGTTGCTCTCTTTAGGGAGGCATGTCTATGTGGGTTTCCTCCGGGATCTCCGGTTTCCTCCCACCTCTCAAAAACATGGCATTAGGTGGATAGGCGATGAGAAATTACAGCTAGAGGTGTGCGTGAGTGTGTGGCGCTACCCTGAGGTGTACCAGGCTGTATTCCTGAATCACACCCAGTGTTCCCGGGATAAACCTCAGATCCATGCAGCACCTATCCCAAGCTTACCGAAGTGGAATAAATGCGATCGGGCCTAGAGTCGAGCGCAAAAGTTTACATCCCCCGTGGTTATGAATGAAAAGGCGATGTAACTATTTTGCTGTTCATTCACAACAAAAAGTCCAAATAATTTTTTTATTTTTTTTTTTAAGAAAAAGAAAGAAATGTTGGTGTGTCCAGACAGCAATTCAAAGCATAAGGCAAAATCACAAAAATCAATGGAGGAATTGTTTGAATCTCCAGACTTCAGATGAGTGACTTTTAAATTCGAGCCAGGCGAAGCGTGTACAGGTTAGAGAGTTGGCTAGTTCTTTTTGCCTTCCTCGTTTGCGGTTGTAATAGGAATGAGTGCTGTGAGTGGTGTAATGAGAAGTAAGTGGCGTTCCAGCCTGCGGTCGTGTTCCTGTCACAGATCGTGACAAACGACGCATGGAAATGGTTATTAGAAAAAAACTAAACTCTATTTTCATCGTCTCTTAAAAGATCGCTGTCTGTTTTCCTACCGAAGCATGGAAATGATACTTAGGCTTAAACGATGTTCTAGTTATATGCAAATCCACATTGTTACATCGTGTATGTGTGTATTGTGTGAGGGAATCTAATCCCAGGTTCAATCTTTGATCAGAGACTACTAAATTGAATCCCAACGTATATGAAACATCAAATCGTTGCCTTAAGAATGGAAATCGTATCGTCTCGTATCGTTTCGTGTGAAAGCTTGAAGTTTCCACACCTAATAAATATTATTGTTATTTTACAACAATTGTTATTGTTAATATGTTATTATATATATATATATATATATATATATATATATATATATATATATATATATATATATATATATATATATATGTTGAACATCTACAGATGTAAGTGCTTCACAGTTTACCTGCTCTGCTAAACTTTACAGCATTTACAGTTATTCATGTGGCAGACCTTTTACTTAGTCACCTACGATTCATTAATTAATTAAGGTAATGGATAAAGGCCGTCCTCCGGGATTCAAACCCACACCATGATCACTAGAAGATGCAGCTGCGCTCGTCGGAGTGGCGTCATTTCCAGATTGTAAACATAAAGGGTTATTATGTACAGCAGTGTAATTATTTCTGCTCTGTATATCATCATCTGTGTTTACCGTCGCACATCTGGGCCGCATTTGTTCAAACCGGATGCGAACAAATTTGCGCGTAACTTCCTGGCAGGAGCGTTTACACAAGAAATGTAAAAGTATCCGTGAAAATCCGGTTAGTTCGGGGGGGGGGGGGGGTGGAGTTCAGATCCTATGAGAGCTTGTGAGTTTGTGTAAGTTTAAATATAAGGAGACTCACTCACTCAACTGGCTTCAAATAGTATAATTATAATCAGCACAGTTTTATATACAGTCAAGTTTAAATCACTTATTTATTTCAACTACACACATCATAGTCATATTGATGATGCAATTAGGACATGTACAGTATATAAAAGCATCAGGGGTCAGTGTGTGTCTGTGGTAGCTTAGTTTAGTGCTCTTTCACGGTTTAGTTGTCATTTTGCCGTTTTCAGCTCTCCGTGAGCTTTGCCTTTTAAGGAGTCTCGTGGGCGTTGCTAAATGTACATCAGTTGCGCTGTGAACTCGCTTGGGAATTCACAGCGAATGTGTTTACCAGCATGCACACGTGAATACGAAGCAAATCAGCGTTAAATAAACTTTTGTAAATCTAGTGGGATTTTTAAAAAAAAATTTTTGTTTAGTTTGACAACACACAACATGACTAAAAGTTTTTAAACAAGGTCCGTTACTGTAAGTTCAGACAAACTTCAGGAAAGCACAACATCCCGATATCATTCATCAAACTGATTCCGTTTCAGACGTTCCTGATCTTCAGAATGAAGTCATACAAGCTCCAGGCTGTTACTGCGTACGTGAGACACGATAAGGTCAAACAGGGTCATTCAGGGTCAGCCTGAGGCTCTGAACAGTGTGAGCTTTGACTCCTGATGGACTCCTTTCGCATGGCCTTCGCCTTCACTGACTCGACCCGCAGCTTTTACTCTTTCACCGTGAAGATCCAAACCATTCCACAAACCTCGCTTTAGGCGGTCAGTTTAACCGCATTCTCGTTCACTCTGATTCAACCCTCGGTTTACTGTGGAACTCTTTTGTGCCTCGTTTTCTTGAGTCCAGTTATGTTAAGTGCTTAGAGAGACTATGAGTTTTGGCATTACATCAGATTTCTGAGTCATTTCGACCCTCTGCAGGTTCCAGTAACTCGCCGAACTCATCTGTCTGGATGTGACGCTAGTGTGGAAAATTTCCTCTGAAATCTCTGACCGTTGTTTATGTAGCGTACTTATCACCGTAACACGCTTACAATGTTTAAACCCACTGCTTCTTGTCATAATATTTACCCTGAAATGACCCTCATACACTACATCTCTACCTTTCCTTTCAAAAGGAAGCCATTAGTTTTATTTATTTGCATTGTTGCATGTCAGGTGTTTTGAATCAGTTCGGGGGGGAATTTTTTTTAACCAACGTCGGTAGTTATGTTACTGGAAAAAGCACACGATTGTACTCGGATTATGATTAATAACGCTACAGAATTTGTAACTTTTTTCATTTATTTATTTATTTTTGATGGATTGCAGTACTAGCTTTAAACATATTCTACTTGAGGACTTTTACAAATTTTTCTTAAAAATCTGTTTTATGGTTCTGCGTAGTAGTTTTATGGGATACCCACGAAGGACAAACCCTTTATTTAACCCTTTAAAGTGCTTTTTGTAAGATTTAATTTTTTTAAATTGAGGAAACAACCTTCTGTAGATGCTCCATAGAATTAAAAGTAAATAAATGGATAAAAATAATTGTCTTTTTTTTTTTTTTTTTTTTTTTTTATTTTAATAGAAAAAAATTAATACAATTTGTAATGGTTCCCAAATTGCTGTCATATAGAAGGAATAAAACACTTTGGGACGTGCTGTTATACCAAAATAAACAGCTTCAGAGTGGTAACTCGGCTTCAGCACACCACACTGCTGGTGATTATTTTCCCATAACAACACACCCCCAAGTGTTTAATTCCTTACAGACCTTGAACGTAAATGTTTTACTGTTCTTAGGAAAAAGGATTTATTTTCATGGGTTCTCTAATTGTTTAGTGGATAATTAAGAGTTTTTAGCTTCATTTAAAGGGTTCTACTTTGAATCTTTAGAGAACCTTTAAAGGTTTTCTTAGAAGAAAATTTCTAACAGTGTATAATTGTATTTCATAGTCTGAAGCTGTTCATTCTGAAGTCTCAGCAAGGCCAGTCTGATTACAAATTAGACAAACTGAGCTTGTTTTTTTTTTTTTTTTTTTTATTTATTTTTTTTACCTCAAGTGAGACGCACACACACAGCGAGGCTTTGTCTCGTATTATCAGCAGCTTTTACAGACAGGGTGCAAAGTGCATATAACTATATATAATTGCTTTTTTAGCGAACTTATTTAATCAATTGCTTTTGGATATCTGTAATTATTTAATCACAAGACGCTGCAGTTAAATTTTTAATTTTGTAGTAGAATCAAAAGCAGTCGGAAAGCGGGAAAACCAGTCGGACGTCGCTGTGATTACAGCCACAGATAGAAAATAAAAAACAATCAGGATTTGGAAAACGTAACCTTGAGTTTTTCTATCAGTAATATGCAGTAATATCAGTAATATACAGTCAGGAACCAAAAGAAGTTAAACTACATGTACATTATTTTTTATTTATTATTTATTGACTTACACACTATGTACTTACACATGTACGTGTAAATTCCTTTATTTCAATTTATTTTTAGATTGATTTTTTCCTTACAGGTAAGAAATGGCATTAATATCGGCTGAAAAGGTCGACAGGGTGCTTCTTGGTACTTTCATTGGTTCCTGACTTTTCGGACACCCTGTACTTTGACATCTCAACTTGAGGAAAGCATAAATATATTTTACCAAAATGACATGGAAATGTTTATATTCAGGACCCTTTCTAACCCTGACAAAGATGGGAAGGAGCCAGTTTACTAAATGCAGCGGTAAAAACAGTCTGTCTGTCTAAAGACGTTTAACACCTCGCTAGCGAAGTGCGATTTCTTCACAAACTGATCTAGTTGTTAGATAGCTACATGCCACAGCGAAACAAACAGAACAACAAACCTAATCAATGCAGTTTGTAGTCGAGGTCAACCGATAGTGGATTTTACCGATAACTAAGTTGGGCGGGACCTGCTGATAACCCGATTAATCAACCGATGGTTCTTAAAACTGATGCTGAATGAAAACACAACACTCAAAGTAAAATATTGTTGAACTTTATTACAAAAATAAACAGTACTGACTGCACCATGAACATGTGCTGTACTTTTTTTTTCAAATGAAATATATATATATATATATAAACTATTAATAAATGTTAAAGTAAATAAAAGATATACATCCAAACTGAACCAAAAGGTAACACTCCAAATAACAAATAAAAATAGAGACATCCAAAGTGAATCTCAAAAAAACTTCAAATAACACAACAAAATTAGTCAGCGATAGTTTTTATTTCGCCTCTAGAGGCCGCACTCGTACTGTACAATGACGGCGGACCCTCCTCAGCCGCTCACGCATCGGACGCCGCCGGGAAAAAATATCGGTGTGGATTTTTGCATATAATCGATACTTCCAGCGATCGGTTATCGATGCCGATTAATTCGGTCGACGTCTAGTTTGTCGACATCGGATACCCGCTGTCAAAATATCCACCATGCTCCTGCGCCGTAACGTCGTCATCATCAAAATGGAGAAGAGTGCTTACACACTGTCTACACACTGTCTGCACACACTGACTACAGCGTACGACGTTCGGCAAGGTTTTAAACGACCAAATCAAAAGACATCAATGAGCAGACGTTCAGCCTGCCGAACACAAGTGATCAGCGATTATTTCATGTTTCAGTGCCGTGTGTGATTTTTTTTTTACCTCAGACACCGATATGGATGATGCTGAGAAACAAAGTGAAAACTCCTATAATTTCCTGTTATAATTCGTTAAAATTTGGCTGCAATATTTTTTTTTTTCCATAAGTAGATTAGGTTTTAAATGTAGATTGAAGCGCATAGTGGAATTGGAATGAAATGATAAAATGACTTTTTCCTTTTTTTTTTTTTTTCTTTTTCTTTCACTTAGTGTCTTGATGTTAAAATCCTAGAACTTGGGATTAAAATACAGGCAATATAGAGATACATCGGAATTACACTATCTTGCCAAAATGTAACCACGTGAAGGTTTTTTTTTTTTTTTTTTTTTTTTTTTGTACCGAAATAACAAACACTGTGCTGACACACTGCGAGTAAATGATGCAAGTGATGAGTTGCCTGCAGTTTGTCCTTTTACTTTTGTCTCTAAGAACACTGCACCCTTTCAACTGCTTTCTTCCCCCTCCTCGTATGCACTTCCAGCTCACCCTCTCTTCTCACCTTCTCTCTCAGTCTCGTTTTATTCTCCCTGTCTCGCTCTCTCTGAGTTATTCCGCGGCCGTGCCAAGTCCAGCCGAGCGTATTTTCAAGCGACTGAAAAGAATGAATTATGCAGTAGTAAGCAAGCTTACAGCCGGCCATTGGGTGGCCCTTTGATCTGAGTGTAGGCCACAAATGAATACCCGTATTGTGATGTTATGTGTACACAGTGTGTGTGTGTGTGTGTGTGTGTGTGTGTGTGTGTGTGTGTAAGAAAGAATAGAGAGTGCCTGGGCTATAGTAAATGACAGCACATTGGGTAAAGGGGACAACTGCTGACTGTAAGCATCTTTACACTCACAGTGGCGTCCTGAGATTTCAGAATCGTTCGTTAGACCTGTGAACTAACGAACAATTTTAGTGTGTAAGTGTAGTTCATGTTCATGTCTGTTTTCTGGTTTAGTCCCTGCATTATGGTGATTGATGCATCTGATCAGTAAGAAATAAACAAAAAAGCACAAGGTGTGCTGTTAGAGAAAAATAATCCACGACTGTATGGTATGATATTAAGGAATGACATATTGTGCTTTCTCTGCATTTATAATTAATAGTTATAAATAATGTTGAGGGACGTCCATGACAGAAGTTAGTTCCTCTTATCACTTACTCTTTAGCAGATATAAACACTCATTCTCTCACAAGCCTCTCTTTTTTTTTTTGTCTCTCTCTTTCAGTGAAATAAAAAATAAAAAATAAAAAAACACACACAGCTTGTCATGTGACCTATAAATTTGATGGAATGCATACCAATTGTTATCAAGCACTGAAACTGGAGACTCCTTCCTGTTAAATAAACATCACCTGACAGAAAAATGAAAATGTTTTTTTCTTTGTTAAATAACACATTTTAAAAATCGGTTTATTATTGTTATTATTATAATTATTATTGTTGTTGTTGTTGTTGTTGTTGTTATGGCTTTAGATTGCGTAGGTCATCTGTCCCTGTGAATCAGCTGTTACTATAGAAATGATACCAAATTAGAACAAGTGCATTAATTTAACTTAAAACTAATCAAATAAATCCTAATAGCATTAGAGAAACCAATTTTTTAAAATTTTTACTCGGATTTCTTCGGAGCATGTAGTCGGAGAAGCTTTACGCGTGACTTTACACGTGGCTTTCCTTACGTATTTTCTTCTTCCTCTTCTCTCTCTCTCTCTTTTTTTTTTTTTTTTTTTTTAGGTCGTAATGAACTGATAGCCAGATACATCAAACTGAGGACCGGAAAGACAAGAACGAGAAAACAGGTCGGTGCGCGTGTTAGCGTCCTAACATCAACAAGACCATGTTGTTTCTAAACGGAGTAATAAATTGTTTAATGCAGAAGAAAAGGAATGCACTACACTTTTATCATCCAGATTCTATACATGTACGAACTGCCCACAGGTAGATTATATTCGATCTTATATGTAAGCTCTTATAAGAAACGCTACAGATTGACCCCGCCCCCTAACCTTAACTTCTGAAAAGTTTAGTACAGTAATGTTTTTTAAACGTCTGAATACGATAACGGAATAAAAAAACGAGCACACTGATATAAACAAACCTGCGACTTGAATTACAGCCAGAACAACTGACAGAGCTGCTGCTGTAGAAAATTAATCAACACTTTCTGACCAATCAGAAGAAATAAATGATTTTACATGCAGTCTTAATCTTTTCTATTACAGTTAAGGTGTGTGTTAAACTGAGACGTTTCATTAAATATTTTGTGTGTGTGTGTGTGTGTGTGTGTGTGTGTGTGTGTGTGTGTGTGTGTGTGTGTGTGTGTGTGTGTGTGTGTGTGTGTGTGTGTGTGTGTGTGTGTGTGTGTGTGTGTGTGTGTGTGTGTGTGTGTGTGTGTGTGTGTGTGTGTGTGTGCGTGCAGGTGTCCAGTCACATTCAGGTTCTGGCCCGGCGGAAATCCAGAGAGCTTCACACTAAACTTAAGGTATGTGTATTTACAGCATGTGTGTGTGCGTGTATGTGTGTGTGTGTGTGGATGCCCTACTACTTGGTTGTACGTAACCTAGATCCCCATTGTGTGTGTGTGTATGTGTGTGTGTGTGTGTGTGTGTGTGTGTTGCTCAGAATGTACTCGGCTGCTGGCTCTAACTTCTTTTCTCCCGCATGTTTGTCTGTCCTCTGCTTCCTTCCTGTTCTGTATAACAGTGTGTTTGTTTTGGAGGGGACCCAGTCTTTGTAAGAACACACTAAACGAGTTGTTTTAACTCGAACGCTGCTTACCGCGGCAAAGTCAGTTTTATAAAACACGAGGACAGCCGTGTGCTCAAATTCAAAAAGGAAAGAAAGAAAGAGACAAATAAATAAAAAGAAAAGAAAGAAAGTTGCCCAGGAAAAGTCGTCGACTCTTTGCAGGGAGACGAAGTCCTTTTCAGATACGAAACATTTTCTGACATTTCAGACACTGTCCCATCAGTAGCTGAAACCATTTCTCTCCTCGATGATCGCAAATGATGTTTTTATTTCTGCTCTTCAGACGTTAAAGGGATACTCGTATTAGCGTATTTTAGCTTTGTAAAACAAAAGCACAAAAAATAAAATAATAAAATGACAAATAGCGCAATAAATAACAGCCGTGACAAAGAAAGTAATAACAATATAAAATATAATAAGTGCATACAAGTGTAATAAATAAAATAATATATAAAAGCTAGTTAAAAGCTGAAGTGGGGAAAAAAATGTTTATCTGTTTTTTTTTTATTTATTCTTTTTATGAGAGATAGAAAATGGTAATTTGTTCAGATCTTTGGTGCATAAAAGGAATGATCTGGAACGTAGTTTATCTGACTGGAGAATTCAGGATTCAGAATTCACCGTGGTATAAACCAGTTTAAAGCTAAATTTATACCTTTATTCATACCTTTAAGAGTGTGTGTTTCTCATAAATTTGTGGAATTCAACATCTGCCCTTAGTCTTGCATTGAAAGCCTCAGTCTTTGCGAGATGACAGAATTGAAGAAGGCGGGACTGCGGTCTTTGGATGGTTAAGTAGCGCTCACAACAAAGGATTTTTTTTTTACCATTTCATGACTAATTTGAGGGAAAAAATAGCCGTCTGGTCTTCTGATATGCCCAAGGGTTTTTTTTTTTTTTTTCCTGGTAAAAGTTGAAAATAATGATAGGGTAATAACCTACTGGTATTGTGGAGGCATGATTTAAAGGAGCGGTCTGTAAGTTTTAGAGTCCTCTATTGCTTCTGAAGTGAATTGCACAAACAAATGAAAACACGTCCTTAGCGTAAATATCTCGTCCCCTCCCGCAGTGAAAACTACTTTTGCCTTGTGTATTGCGTTATGAGGGAACGTTTTGTTCTAGCTGGGGGCGGAGCTAATTTCAGAAAAAATGCGATTTATAGCATCGTGGATCACAGATGTTTAAGACGATATGATGATTGCAGGTCTAGAAACTTTACTGCAGCTTTAACAAACACGAAAGCAAGACCGATGATGTCTTTTGTAAACCGTCGACCTCCCGACTGAGACTTTAACTGACCACTGTGAGCTGTTAGACCCTGTATACCTTACTAACACCTTTTCATTACATATTCTGCAAACTGTTAATGAAATCTAACTCTGTCACGCTAATCAGCTTTTTTATTATTCAGTCTATTCACGCTGTCTGAGCAGTGAAATGTTCACTGATCAGGTTCCGGTTCAGTTCATTCAATTCAGTCAGCTCACCACGAGCAGGAATTCAGCTGCTGTTCACCAAGACACTTTATACAGTAATCTACAGAACCGATGGTGAATTGATGGAACTGACCGAGACGCTGAGAGACGACGCTTTTATTAGCACACACTGGGCACTATAGCATGGCTGTGTTCTGTAGGAAAGGGCTTGTTTGTTTGTTTGTTTGTTTGTTTGTTTGTTTGTTTTTGCTGTATGTTTTTCTGAGGTATTGCTTCTTTGGTTTTGCAAGAAACATATAGCTCTGTTTTTGTGTAAAAATGCATTTACGAGTCAACATGGAACTATATTATCATCCAAATCACTATACGCAAACTGACTTTCTAACTTTAGGCCACACCTCCTACCTTGAGTAAAAAAAAAAAAACCGACACCCAACTATGCGCTGAGGAAGAATTCGGCTTCAGGACCGAGCTACGGCTGTTTTTAGCTCTGTGACGTCCATTTCTATGTTTGTTGGAATCCACGGTGGAGTGTAATTGGTGATTAGGTTACATTATGCTAGATCAGTAGTTACAAGCAACATTAGCCTCACAGTCTTTGGATGCCAAACACATCTTGACTGATTAATGACGTTTCACGGTAGGGGACAATCGTGTGAATTTAATTCATGGCTCAACTAGAAAAGGCAGTTAGCACAAATGTGTTCACTAAACTGTGTGTCGTGGTTCTCCATGACTCTCAGAAATGATCTCTGTGAATTCCTAACCTAGTTCCTTAATTACTTAATGACACTTTTTTCTACACAAAGCTTCCTGTCCTGAACGAACTCTAACTGAAACCGTCAGCTGAGCGCTCCATGGCCCACGTATTTCCCAGCACTATTTCCCACATATTTCCAAGTGTCTAAACATGACGTAATCAGACATCAGACAAGGCATGGTGTAGAAAGTGACAGTGCAGAGATTTTAAACTGCTACAATCTGATCTGGGTATAATCTTGACTTTAATCCTGGACTACTTTTCGGAAAGAAGTCTCGAACTTTGTCTCCCTGAGATCAGTGTTATTAAAAGGAGCCTCTGTTTGTGCGCAGGTCACTAATTTGGTGAGTATTCCTCCTCCTCCTCCTCCTACTCCTCCTCCTGCTGTGCGCCGGTGCTTTGCTGTTCGGGCTGGAAAGGTTCTGTCACGTAAGGTTCTGTAGCTGTGGACAGGATGGACGGCTTTGGGCCTGCTGTATACTGATGTGCAGCGTTGGGACAGCATGCTCGAGCTGCAGCTCTGTCTGAACACTCCTATCGCTGTGAGAAAACCGTGAGAGAGAGAGAGAGAGAGAGAAAGGAAGTGTTGATATTTATGATATGAACATAAACAGCATATTTACAGTGTCTAGCACTCGGACCGCGACAGTTGAGTCATTTTCAGTGAGAGCTGGACATTTCAGCAGTAGGCAAAAGCAACTGTTAGAGATGCATTCGACTAGAGGCAGTAACTCGTAATTCCCGAACTCTGACCAGGAAAAAAAAACAAAGAAAACACTCCCTCAACTCGGGAATTCAAGTCTGAGTTCAGCAAGTGGCGTCAAATTAACATGGCTGCTCACAGCATCACCAGTAAACACAGTAGAACTTAATACGTTAAAATGCTGCATATAGAAATATTTGCTTTAATTCAATCAACATACAGACAAATTCCCCTGTTAAATTCATAACACTGAATATACAGTTCACTGTTCACCCCCAAACCCCACCCCCCCCCCCCCCCCACTCCCCACTTTGTAGCTTGAATGTAGTCGAAAATGACACAATTCCAAGTTCCAGCTTTCAGGTATAACGCGAATGCAGCAAAATGATGTGAAGTGGGCGGGGTTTAACTGTGATGGCGATAGATTTTGTTCACCCCCAGATCGTGTAGTATTGTCCATATTTTTTTTGTTTGTTTGTTTCATCTATCAGTGATACTCGGTCTGCTGATATAAGTGTTTGATTTGCCCAAAACAGAATAGTGCCAGTGCCAGTTTTTGCTGTTTCACTACATCAAACCCTAGTAGATGCTGATGCTCTAAAAGTAACTCCACATCACATCTCCCTGTTGCTGATTATTTTCCTATAATTGTTTTATTCAATTCAATTCAGTTCAGTTTTATTTGTATAGCGCTTTTAACAATATTGTCCCAAAGCTCATTATCCCTAATGAGCAAGCCAGAGGCGACGGTGGCAAGGAAAAACTCCCTGAGACGATATGAGAAAGAAACCTTGAGAGGAACCAGACTCAAAAGGGAACCCATCCTCATCCTCATATTCCTTACTTATTATAGGTTTTTTTTTTTTTTTTTTAATTATTATTATGAACACAAAAACAACTGAATTCCTATGGGACATGCATTGATTGATGAAAGAAAAGGAAAAACAGCAACAGTACCTCACTTTGTTTAAAAAATAAATAAATAAATAAATAAAAAGAGTTCGGAGGTTTTCTCTTGATGGCCGTGATGTGCTCCAGCTGTCTGTGCTCTGCTTTAATGTCTGTATAACACACCAGGCTGCACTCAGTCTCACTGATAATGGACCAAAGTACCTCTGGCCTTAACATCCCCTGTCAGGCATTTACAGCTGAATAAAGAGGAAAGCATGAATGGATGAATTTTCTCTTTGTAATGCTTCAGGGTGCATGTCTCTGTCTGAGAACTGCTGGATTTTTCTTTTCCCCGTGTTCTGTTCTGTATTTTCTCAGTGCAGTGATCTTCCATCACAACTAGAACTGTCTTTTATTCTCCTATAAATCCTCCACGGGTTTTATTTTTGGATACAGAGCAGAGATGTTATTGGGAACAGTATGAAATTGTGCTGAGTTGGCCCTCTGGTGAATTGAACGCATGCCCGCTCCCTTTCCTGTCTTTGCATGCAGCGTGTGTGTTCTGTCGATAGCTGTTTCTGCTGCATCCCTCACGGCATTACATACACACACACACACACACACACACACACACACGCCTGCTCGCTCTGGCTGAAGCCTTTTCCTGTGCCGCTGTAGGATCAAAGCGTGAAGGACAAAGCGCTCCAGAGCATGGCGGCCATGTCTTCTGCTCAGATCGTGTCGGCCACGGCCATTCACAGCAAGCTGGGTCTGGCAGGCCTCCCTCAGCCCAGCTTCCCAGCAGCGCCGGGGGTAAGAGACACCGAAAACACGCTAAACGCCCCATAAAACATTAACACAATGGACAAGGATTTACAGGAGCTTTGTGCTGGTGTGTTACTGGGTAGTACTTTAATGGAATACTCCACCGTTTTTCAACCTAATCTCCTTCTACTGCATCTGTAGTGTATGTGGGATTACCACAAATAGGAATTTTGAATTTGAAATCAACTTGATGTAATTTGATGAAATAATTTGAAAAGAACTTGATGTCTAAGGGCAGTTGCTGAATTCATTCAGTAAAAAAAATAGTGATCAGGGATTGGTCATTGGGAACAGTGGTGATCAGTGATTGTTCTTTTGGAACAGTGGTGATCAGTGATTGGTCTTTGAGAACAATTATGATCGGTGATTGGTCTTTGAGAACAATGGTGATCGGTGATTGGTCTTTGAGAACAACAGTGATCAGTGATTGGTCTTTGAGAACAACAGTGATCAGTGATTGTTCTTTGAGAACAATTATGATCAGTGATTGTTCTTTGAGAACAATGGTGATCAGTGATTGGTCATTGGGAACAATGGTGATCAGTGATTGTTCTTTGAGAACAGTGGTGATCAGTGATTGTTCTTTGGGAACAATGTTGATCAGTGATTGGTCTTTGAGAACAATGGTGATCAGTGATTGTTCTTTGAGAACAATGGTGATTGGGCTTTGAGGACATTGGTGATCAGTGATTGGTCATTGGGAAAGAATGGTGATCAGTGATTGGTCTTTGAGAACAATGGTGATCAGTGATTGTTCTTTTGGAACAGTGGTGATCAGTGATTGTTCTTTTGGAACAGTAGTGATCAGTGATTGGTCTTTGAGAACAATTATGATCGGTGATTGGTCTTTGAGAACAATGGTGATCGGTGATTGGTCTTTGAGAACAATGGTGATCAGTGATTGTTCTTTTGGAACAGTGGTGATCAGTGATTGTTCTTTTGGAACAGTGGTGATCAGTGATTGGTCTTTGAGAACAATTATGATCAGTCATTGGTCTTTGAGAACAATAGTGATCAGTGATTGGTCTTTGAGAACAATAGTGATCAGTGATTGGTCTTTGAGAACAATAGTGATCAGTGATTGGGCTTTGAGGACATTGGTGATCAGTGATTGGTCATTGGCAAAGAATGGTGATCAGTGATTGGTCTTTGAGAACAATGGTGATCAGTGATTGTTCTTTTGGAACAGTAGTGATCAGTGATTGTTCTTTTGGAACAGTGGTGATCAGTGATTGGTCTTTGAGAACAATTATGATCAGTGATTGGTCTTTGAGAACAATAGTGATCAGTGATTGTTCTTTGAGAACAATTATGATCAGTGATTGTTCTTTGAGAACAATTATGATCAGTGATTGTTCTTTGAGAACAATGGTGATCAGTGATTGTTCTTTGAGAACAGTGGTGATCAGTGATTGTTGTTTGGGAACAATGTTGATCAGTGATTGGTCTTTGAGAACAATGGTGATCAGTGATTGGTCTTTGAGATCATTGGCAACGTTGCTAGACACTTCAACACTGACTAAACAGGTTTGAAGCTTCACGGTGACTAAATAATTCCTGAAACTGCATCTACAGAATTATGCATTTCGACACATTTCCCTGTAGCAAGAGTTTATTTAAGTCAGTTTGAAGTAAACAGGTTATTGGTCCTTTTCTCTCTACAGAGCTTCGTGTTAAAATTCCTGTCTATGGTAATCACGTATACACTACAGATGCAGTGAATAGAGATTAGGTTGAAAAACACTGCAGTATTTCGTTTAAAGTCCTGCCCAGAAGCCCAGCAGCACAAAGCTACACACCAGCTCTGTATTTCCGCTGAGAATCCACAAGATAAATAATGGCACGTCTGCTTTGAGAGCGTAGCCAGGTTTTGTTCTGCTGCTTTGTTTAGTGAGACTGTTTTTCTGTTTGTTTGTTCCGGTTGTAGTTTTGGCAGCTGTCGACGGGCCATCCTGGATCCTCACAAGAGTGAGTAAAGAACTTAACTCTTAACTTACAGTACATCATGCGTCTTTTAAAGCCAGAACAGGCTTGTACATGTTTAGCTTTCTGACCGGTGCTCCAAAATACCCCTAAACTCCAAAATACCCCTAAACTCCAAAATACCCCTAAACTTAGACATGATTTTTTTTAGATTTTTTACCTTCTCGCCTTGGAGGTGTTTCCGAGCTGCATGTTGATGTATAATCATAAATTATGAAGTATTTATAAACAAAATTATGCAGTACTTTCTGACCAATCAAATTTGAGAATTCAACAGCACTGTTGTTCGGGTTTAGTTCAGGTTTAGGAACTTCACATTCTCAGACAACGACTGATGCCTAGTTTAGCATTAAAAGCGTGGCGAGTCCTTATTCAGAGTGTATTTTAGTCAAAGGTGAAGATCGCACTGACTGCACTGTCGTCTGTTTCCTCAGCATCAAGCCGTTTACACAGCAGGCCTACCCCATCCAGGCCGCCACGGCATTATCAGGTACATTTGAACATTTGAATAATTCATTACACCATGAATCAGTTTGTGTAGAAGGATGATGACAGACACTCAGACCAGCTCCTGCGTTTGTGTGTTACAGGTTACGAGCCTCCCAGAGCCCCTGCAGCCACTCCTCCAGCGTGGCAGGGACGCTCCATCGGCACGAGCAAACTGCGACTCGTCGAGTTCTCCTCATTCCTGGAGCAGGAGAGAGACCCAGAGTCTGTACGTACCATCAGTAGTGAGCAGTTAGTTTAAGGTTGCTTTAACGAATGACAAGTCGCGCGTTCTATAAAAAAGAAATGAATATCGAGTAACTGACATTTCGGACACAAAATGGCCAAATGTTTTGTTTATTTTTGCTCCGTGAACGGAAATAGATCCTGAAGAAGCCGATTATTTTCTTATATATATATAAAACGCACAGTCTGAAGTGTGTTGTTCCACTTATACCACGGCGATTTGCCGAAGATTACAATGTTTAATTCATTAACGATTGACACATTGCGCTTTTTAACAGTTTATATTTACGTTTATGTTATGCAGCATCTGTGAGACAAGTGTTCCTGTTATCACTCACATTATAAACAGCTGCGTTGGACTACTGATCGGAAGGTCGTGAGTTCAAATCCCAGCACTGCCAAGCTGCTGCTGCTGGGCCCTTGAGCAGGGCCCTTAGCCCTCAACAGCTCAGTTGTATAAATGAGATAAATGTAAGTCGCTCTGGATAAGGGCGTCTGCCAAATGCCATAAATAAATGAATGCTCTTGTCACTTTACCGAAGTGTAAACTCCTCTGTCCTGAGGTCTTTTACAAAGCATCGTGATTGTTACAAAGTGCTGACACTGGAGACTCCTTCCATAAATGTTACATAAACAAATAACTTCGACCCATCAGTGTTTATTTGTTTTAATTTGTGAATCAAAAAGTGTTGTTGTTTTTTTTTCAATCTGTTTATTATTAGTCTTAGATTATGTGTAGCAAGTCCCTGTGTATGAGCCGTTACTATAGAAACAGTAACGTTATAATGTATAACAGGCGCATTAATACCGTCTGACCAGATCAGATTTCTGATCAGATTTGAGAATTCAACATACAATATTTTTAGTTTTGTTTTAAAAATGGACAAAAAAAAAAAAAAGCAAGCCAAGTGTAAATTTTAAGTTACAGTGGGGGGAAAAAAGTATTTGATCCCCTGCTGATTTTGTATGTTTGCCCACTGACAAAGAAATGATCAGTCTATGATTTTAATGGTAGGTGTATTTTAACAGTGAGAGACAGAATAACAACAAAAAAAATCCAGAAAACCGCATTTCAAAAAAGTTATAAATTGATTTGCATTTTAATGAGGGAAATAAGTATTTGACCCCTTCGACTTAGTACTTGGTGGCAAAACCCTTGTTGGCAATCACAGAGGTCAGACGTTTCTTGTAGCTGGCCACCAGGTTTGGGATCTTGCATGGAGCCCCAGACCGAGGGAGACTGACAGTTTCTTCCATTTGCGAATAATCGCACCAACTGTTGTCACCTTCTCACCAAGCTGCTTGGCGATGGTCTTGTAGCCCATTCCAGCCTTGTGTAGGTCTACAATTCCCTGACATCCTTGGACAGCTCTTTGGTCTTGGCCATGGTGGAGAGTTTGGAATCTGATTGATTGATTGCTTCTGTGGACAGGCGTCTTTTATACAGGTAACAAACTGAGATTAGGAGCACTCCCTTTAAGAGACTGCTCCTAATCTCAGCTCATTACCTGTGTAAAAGACACCTGGGAGCCAGAAATCTTGCTGATTGATAGGGGAGGAAATACTTATTTCCCTCATTAAAATGCAAATCAATTTATAACTTTTTTGAAATGCGTTTTTCTGGATTTTTTTGTTGTTATTCTGTCTCTCACTGTTAAAATACACCTACCATTAAAATTATAGACTGATCATTTCTTTGTCAGTGGGCACACATACAAAATCAGCAGGGGATCAAATACTTTTTCCCCCCACTGTATAACTAAAATCTATGTTGAAACTATTTTATTTGGTCCAGCGGTTTAAATTTGTAGGAGTTTATCGGCTCGTAGTTGCAGTTTTCGTTTGTTTAATTTGATTGATTTTAACTTCACGATGAATGAAATGTGCTACGGCAAGCAATGCATGAAACAGAAAATAGCACTTTAACAGAATACTCTAGTACCGACCCTACCTGCTAAACCTCTGTCATACGTTACTCCATTTCTTAATGACACACAAAACTAAACCCGTATCTCTGACCTGAAACGCTCCCGTTTTACGTTTAGCATCTCAGCAATCTCAAAGTCGACACCAAGTGTCTCCTTTTCCAAATCACAAAACACAAAGAGCACATCCTCTTGCTCACTTAGAGCCAGGATCGTGTAGTGTATCGACGAGCTTTGTGTTTCTGTTCTGCGAGCTCTGTTCATTCCCCTCCTTCTCCCACAGCAGACCTGAGTGATCTGTCACTTTGGCAGCGCTTCTATGACCCTGTTTTTTTTCCTCCCTCTGATCTTGTGAGACAGCAGCTATTCATCTAACATGCCCAGGACAAAAAATAAAAATGATATGTATTCACGATTCAGTTGTCACGTAACAACAACAATACATTTCGGTCTAAGTACATGGAGTCAAAGCTGAGGCATAATCGCTGTCATTTTATCTGAATATAGGATTGGAAAAAAAAAAAACTGCAGTGGTAGATAATTACTTCACATTTGTGTTTTGAAATATGACGTTCGGACCACGTTAATTCTTTCAACACAGTAATTTCAGCTCAGAAATCAGATGATGATAAATAAATAAATAAATAAATAAATAAAAACAGAAATGTGAAGCTCAGCTATTATTTGGGGGAAAAATATTAATAATAAAAGAAATAAAAATATTTAAAAGGGTAAAAGGTTAAAGAAAATCTGTAATTTTTTAATACATTTTACAGTTTTAAAGTAATTTTAACTCCAAATTTTTACCTCAGCTGCCTCCAGTCAATTTGTAATTATATACACATATATATATATATACATATATATCTTGCAACGATCCACGATATATAGTGTATTGTGTTGCAATTTATCATGATACAGATGTTATATCGTTAAACCGCCCAGCCGTACATCTGACTACCTCAAAATCAATAACCTGCTATAACCCACGCTGATAATTCATGTAACAGCTTGACTCTGCAGTAATACTTTACCTGACAGTAATATTGACAGTAATATTGTACTTGATGAGAGTCTGACAGCAGTATATTTATGTGGGTTCTCCGCAGTACAACAAGCACCTGTTTGTACACATCGGCCAGACGAGCCACTCGTACAGCGACCCGCTGCTGGAGTCAGTGGACATTCGTCAGATCTACGATAAGTTCCCTGAGAAGAAAGGAGGCCTCAAGGAGCTTTTTGGGAAAGGGCCACAGAACGCCTTCTTCTTAGTCAAGTTCTGGGTGAGTCCATTAAATCCGTTCTGCGTATTAGAGCTACGCACGTTATAGCAGGGCTACAGCGAACTTCAGCGCTCACGCAATGCTGTTATAGTGTCACACAATATTATTAACCTTTTTTTTTTTCTTTTAAAAAAAAATAATATTATCATAGGGTCAGACTTCATATGCCAAGGTCTAACTAGCCAAAAGTTATACATATTGTTACAGCTCTTATGATTCTTAGCAACATATAGAAGCCCTAAGAGGCCATGCATTTTTCTTTTTCTTCTTCTTCTTATTATTATATATCTTTTTTCTTTCTTTTTTCTTGTAATCTCAACTTATTATTCTTATATTCTTAACTTATTATACTTTTCTCACGACGTAATGTCATCACAAGAAAATCTTGCGCCTGCGCGAATGGGACTGGTGTTACATGCACCTCGGCGTCTTCGCCATCGCCATCATAAATGTAATAATTACCCGCTGTAGAGATGGACTTTACCTCCTTATTAAGAGAGAGAGGGGTGTCCAAGAGGAGAACCGGGGTCGCTGTATTGTCCTCGACGATAAAGTTGTAGACCTGACAACCTCCTTCTCAAGTGTCGGACACTGATGTGGAAGTTGTCATTATTATATCTGACAGACACAGAGCTATTTCAGCTTGAGTGAGTCCCTGATCAAAAGTAAAAAACAAATCTGTTCATCCATGATGCTGCGGGACTGCGCTAAGCTTTTGCTGCCTCCAGAACATTAAAAAATGCATGTTGTTATGTCGAGATCACGAGAAAATTAAATCATGATCACGAGAAGACAAGGAAGAAAATTAATGCAATGCCTCTTAGGGCTTCCTTAACAACAAGAACGATAAATAAAGCGGTCTGAAAAACTCTCTCACACTAGTTTGTATTTCTGTAAAAATTAAAATTCAGCGTTACTCACAGGCATTATCACACAAATAATAATCTGATAATTAGACACTGTTGTAATTATTTCATTGTTACTGATGAATAATAATCAGAAACACAAAGAATAATTCCTTATAATTATTGTAAAGCATAATAAACACTATATAATATACAGAGTAAATCTTCCTAGTATAATAATAAGTATATTATTATGATAAGACTCAAATGTAAACAGTTTATGATATACAGTACTGTGCAAACATTTTAGGCACCTATTTCTTTTAGTACAAACTTTAGAGATTTTAGAGAAGTCAGTACAAAAAAACATTTCAGATTCCCAAACATTAGTTTTCTAGCACAAAACTGAATGTTACAGAAAAATGTTTGTATGTGATTAAAGAAAGCAGCATATTACGTAAGAGACGTTAACGGAAATTAATCAACAACAGAGTGAAGCGGGGTTACTCCAAAGTTGATTGTTTTTCTGTAGCAGCACGTCACAAAGCGTTTTCTGTTCCTCTTAAGCCAAAAGCAATTTGCCAACACTAACACTTCTCCTACTTATTAAAGAATGACATCATACATGTCATTTATCCATTTACAGTTACAGTTAATGATGTGTAACGTCTGAGAACCAAGTTACTTCCTGTTATCACTTTCGTTATCGTAGTTAACTTTCTCTTACCAGCCTTTCATTTTTCGTGACGTTAATAAGACAAAACGAACGCAGCTTCTTCTGTCACTGAGGAACCAAAAAGCCGTGTCAGAAAACTTGACACTGGAGACTCCTTCCATAAATGTTGAATAAACGTCTCCTCAGGAAAAAAAAAAAAAAAACCTCACCATATCAAGAGTTATTTAACACCCAAATGTCTCCGTCTGGGGATTAATAAAGTATTATCTTGTCTTATCTTATCTTGGTTACACATGATCTTAAAATCTGTTTGTGTGGAGAGTCCAATATACAAGCCCCTGTTTAGGCTGTTACCATGGAAACGATAACTTATAAGGAGAGCGTTATTATATATTTGTGAGTTGAGTTACGGCCGGAACTACTGTCAGAGCCGCTGTTACAGAAAACTAATCAATGACTGCCGACCAATCGGAAATCAGACTTCGACAGCGATGTGGTATAATGTTATAAAATACAGTATAGCTCGCATTAACATCCTGTATACAGTATTTCCATCATAACTTCCAATTCTATATGATTTCATGTACTTTCATTTGCCTCTGTTGTTCCTCCATTCTATATTTGTTGCGTTTTGTTACTTTTGTTTTAATAGTAATAAAATGACAAAAGGTATCAGGATATTGTTTTCGCCTCAGTGTTATTGAATTATTTCGTAGTATCTGACATGTGGGCGAGAATCAGAGCCGGATGAAAGCTGTGTGTACTTTTTCAGCATTGTGTGTGTGTGTGTGTGTGTGTGTGTGTGTGTGTGTGTGTGTGTGTGTGTGTGTGTGTGCGTGTGTGTGTGGAGTAAAGAGCTTCAGGCATCACACTGTAGGCTGTAAACACGCTTTGTTTAAACACCTGCCTTTCTGGGCCACAGGTGCTGTAGATCAGGGACCTGGAGACCAACACGTGTACACACACACACACACACACACACTCTCTCTTTCTCTCTCTCTCTCTCACTGTGTCTCCCTCATTCTTTCTTTGTGTTCTCTGACTAGTTTTTTTTTTATTTTTTGCTCTCTCTCCACCTCTGGCACCTCTCTCTGGAGAGTCACACTCATTACATGCTCAGAGTGGAAGAAACATCTAACGCTGCATTACCTCAGAAGTGGGAAGTCGAAATTCGAAACGACATCATTTTCAACCTACGTTCAAGCTACAAAGTGGGGAAAAACACAGGCGCCCGCGCGTCCCACTTTCGTTAGCGACAATCTATCGAGCTGACTGTGATGAGTGATGTGTATTTACTCTGTCAAAACAGTGACGTGTAGAGTCAGTGTTATAGATTTAACAAGCGAATATGTCTGTATGTTGACTGAAGCTAAAGCAAATACTTATGTATATACAGTACAGTGTAACTCAATTAATTAAAGATAAGAAGCGCGACTTTGTTTACTGTCGATGCTGTGAGCAGCCATGTTGGTTTGACGTGACTTGCGTTTGAATTCCGAGTTGAGGGAGTGTTTTATTGTCTTGTTTTCCTAGTCTTGGGTCAGGATTTCCCGAGTTACGAGTCGAATTCAGCATTAAGCTGTTACAGCTTACAGGCCAACATTTCTGTCAGAAATGCTATTTTTATGGGTGTGTAGACCTGTGCAGGTCATACCACGGACGCGGTTCATTTGAAAACTAATTGATTGACAGATTCGCGTCATTTCACTCTCATGGTGTAATTTAGAGAGCAGGAAGACTTTCCGTCCGGTAAACTGTGTACATTTTCTCAGAAACCTCCATGTTTGATTTCCTCAGGCGGACCTGAACTGTAACGTCCAGGAGGATTCGGGTGCTTTCTACGGCGTGACCAGTCAGTACGAGAGTCCGGATAACATGACCATCACCTGCTCTACCAAAGTGTGTTCCTTCGGGAAGCAGGTGGTAGAGAAAGTGGAGGTGAGAGATATTCATTAACACGTTCACGCTTACACAGGTACACAGTACACAGGTTAGTTCACCTTTTTAATGGGAGTTTTATTTATTAATTAGTAATGATCGTTTAAAACACTTTTTGTTGCATGTACGAAAGATGCATATATAATAAATATAACTTAAATTATTGTATTTTATTATTCCAACATCACTTATCAAATCCCAGGGACTATGGTATGAAAAACTAAAAATTATTTATTTATTTTTTTTGTCACATTATATTCAGTCTTCATACTTTGACCTTGCAATTATACGATTTTATTTTTTTAAATTTTTCTTCAGAAGTGAGTACACGTTATAAACGTGTTAATAACACACCACTGAATAGATTAAAACAATAATTACACGTTGAAACCAAACTAAAGCTGAACCTGCGTTGACCTTGTTGAGGGTCAAACCTTTATGGTTTAATATATGCAAAATACAGAACTGAACCTTCAAATTGAGATTAATTTCGAGTTGTTCAGCCGCACAGCAATAATTATTCTGCAATAATCCTCTCTCTCTCTCTCTCTCTCTCTCTCTCTCTCTCTCTCTCAAACTTGTCTCCCCCCCATGCAGACAGAGTACGCGCGCTTCGAGAACGGCCGATTCGTGTACAAAATAAACCGCTCGCCCATGTGCGAATACATGATCAACTTCATCCACAAGCTCAAGCACCTGCCTGAGAAGTACATGATGAACAGTGTGTTAGAGAACTTCACCATCCTGCTGGTAACTTCCACATCCTCACTCTCCTCCTTACACTCCACCCAACACTCCTGTGTACACTCCTTCGTTACACGCCTTCTTTTTAAAGTTAGGATGAAATAAATTGCAGCTTGTCATGTCACGAGAAACCACAAAAATCAACGTCCTGTCTTAAAGAGTTTGGTGGAATGTTTGAGCTTGACCTCTGTTAGAAAGCTCTGACACTGGAGACAACTTTACCATCTCAATATTTTTCTCTCGGAAATAACAGCACATTTATGTCCATTAATTATTCATCTTTTATCTGATTATGTGGAGTGTCCTCTAGGGCTGGGCGATATGACCACATGAAGATATTTTCACTTTTCTAAAAATAACACCGGTATTGTGATGTCTTTTTCTATTTTTTTTTTTTTTTTTTTTTTAATAGCAATGGCGTACTCTGATTGGAACTTATATTTTCCTTAAAAAAAAAAAAAATTAGACTGTCCATAAGTGTGGACACCATGCATGAAAGAGTTCATATTTTATACCACATAAAATAAAAAAAAAAAGATTAAAAACAAAAAAAAAACAATTTAACCCCTTAAAGATCAGCATCTATAATTTTTATTAACCATTTAGAGATATAAACCTGCTAAATCCCTGGGATAATCTGCTAAATGTGTAATAATTCTGATGAATTCTAATAATACATTTAAAGATTTAGCAAAAAAAATTAATAATAGATAAGTAAATTACTATAACCTGAAAAAAAGAATAAATTAAAAATAAATAAGCTACTTTAAATTGAAAAGTTTATTAAAAAATTCATTCTGATACAACTTAAAATAAACTTTAGCGTAAATTATTTTTTAAAATACTTTTCACGTTAAAGTAATATATTTATTTTTAATGTATTACGCAATTTTTAAATGTATTAATGGTATTTACTAGAAGTATTAGAATGTATCATTTTTTTAAAAATACTTAGGTTAAAGTGATTTATTTATTATTAGTTTATTATGCTATGAATTTCATTTATTATTAGAATTACTTAAAATGGTTAGAATGTATAAATTTTTCCATACTTTTCAGGTTAAAGTAGTTTATTTATTTTTAATGTATTATGCAAATTCTTTTAATTTTAAAACATTATTATTATTATTATTATTACTATTATTATTATTATTATTATTATTATTATTATTATTATTATTATTATACTTTTTTAAATAAGTAATTTATTTTTTTGGATGTTGTAGATAACTTTTTCGGGAGTTTTTATTTATTTATTTATTTTATTTTTATTTTTATTTTTTTATTTTTTATTTTTTTAAATACAACACTTTTTTGTTAATAAACCTATATATTGTGATACATACTGTGTATTAAAAGTAAAAGTATCATGATACGATATCCTTGTCACATCGCACACCCCTAGCCTCCGCCGTTCGAGTCCCTGTGCATTAGTTGTTGCTATAGAAACGATACTATGTTAGAATGAGCGCGTTAATATTAATGACTTGTGATTTGCCTCGCAGCTGCGCTACTATCGGAGCTGCAGTTATAGAAAATGAATCAACACCATCTGACTAATCAAGTGTGATGAGGGTGTCTTGAATACAGTATTGAAACAGGGCATGCATGTTTGCTACACTTGGCTTTAAGAGTGTGTGTTTGTTGATGTATTGCTGTTGGTGTGTGTCCTGCAGGTGGTGTCGAACAGAGAAACCCAGGAGACGCTGCTGTGCATGGCGTGTGTGTTCGAGGTGTCCAACAGTGAGCACGGAGCTCAGCATCACATCTACAGACTGATCAAAGAATGAGACGCCGCTTCAACCTCGCGTTCTCTTTCTCTCTCTCTCTCTCGCTCTCTTTCTCTCTCTCTTTCTCACACACACACACACACACACACACATACACACACACTAAAGACACTGAGCTGCTGCCCTGCTGGTCAGAGAGAGCCAGAACGCGTCACTTCTTGTGTCTACTGAGGCACGATGTGTGGCGCTTTCGCTACGAGCTGCTGTCCTGAGCGGCTCAGAGAGACTTTACACTCGGCGATAAACTCGTAATTCTGAAGCGGCTGTGCCCCTGTGCGTATAAACCCTCCTCTTCACTCGGTCACAGCTGGACGATGCCTCTAATGACTACATTTTTGTCTTAAATGTTCTGTATTTTCTCGATCTGCACGGGTGCAGGGAGTGACGGTGA
This sequence comes from Cranoglanis bouderius, assembly GCA_023630585.1. Classification (NCBI taxonomy): domain Eukaryota; kingdom Metazoa; phylum Chordata; class Actinopteri; order Siluriformes; family Cranoglanididae; genus Cranoglanis; species Cranoglanis bouderius. The sequence continues at coordinate 112,932 of JAMFTF010000040.1, forward strand.
AACGGAGGTACGTTTTGTTACTTTTCCATTTAATTCCGATATCCTGCCACTGAAGAATATTGTGTATTTTTTAGTACAAGAAAATGTACTCCTTATTCTAAAAGGACAATCGTAATGTCTCATTTTGTCCCTTCAATAAATCGTAGTCCTGTTTCGAGTTTAACACTGAAGTCAAGCGTATATACAGAAAATGATTTAGTATTTTATACCACACAAAACACAATTTAAACCCATAAAGATCAGCATCTTTAACCATTATTAATTGTTTAGGAATCCCCGCTAAATCGCTTTATTTTTCACGTTTTTACCTGGAGCCTGATCTCATATTAACGTTTTCACTTGAATAATTGCAAAGCTGTTTTATAGACGAGTAAACAGGCCAAAAATCCATAAGCGTTTATTGCCAAGTCATGTGAAACAGTGCAGGTTTGATGCCGACGTGCTCTAAAGGTGAGGTCAGTGATTTAAAAAAAATAATAATAAATAAAAATTATTTTGTAATATTTGTTGAGGTTCCTCAAATTCCATCAGCTGTCATTAATAAAATATCTGGTCAGAGCAGAAACTATGGTCTCTGTGATGTCCCCGGATCCGTAAATTAAAGAAAAAGAAAAAAAAACAGTAGGTGTGGATCAACAACGTCCAAAAGATCACAAGGCGGGTCTTTGTGTGCCTGTCAGTCATGTTGCCCGCTAGTTCAGAAAGCTCCACCTCTTGCATTTAGATTTTCTTGGCATAGGTGTACGTGTGTGTTTTGAGGGCGTGGCTTTGGAGGCTGCATTTGTTTTAAAGTGACTTTTATACAACTAGCTTCAAGTGAAAATCACTGACTATACCTTTGAACCATTTTGCATGTTTGCCCGCAAGTCTGCCTTCCATCATCATCATCATCATCATCATCATCATCACTACAAAAAATACATCAGTGTATTGGATTGGGAAAATATCTTGAATCCGGTCTAATACCCAGTCTGATGTCAGCGCAGCCACAAATGTTAGACCAGTGTCAGTCATCCAAACCTCATCCATTCATCAGAGATTTCTCTTTAACTCAACACACAAATGACATGGTTTAGGTTTTTAAAGCAGTATGCTGATTGGCCGGTTTGGATCATGTGACCAGTGACTCTCAGTGCTTCAGTATCACTGCACTACACACTTTATTATCCGTTTGGTGATACACTTGAGCCTGTGTGTTCATCTCAAAAGTCTAATCGATTCCTGCTTGATTCCCTGAGCCTACATCCGAGTCCATCTCTAATGAGCGATTCTTAAAATGTACTCAGATGAATCAAGGAACAACGAGACAGGAAGCTTCTAGATCAGTGATACACAGCTGCTTTCTACAGGAACATGTTTACAAATTGCATCATGTGACGTAAGCTTATGATATTAATGCTCCGCCTTTCCCAAAAAGAAATTCTAATAAACAGTGCAGCAATAAGAAACACAATGAAGTACGCGATGAATAATTAAATTAGAAATAATAGGTACAAAAACTAAAGGTTTGTTATGTAACTCTACCATCAGTAAGTGTCTGTCATCGTGACACTTCAGTGATTCGGCAGATCCGTTTGTCCTTGATTTCTCCTGACCTTCTGTCCATTTCCTTTGGTCACATCCTTTTTTTTTGTGTCCTCAGAGTGAAGTGCTGACAAGAGAGCGAAGGAAACAAGGACGTGAAATTAAAGACATCCCAAATAACAAGGACGCGTCTCAATATTAGTCTTAGTCTTGATCTAGATCAAGATCTTGATCATTTCATACAGTCAAAAATCAAGCAGACACCAAAAGCTGAAGTTAAACAGAGCTTTGAGTTAACCACGGAAACAGCGGTACAGGCGTAAATATAAATACAAGCTACTTGTTTAGCTACTTTTTAGTAAATAGCTTTTAATGGTAATCGGTGTCCCAGGCGACTCAACAGCCTTTTGTTGTTTAGGATAAGTTAATAATAATAATCATAATCATAATAATCATAATAAATGAAATTTATACAGCACTTTGTATAGGTGTATTAGTGTTTTGCAGTCATAGACTGAATTCACACACTATGAAAAACACTGTAAAAGGTTTAACAATATAGTTCATAATATAAAGAATAAATAAGGTATTTAAATAAATAAATAACACCCACTACAGAGTAAACAAGCTACAAAAATTCCATAAATTCTTATATAAATTCCAACCCAAAGTGCTTTACAGAAATAAAACATATATTTAAGAGTGAAACATATATATATATATATATATATATATATATATATATATGTTCAAATCTGTACTAAGAAATGAAATAGAATTAGCGCCCCCTAGTGCTTGTTGTTCAGAATATATTCATGAGTCCTGTTTTCCTCTGTAACCCCATGTCCTGCACATTTTAGTGTTTTCCTGCCCACTTCAACTCAGGATGTCCTCCATGTGCAGGCCAGAGGGTTCTCCAGGACCAGAACTGGGAACCTGGGCTCTGTAACCTGTGCTAACTCCCTAAGGCTTACCTGTGCCTTTAAACGCCAATGAAACTTTACATTTATGAAGATGCTTTGAGAGGGACGCGTGCGAAAATATAATCCTTCACAGTCATCCAAAATAAATACGACTTTATTCACAGAGTGTACAAACGCTGTCCCAAATAGAGCACAGGCTGTAGTGTGTTAAATATTGTGATACATACACATAGTAAAGTGTGTAGTGCAGATGTTCTGTAGGACTGTAGGACTGTAGTGCAGATGTTCAGTAGGACTGTCACTGCTACACACACACACGGGGTGTGTTTATGAAGGTGGTGGTAGCTCAGTGGTTAAGAAGTTGGGCTACTGATTGGAAGGTCATGAGTTTAAATCCCAGCACCGCCAAGCTGCCACTGTTGGGCACTTGACCCTCAACTGCTCCCCGGGTGCCGCAGCAAAAATGGCTGCCCACTGCTCCGGGTGTGTTCACAGTTTGTAGTGTGTGTGTGTGTGTGTGTGTGTGTGTGTTCACTACTCACAACTCCTAATGTGTGTGCACTAACTTGGATGGGTCAAATGCAGAGGACAAATTCCAAGTATGGGTTACCAAACATTGGCCTTCACGTGTCACTTTCACACACACACACACACTCCGATCTCCATACACAACGTATCACTTGACACACCAGGTTTTAATCATAAAGCTATAAGTTACACAAACACATAACCAAATAGAAATGTACACAGCTATTTCTCGTCTCTGGTGCCTTAGACATTGTCGTAATGTAATAGCTCAGTTTGTGTAAATCTGTAACAAGGAATAATACATCAATTAAATACCTGAAATCCTGTGTTCTACAAAATGGTCATATAAAATAAATGTCGTACTGTATTTTCTGGATTATAAGACCTGACCCCTCTGATTAAATACATATTTCTAAAAATAAATAAATAAATAAATAAATACACACATACAGAGTGTCCCATAAATCCAGCATCATAGGGTTAATGTATTTTTATTTTTTTATTTTTTATTTTTTTTTAAGATGTATCTGATCATGGAAGAACAAATCCAAAGAAGTCTATTCACAGGAAATTGAAGTCAATTTGAAAGCGCAGTTTTACGCAGAGAAAATGAGGAATGTTGATGTTCTGTAAATAAAAAAAATTTGTTTCGCCTTTTTTTTTTTTTTAACTTTCTTCCATTTTTCTCCTACGATTTTCTCCTGGATTTATGAGACACTCTGTACAGCCATGACTTTAACCCTTTCATGCATAGTTTTCACACTTATGAACACTCATTATAAGGCTTTTTTTTTTTTTTTTTTTTTTTTAACCTTTTAGGAAAATATAAAATGTAAATCAGCTCCAAATCATTGAGAGCATTACTGTGTACTAACTTTCTACATAAAAAAATAAATTAATTAATTAATTAAAAATGTATATTTTGAGCCAGACTCCATGGAGCACCATAGATTTTTTTTTTTCTTTTCTTTTTTTAAACTAGTTTATATATGCAAGTTTTTTTTGTTTGTTTGTTTGTTTTTTGTTTTGTAAGATGGATGCATGTGTAAATTTAGTATTCTGAAATTATATTTTCTATAATTTTAGTTGTCAGCATTAGAACTGAAGGTTAATCAGTCCGTACAGGATTTTATTTATTTATTTATTTTCGGATTGTTGCGGCCAAAAATGTTTGATTTTTGCTGCGTTTTTTTTTTTTTTTTTTTTTTTTTTTGTGCATTTTGTGGAAAACTACTTGAATTGGCAGAATCGCAATTGCACTAAATTATTTTCGGCGACTGCATGCGCGTTGTGATGACGTCACATGACGCGTCTTGGCCCAAATCTCGAAATCCTGGAGGAACTGATTAACAGTTTTTGGATATTGGAAGGTCTATACTTTATTATTATTATTATTATTATTACATTCCTACACATGGACAGTCCATTTACTTTTTAATATGTGATATTTAGACAAAGTAACACTGTCTAAATATATATGCTTATAAATAATGTATGCATGAAAGGGTTAATGGATGTGGTGCATTGATGCACTAAGCGGTGTTATTTATAGGGATATCCATGCTTCTTCTCGAGGCCACTAGAAAAAAAACCTGCACTAAAGTTACAGCCACAAAAAAATCCTAAAATAGTTAAACATTTAATTAGTGTTTGAGTTTTTAAATGAGTGTCACAGCCAACCAGTTAATTAAACCTTACAAACGAAATAGAAATAGTGTCCGGTCTAGTGTCCTGTAACACCGCATTCATCCATCCAGTTTCCTCTAGAACGTTTAAAGAGACATTATTACTGATGAGCTTTAACGTTCGCCGATATCTTCCTCGGCTCTAAGCGACAGTGCTAAGCAAGCAGCAGAACAACATGTTCAACAGTTTAGGCTGATTTTGAAAAATGTAACTTAAAAGAAAATCAGAGCAACAGTGCTTTATGATTTGAATAGTTTTGGTATTGTGACATGAACACTAACATCAGCAGGGCTTAAATTTAGTAAATAATAGGGTTAGTTGATTCAGTTAGTTGTTCATAGAATGTCACGGAGCGAATGAAAAAAAACAAATTTCCGAGGTTGAGTCAGATTAAAACCTTAAAAGTGCGACACAGAATTGAATTTAGAAATCAGACTTTAGGAATCCAGACTCTCGTTACGTGCTGGAACTCTTGCTTTGAATGAAATGGAGATTCCGTAGACACGTGTTTGTAATATTCATTTGCAATAAACTATGCAATTTTTAAAAAAATAAATAAAATAAGGTTTCCATTCGACTCACCGTCATAATTAAACGTTCAGTGATATTTGACGAAACGTCGTTTTTTTTATAACTATGGAAAATCTGGCTTTGGCCACAACGACTGTACACGACTACGGACAAAACAGCAAATTAAATTCACACCTAAACAAAACATTATGGGGATTTTTCTGTAGAAGTAACTGTTTAAAGTCTTAAAGAGATAGTTCACCCAAAAATTCAAATTGTCATCATTTTTTTCCTTCTGCGGAACCAAAAAGAAGATATTTTGAAGAATGTTGGTAACCAAACAGGTTTGGTGCCCAGTGACTTCCATTGTATGGACCAAAAAAAAAACAAAAAAACACTGAGACATTTCTCAAAATATCTTCTTTTATGTTCCACAGAAGAAAGTCAGTCACACAGTTTTGGAACAGTATGAGGGTGAGTAGATGATGACAGAATTTTCATTTTTGTGTGAACCGTCCCTTTAAATGTACAGCACAGACTGGCTGCTGTAGAGCTGTGATTCTCAAAATGGAGTCTGTGATGCATAGCCAAGGTCCAACTCCCAACCTATCGTTATTAAAGCTATATTTATTCTCATAGATATTAATCTACAAGTAGTCAGATATTTGAATAATTGGATTATCTTCATGAAATGAATCTATAATGTCAGGATCTGTGGATTTTTAGTATTTAAAGGGTTGAAGGGTGCACAGTGTCTGAGAACCCCTGCTGTATAGAGACTGTACAGCTCTATAGGGATTACAGCATCATTTTGCCATGAAAAATGTTTTTAACTACTGAAATTCATCGTTTCGCTTCGTGAGTCAGGTGGCTGAACTGTTTGCAGTGCATTAGCTAATATAAAAATGTATAAGACGTTGCTTCACGGTAAACCTAAAGCTCCTGAAAAGTGACTTACAATCCAGAAATTACAGTAAAGTCGATTTATAAAGCGACAGGATGCACCACAGTACAGTATGTCAGTAACTTGCCTTTGCTGTAGTAGACCAAAAAAAAAAACCCACAAAAAAAAAAAAGCATAAAGCAGTCCATTCAGTGCAGGTTTTTGTGCTGCACCATAAAAGTGCCTTTGGGGTGGAGTTTAGCATAAAAACACAATAAATCCAGGCAAAGAAATAAACACCACAATGCCTAACTGTATATAAAGTGAAATGTCAGTCACAGAATAAGAATATAGAATTAATATATATATATATATATATATATATATATATATATATATATATATATATATATATATATATATATATATATATTATTTAAAGTTACGGCTATCATTAAGAGTAATTAAGAGTACCGTGTGATTTCTGTGGTCTTTTAAGATTATTACTCATCACACACGACGTACGAAACGATCCTGATTTAAAAAAAAATCTTATCCGGATTCTACAGGGTGTCCCAAAAGTCTCCATACACACGGGACTATGTTTGCCAGTGCCACGTCGGTTGTGCCTTCGTCAGAGGGTGTTCGCGGACGTCGGTGCGCTTCTCGGTTGGTCCGCAGCACTTCCAGTCTTTTTGAATTTGTTGATAAGTTTGGCGAGGGCGTCGTGTGTGTGATGCGCTCGCCATGTTTCCTGTCAAAGTCCATCTCCATCGCAACCTTGCGACAGCTTCCCAGATCCGGCCGTGAGAATGACTTCGATACGTTCTTCTTTCGTCGAAGGCGTTCTTAAAGGCTAGCTGAATAAAAGAAGACATTTTGTTAAAAAGTGCTAATTTCCCCGGGGTATGGAGACTTTTGGGACACCCTGTATAAAAAAAGACTGTGATGAAGATCCTCTAACGATAGACCTGTGTTCAGAGAAAATCAATATGCTCTGCTTATGTCATCAAAAAGTGCAGTATCTTCTGTCTTTGTTTCGCCGTCGCTGCTGTCGTATTCGTGGCTGTCCCGTGAGTTTGGCGTAATCCTCCTCCGTCCTCCTGTCGGTGGATTTCAGACGAGCGTTGTGGCAGCACTAACACGCTGAGATTTTAGTGAAAGCCAGAACTTTGGCACTGAATATCTTCGGATGTAGTGGCACTAAATCGGTCCCATTTCACGCATCCCAACACCGCCGACCTCAACTCTCAGACTTTACGATGTGAGATTTGTCTCTGAAAATCCAGATTAAGACGTAAGAGCACAATTTTTTTTTTTTTTTTAAAGTTGGTCTGAAATCCTTGTGGAGGAAAGAGTTTATGAGGTGGCGATCAGACAGTACATCATGTTGTCACCAGGAATATGTTTCACTCACACACACACACACACACACACACACACACACACACACACACACACACACACACACTAGACAAAATGCTTTCTGTGAGTGCATACGTTCATCCATTCAGCAGATGTTTCTATCCAAAGTGATAACCACTGAGGCAGAATCTAACTCAACCTTCTGCACACTAGATCTTCACTAAGGAAGTGACATCAGATCATTACTGAAATTCTGAAACACACACACACACACACACTCACACACACACCTGTATATATAGTTCCTGCACAATAAACTGGAGGAGTTTCAGTTCTCCGCTCACTCCATCCTCCGTGACTCCGTGACTCAACTCCAGCATCAGCAGCTCGTCAGCGTCCCCGTCTCGGTGCTGCTACTGTCCCTATGAGCTTTATGAGCTTACCGTCCGCTTTCCCGGTGAACAGCTGGCTCAGACAAACATTATTGGGTTAAACAGGTTTTAAACATGAGACATTTGTGTAAAATAAAATTGTGTCTGTACAGGTGATGCTTAAGGAGGATTTTTTTTTTTTTTTTTTTCTAAATGAAGGGATGATACAAAACATGTTTTGGTGTATGTGTGAGTTTGGTACTGAAGTTAGTTATTTTTCACTCTGTAACATTTTCTCTTGAATAAAGAATATTTTGAATTTTTTGTCGTTGTTTCAAATGTTTTTTTGTTTGTTTTTTTTCCTCAAAAGAGACAATAATGCTAATGAAGTAATGGGACAAAAATTTAAGAACATAAAAATACCACTTTACTCAGATACTCAGTGGCCAGATTTTCTTTGATTTACTTATTTGGAAAGGAATTGTATAAAGGAACATGGTACTACTACTGCTACTACTACTCCTAATAAGTAGAATAATAAGAAGAAATAATAATAATAATAATAATAATAATAATAATAATAATAATAATAATAATAATAGAAACTAGCTTTAATTTACAGGTAAGTAGCACCTTTTTCCAGCCCATGGGTACTTTACCACGATAGTCACAAAAGCAACCAATAACATAATAATGGAATAGTGTGTGTGTGTGTGTGTGTGTGTGTGTGTGTGTGTGTGTGTTAGGGCTGGACAATATGATGATATATCGATATTGTAATTGAATTATGTCATAATAAAATATGCTTTTCTGAGATATCATTATCTCTTTTTATTTATTTATTGTAATTATTTACAAAATAAATAAATAAATCTAACCAGAAGGAGCTGTTAAAATGTTGAATCTTTAAAAAACTGAAGAGGAAAAAAAGAAAGAAAAAATATATATATTTTTTCATTTTCTGTGTTAAATGTTATTTTTCCAGTCTTCAACTATTTTTTCCCTCTTTTTCAGCGTTTATATATTTTTGTACAAATTAAATAAAAAATATCGTCAGACTAATCATTTAAATTCTTAATTCTTAAATGCATTATTACTCTTTTGCTGGCGATCAGTTGGGAAACCTGTGCTGTATACTGTGATACATATCGTGCGTCATAGAAATGACTGGAAATATTGTGATGTGATGTTTTTGTCGCCTTCCTCAGTCAGGTGTGTTAAACCAGGTGGAATGCTGAACTTTTTTCGAATTCATTTCAGTTAGCCTGTTTATTCATTCGATAACGTTATTAATGAGTTATTTAGGATAAAGCATTTGCTGAGAATACATAAATGCAGTAAACACCTCACACACAGCACTGCACGAGTCCAGCCCAGTCCCTTTATTTTTTTAATCACACAAACTTCATATCTGTCCGCTCTCTCATCTCTGTCCCAACGTGTACCTCTAATCTCACCCTCCTGAGGCCTCACACAATAACACAGTACATGTGTGTCACCACAAGATGGTGCTGTGGTCAAAAGGAAAAAAAAAATCCTCTACCAGCTGTTGCATTGTGGTCTACTTGGGTGTCAGATATAAATCTTTATTATTATTATTATTTTATTCAAAAAGAAGAAAATAAATTAAACAATTGAAATATTGGGAAACGAGTGATTGGGTGAATCCAGGTTCATTTTGCTTCGTGGTAAAAAACAAAAGAAACTATTATTATTATTATTATTATTATTATTATTACTAGTAGTAGGAGGAGGAGCTAAATTGCTTAAAAAGAAAAAATATATCAGCCATGTCATATTTAATAATAAATTTTATTTCATGGTCATTGAGGAAACCGAATTATGTGCAAATAATAAACTTTGTGCGGTAATTCCGCATATTATTATTACTAGGAGGAGGAGGATGAGGAGGAAAAGCTCAATTATTTTAAAAATATATATTATTATTATTATTTAATAAAACCATTAAAGATTTTTAATTCCTGAATTTTCCACCTGCAGAACTCCACCCAGTTACACCGTGTTTCAAACATCCGAGCATTTTAGCTGTATTTTAAGCAATGGTCCAAGTTTTTTTTATTGTTGTTGTTTGGTTGTTGTTGTTGTTTTTTTTAATGCTGTTAGATTGAAGTCGACATTATTTGTGTTTGTTTTGAAGATTTGTGTTTGTTTGTTTAGATCAGATTTATACTATTATAAGAAGGAATAAGTATGATTTAAATTGAGGAGAACGATCAAATCTAATTCATGTGATTTTTATATAAATAACTAATACAACAGTCTCACATCATTTAAAGCAGTAATGTAACCGGGGGAAGCCCTGAACTCACGTCACGGACACCAGGCATGTGCAATACAACACACTCTGACGTCACAGCACTTCCTTAGGAGTGAGAATGACAGGATGATGAGGGTTGACGTGTTTCCTGGTACAGTGTGACAGTGTGTAGTGAGCTTGGTTTGAGTTGTGAGCTGTGAGGTGTTGTGTCACGTGACGTGGACGGTGCGCGTGTGTGGTGTGTGTTTGGCTGGCTTTAAGGCAGAGCTCCAGTTCAGCGGAGTCACAGGATGGCACGCAGGCGGCCGGGACGCGCTACGCAGCGGAAATATACACACATTTAACACATTTTGGAATATTATTCTGGGATTAGATTTTTCTGCTTATCCAGAGGGACGGACTGGAGCTCGCTGTGATTTAATGTTAATATTTTTTTTTTTAATCAGGATGAGTCGCGCTCGTTTCGGAGCTGGAGGTGGAAGCGAAAGTTGAGTGTGGTGATTGGGGATGGAGGTGGAGGAGTGTAAGATCTCGGTGTGGGTGTGCCGGGAGGAGAAGCTGGTGTCGGGGGTGACGAGACGGACAAGCTGCGCGGATGTTGTGCGGGTGCTGCTGGAGAACCGGAGCTCTCCGGCGCTCGCGGGCTCCGCGCAATCCTACTGCATCGTGGAGAAATGGCGCGGGTTCGAGCGCGTGCTGCCCAATCGGACGAAAATCCTGCGCCTGTGGACGGCGTGGGGCCGCGAGCAGAGCAACGTGCGCTTCGTGCTGGTCAGGAGCGACGCGTCGTTACCGGGGAGCGGGCCGCGCAGCGCCGAGGCTCGGGTTGTGCCCAGTAAAGAGAGCCGGTGCGCGGATAAATGCGACTCCGCGACGCCGGTGGCTGTGGCGACGGCTGACGGGGAGATCTCACAGGAGAAACGGCGCCGCGTCGTCCGAAAAGCGTTCCGCAAGTTAGAGAAGTTCAACAAGAAGAAAGAGGAGACGTGCGCGGAGGAGTACACGGAGAGGATGGAGACGCTGGTGCACCTCGTCCTCTCGCAGGACCACACCATCCGGCAGCAGACGCAGCGCATCCGCGAGCTCGACGGCGAGATCGAGAGGCACGAGGCCAGGGTGCACACGGACCGAATGAGGCGCCACGGGATCAATTACGTGCAGGACACCTACCTTGTGGACGCGGGGGACAGCGTGAACGCGAGCGCGGAGCTCGACGCAGACGCGATGGCGCGGTGCGACCAAGTGATCCGACTCCAGGAGCAGCTCACCGAGCACCACGCGCTGCTGGACAGACTCACCGGAGAGATCCAAGAGGAGCTCGATAGGAGATGGATGACTCGGCGGAGTGAAGGAGACGCGGAGGAAACGCAGGAGATCGCGCCGTCGGAGACTCCGGAGTCCGAAAAAGACGTGCGCTTAGAAGAGGAGAGGATCAAGACGCAGCTGGATACGAGCTCGTACATCGGACTGCGTTTAAACACGGACCTGGAGGCTGTGCAGAGCGAGCTGGACGCGAGCCTCGAGGTGTGGGAGGCGAAAGAGCGCGAGCTGAGAGATTTACTGGAGAAAATGGACTCATGCGGTGGCTGCGATGAAGACGCAGGGGAAGGAGACGCTGTGTTTACAGATGATGTCCAGCCTCCACCTCCACCACCATCTTCTGTGGACCAGACTGACTGCTGGGTGGAGCGGGTGCGAGGACTTTCAAAAACTAACCCGAGTGGCAACGATGATGACTCGGACACTGGACTGAGTTCGATGCACAGCCAGGACTCAGATAACGCAGCGGTGTGTGAGTCACTGGTGTGAGCACTGACACTCTGGAGAAGGGCAACAGTCCAGGGCAGGAGGCCCAGGGGGGTTTCAGATTCCTACTCTTGCCCCTGTGTGTGGCAAATAATCTGAACAGTATACTGATGGGTAAAAGTGATTCATCAAGGAGTCGGTTCTTTTGTTGTTGTTTTTTAAACAGCTCTTTTTAAGTGACTCAAGTGAATCATTTCTCAGGCACAAAGCAATTAAGTTAAATCCAGGTATTTAAGAAGGTGAGGAAATCTCTCTGTCATGGGTGCCAACAATGCAGAAGTTGCTTTTTAAGCTAGCTTTTATTAAACAGAGTTCCCAACACTGATATGGAAATATATCAGTTTCTGACCTAAGGGCTCTACAAAGTAAAAAAAGTTGCCTGTCATGAAATATGAAATACACCTGCAGATGTATGTAGCTATGCAAATGTAGCAAAGTAGGTTAGCTATTTAACATGTCCCCAAAACAACTGGGATCTAGACCATCCTTCCATCCATCCATCCATTTTCCATACCGCTTATCATACCCAGGCGGGGGACGTCCTGGACGTGGTGGCAACCATCGCAGGGCACAATCACACACACATTCACGCACTACAGACAATTTGGACATCCCAATCAGCCTACAGCGCATGTCTTTGAACTACGGGAGGAAACCGGAGTACCCGGAGAAAACCCCCGAAGCACGGGGAGAACATGCAAACTCCGCGCACACAGGGTGGAGTCGGGAGTCGAACCCCCAACCCCGGAGGTGCGAGGGACCTGTTTAAAAGTTGTGGGTTTTTTGGTTAAAAAAGTAAAGTTTGCAAACCTACTAGGTACAGATTTATTGTACAAACAAACTATTTAACAAATTAGGATCATTATTTTACAATGATATTTCGCCTATTTACTGTTTCTAAACTTTCCACCCAAACAACCCATTTTTATTAAAACGGTCATTAGATTTAGAGCAGTATTCATCACAGAGCATATGTTCACTAATTACTGTAAAGCAAATGAAATAAACAGGAAATGTACAGTACTGTGCAAAGAAATGCTGTAGAGCAAAGATGCCTTCAAAATAATTAAATTAAACATTTCTACATTTTAAAAATATACCGTAAAGAGCAGTAAACAGTAGTAAATGAAACAAAGTCAATATTTGGTGTGACAAAAAATAAAAATATAAATAGTAGTCTCCGGTACAATGCGTGCAGTTTTATAAGGAAATGAGCTGGTAAGTTTTATTGAGCATCTTGCAGAACCAGCCACAGTTCTTCTGGAGACTTTGACTTTCGCACTCGCTTCTTATTTTTGCAGCGAAACCCAGCAGCCTTCATTGTGTTTTTTGTCTGAAAAGTGTCTCTTACGTAATATGCTGCTTTCTTTAATGACATACAAACATTTTTCTGTAACATTTAATTTTGTGCTAGAAAACTAATGTTTGGGAATCTAAAATGTTTTTTGTTCTGACTTGATAATGTAGAAGTCATAAAATAAAAAATCTATAACAAAGTTTGTACAAAAAAATAGGGTGCCTAAAACTTTTGCACAGTACTGTGTGTAGTTAGACAGTGAGGAATTGGACGGTTTAAGGCGGTTAAACTGGATTGCTAAATTGTAAATACGTTCTCACAGCTTATAGACTACATGTAATCACACAAACATTGCTCTATAGACAATGACACTAAAAGCAACAGTTCAAATCTAGAGGCTGAAATTGTTTTTTTGTTTTTAAAAAAAAAAAAAAACATGCACATACTATCATGCACTATCTAATACTATCATATTATTTATACTAGCTTATAAATCAACTACTATCCAACAGACTACTATCTAGCAGGATATATAATATACAGTAGATATTTTGGGGGGAAATAAACCAGAAATGTGTAGTTTGAGTCTCTTAAATGGATTTGTTTGAAAGAACCGATTCATGCCCATCACTACTGAACAGTTGGTGCTCAGGGAAAATATAACTATGGCTGATTCCCTATTCCCTACTCCCTAAATAAGTGCACTACACAGGGTAATGAGACGCTTTTTTGAGGACTACACAAGTCCTAGATGTTTTAATGTCTTATCACACTGTAGGAATGTAAAAGAACAAGGCGAACAGCAAACACGGAGGTGTTTAGACAAAAGTGTTAATATCGCTTTGCTTTGGTGCATGAATAAGTTGTTAACATTTAAGTAGCTTTTTAAATGAAAAGTGTTACAGGAATGTTGTCATTTACACCAAACCATCTCTGTTATACACCTTTAACTAGCTTAAAAGCTTTAATAAGGTAAACGCAGGTAAGAGAGTTGGTCATGCTGTAAATATGTCGTAAAGCATTTGAACAACCTGCGATGTTTAGTACACAAAAGGTTCCCGGAACTTAAACAGAACCAGGTCCCTGTGATGGAAACACGTTTCACTGAGGACTGAACAGATTCCGGACGAGTTCCTGTTTTACTTTCTTATCGCACGGTAGGAGCCGTGAAACAGCAAGCGAGTGTTTAGATTGAAGCTATTCGAAATCACTTGGTTAAGATGTTAACATTCGGATAGCTTTTTACATCACAAGCAGTGCAGAAATGTTGGAGTTTGCATCCAGCCACCTCTGATATAATCACACGGGACTGAACAAAAAATACTGCTGAAAAAAAAAACCCAAAAATACAGCTGGTCATTCTGTAATCCTTGCAACTGACTACTCGGAGATATTGACTAAAGCAAAGTTCCTGGAACTGTGATCCAGGAACTAAGAAGTAACCCGCTTCCGTATGAGTTGTTGGAAAATATTTCGAGTTCCTGAAAAGTTCCTGCATGGAAACAGGTGGTTTCTACACCCTTTGTAGTGCACATTACGTCCAATAGGGAGCCATTTTGGGATCCTAAAGCTTAAACAACATGCATTATCTCGTCACACGAGAGAATCACATGTGTGATGTGTCAAATACTTGTGTATATGTGTGTGTACTGTTAAACTGCTAACATAGTTTGCCTCTCAGTGAAGCCACAGTTACTGATGTGCTACTTACCAAATAGTTACTAATTAACTAACGAGCATAAGATCATGTCCAGTTTTCATAGACCTAAGTTCTAATAGGCTATAAATCTGTTTCCTGTGTATATAGTCTACAGAGAGAGAGAGAGAGAGAGAGAGAGAGAGAGATGGTGAAGAGTGCTGGTTTCGTAATGTCCACGTCACTGAATTAGGCCTATTTATTGTAGAAAAAAAAAAAAACAAGACGACTGCACAGTTCTGCAGAGATTTCACAATGATGTCTATGTGAGATGTGTCGTTTTTGCCATTTTGTGGAATTAAAATGATGATCAGAGCGAAATCCTGAGTGGATCTTGTTTTCATGCCGTGTTGTGTGTGTGTGTGTGTGTGTGTGTGTGTGTGTGTGTGTGTGTGTGTGTGTGTGTGTGTAGTGTTTATCAGACACGCTTGTTTTTACTCATACTCATACCTACAAAGCAGCGAGGCGGGAAGTGATGTGTAATGAATAATCAGTGCACACCTTTGTGCAGGTTTCGAACACAGAGAATACGAGATTGACTGCAGACACTCAGGAATGCGCCAATGCACAACACCTTTAATCCTCTTAATGCCCTCTCATTTTCCCATCATGCCGTCTGACATACATATTAAGATCAACATCGCAGTCACACGGCAGCTCGCCAAGTCACTACATCATTAGCATTATTACACAAGATATATATATATATATATATATATATATATATATATATATATATATATATATATATATATATATACACACACTCACCATCCACATTAATAGGAACACCTGAATATTCATGCAGTTATCTAATCAGCCAATCATGTGGCAGCAGCTCAATCCATAAAATCATGCAGGTACAGGTCAAGAGCTTCAGTTAATGTTCACGTCAAACCTTGAGGTGGATGAGCTTCAACAGCAGGAGACCACATCGGATTCCGCTCCTGTCAGCCAAGGACAGGAATCTGACGCTATCATGGGCACAGACTCACCCAAACTGGACAGTTGAAGACTGAAACAAGACCAGGTGATTTTTTTTTTTTCTAATCTTCAACTGCCCAGTTTGGGTGAGTCTGTGCCCATGATAGCGTCAGATTCCTGTCCTTGGCTGACAGGAGCGGAACCCGATGTGGTCTCCTGCTCTTGTAGCTCATCCACCTCAAGGTTCGATGTTTTGTGCATGCTGAGATGCTTTTCAGCTCACCACGATTGTAAAGAGTGATTATAAAGTATGAGTTACTATATCCTTCCTGGCAGCTCAAACCAATCTGGCCATTTTCCTCTAACCTCTCTTTTCAAGAAGACGTTTCCACCCACAGAACTGTCAGTCACTCAGTGTTGTTGTTTTTCTTTGCACCTTTCTGTGTAAACTCTAGAGACTGTTGTGTGTGAAAAACCAGCCCATCTGGCACCAACAACCACGCCACGGTTAAAGTCACAGAGGTCACACTTTTCCCCGTTCTGATGATTGATGTGAACGTTAACTGAATCTCTTGAACTGTATCCACATAATTTTATGCATTGTCCTTCAGCCACATGATTGGCTGATTAGATAACTGCATAAATGAGCAGGTGTACAGGTATTCCTATTAAAATGAACAGTGAGTGTATACATAATGGTTAAGAATTATGCCAAAATGCACGCCATGCTAGTTATCCAAGTCAAATGCATGATTACACACTGGCCTCGATATCATTTTTGCATGGTGTTAACAAATTTAACCCCAAATCCTCAACCATTGCAAAGGAGTTCTTTTTTCTTTTAATCCAGTTTTGGAGTTCAGGGCATATAATTTAAAACAGCGGTTAATCCGATGAAGGTTTTGATGTGATTTTTTGTGCTTGTGTTTCCCAGCAGTATGTCTTCATTTAGACGTTGCTCTTACACGCATCACTTGCTCCGATGAAGCACCGAGTCTGACTCAGCGAGCTCCCCCAGAATGAACGTATTATCTGCCGTTAGTGGTGTTTCATTATGCAACATCGTCTAGCCACTTTAAAGGCTTTCTGAGTGATGCGGCTTTGATCTTAACCACCAAAATTGTGTAGTTCGAGTGGATTATGCGTGTGTAATGAACCTGCAATGATTGAAGATGGTAAATTGTATTATCTGATCTTCTTTGAAGATTCAACACACGGTTTATAAAGACCACCAATTTACTGTGCATTCTCCCTAAACACAAACACCATTACGGTGATAAATGAGCTGTGTGTTGTTGTCCCCCCTCCCTCCCCCCCCCCCCTTTCTAATCTTTATAAATGATGAAGTTTCTGTGGTCTCGTGGCTCTTTATGGATTTTAAAACTGACCGAGGATCAGTATCAGGATTGAACATGTCCTACACGTCCGGAAAGAGCGACACGTCTCAAAGACCTCCATTTTTATTCATCATTGCCCAAATCTCAGTCATCTGCTGATCTGATCATCAGTAGATCATTTGGATGAGTTTTTCCAGTTCATCATTCAAAAAACCCTGCTAACCGACTGTCTTTTATTGCTCTACACTTTATGTCCCGCAGTGGAATTCTCCATTCTGATTGGTCAGAAGGTGTCGATTAATTCTCTATAACAGCAGCAGTTCATAGTTCATTTATATATTGTATCCTCAGCCACTTAATACATTTGTGCTGAGGCCATGGATTAAGCCATTATACTTGATTATGTTCTACATATTTTTCCACATTATTTGTACATGTAAGAAATAAAAAAAATATTGACTATTGCACCTTTAAAATGCTGCCTACAAATACCGGGTTATGTCATAAGTGATTAGCAGTGCATGTGCAAGGTGTGTTAGATAAACTGTCCAAATGAAATCACGCAGTTCAGAGTGTGTGTGTGTGTGTGTGTGTGTGTAGTGGGAAGACCTGTTCTGATGGCTCATTCACTTTACGAACCTGTGTTATTTAGCGAATTGCTTGCTCTCTCGCTTCTTCCAACAATAATCACTCTGTTAACAAAACGACTAATCCCGTTCACATTCCTGTGAAAGTAAAATTCCCACCTGAGAGGTTTTTAAACAATGGCTGGGATTGCAGCAGTAAATATCAGCCTGCTCAGGTGAACCTCCACTGTATTAATGACCTCCAGTCTCTCACATCAGTGTGTGTGTGTTTTACATACAGGTGGATACACACAGACACACACAGAAACAGACACAGACACACACTTTGACCACTTCAGCCTTGTGCAAACTGCAAGCCTAAATCACCACATACTCAGTAATACAGTATATACACACACTATATGGCCAAAAGTATGTGCACCCCTGACCATCACAGCAATATGTGGTTCTTCCCCAGACTGTTGCCACAAAGCTGGAAGCACACAGTTGTTTAGAATGTCTTTGTATGCTGAGGAATTACAATTTCCCTTCACTGGAACTAAGAGGCCCGAACCTGTTCCAGCATGACGATGCCCCCGTGCACGAAGCGAACTCGAGTGTCCTGCACAGAGCCCTGACCTCAACCCCACTGAACACCTTTTTGATGAACTGTAACCCCCCGACTGCACCCCAGGCCTCCTCACCCAACATCACTGCCTGACCTCACTAACGCTCTTGTAGCTGAACGAACACAAATCCCCACAGACACGCTCCAAAATGTAATGGAAAGCCTTCCCAGAAGAGTGGAGGTTATTATAAGAACTGTGTGTTCGTTGGCTGTCTATGGCTTTGGACTTGGATGTCCAAAAAGCTCATGCAAGTGTTATGGTCAGGTGTCCAAATACTTTTGGCCATACAGTGTACATAACCAGTTCGATGTAATAACAACATGATTGAATGACAATTTGATTTGTACGATCACGTCTAAAATTTAGGCCACGCCCCCTGCCTGAATTTGAATCTGATGCGGGCGAAGAAAGTAATTCCGCTTCAAGATGGTCCTGCCATGACTGTTCTAGCTCTGTGATGTCCTTCCTTTTGTCCTGTTTAAAGGGAACATTGTGTCAGAAACCACTTAAACGGTTTGAATGTGTGAAGATTTAGACACACAGTTCATATGATGCTAAACCGGTAGCTATAAGCTATAACTTCTTAGCAAGATTAGCATCGTAGCTCTAGTACAAACTGTCCGACAGGAAACGTGTCCTGGCTGATTTACTACTTCGCATGAGGAGAAAATTGTGAATGTTAAACTTAAAGGAGTCTAAAGCTTGACGGACTGTGGCGAGACTGACGATGCTGGAATAAATGAACCGAGACGAGGGACTAATTCCACTGTTACACAGCTTACACATGCAGACAAAAAAAAAAAACCCGGCTAAACATGCAGCTGGAGCTGACTGACGGACTCGGCGTTATGGATGAGACACATACTGGTGTTTGTGTGACTTGAGGACAGATCAGATAGTGAAAGAGGGAGAGAATGAGAGAGATTTGCGTCTAATCTTTGCAACGTAAACAGACTTTAAGCTGAAATATCATTACATAGCTAACATTCTCCATTACGAGCTCAGGCTTCCTCGGTACATCGTCCCGGCTCTCAGCCCCCAGCTTTCCCGTTCCACTACACTGTTGGATTCCTCCGAGCAGTGATTTGTAAGGAGCGACTCGAATCTAACAGTGCGAGTTATACATTGACCAGAGCAAACACATCCGGCCCACTGCCTTGACCTTTCCCTCTCAGACAAAGACAAATGGACTCGGGGAGGCGACGTGTTCCTGCACACAGCTCCGCGCTGATATGGGAACTGTAACTCCCTACACAACCTCTGATCCTAACCGGAGTAAAACACAACACTCTTCGCAAACTCGCTCTTAATGCATGTGTACACTAGCGGTCAAATTTTGTATTCCCCCCCCCCAAAAAAAAAAGTTCAGTGTACCCTCTATTTCAAATTCAAATTTCATTGGTCGTGAACACAGCCATACGCAGTACGACGTGCAGTGAAATGCCTTTTTTTCGACTGTCTGTGACATAAAAATAGAAACAAATATATAACATACTGTATATAGAATATAATAATATAATAGAATGTACATAAACCAGAATTTACTTCTATGCAGGTAGGAAAGGAAAACTATAAAAATATATACTTTTTTTAAAAAATACGATGCAAGGGATATAAAGATCAGTAGCAGAAACAGTACGACTGTATTTTGAATAAGGTGCAAATAAGTGCAGTTGTTAGTGCAATACATGCATCAGGCTGAGGTAGTGTGTGAAGTCAGTGTATTGATCCTGATATGAAGCAGGTTTACTGTTACCACCCTGTAACTGCAAATCTCAACGTTTTATTCCTCTTATACCACAGCAATTTGCCAGTGACTATTATTTATTTATTTATTAAAGAAGTATACATATTTTTTTTTCTCTCTCTCTTCAAGTTAATAAGAAACAAAATGCAGCTTGCCATGTAACAGAGAAACCGGAAAGCGGCAATTCATCTGTCCTGAAGACTTTCTCGTTTCTGAAAAGTTACAATTACAGCTTTGCAAAGACTCCTGCTATAAATGCTAAATAAACTCCTCACATAAAACTTCAGCATGTTAAAAATTACACACTTTCTTTATGTGGAATGTCCACCATACAAGTCCCTGGTACGAGAGAAAGGGTCAAATATTACAACAAGTACGTAACTACAGCCAGAACTACTGTCAGAGCTGCTGTTAGAGAAAATCCATCAACACCTTGACCAACCAGACTGGATAAAATGCTAACGGACAGCAGTGAGCTAATTGTGCCGCTTCAGCTGGGTTCCACAATACAAACAAAAATAATGTTGCCAGCTGACAACGTTTATGATTCATATCAGCGCTGTCGCACAAGAATCCTGTCACGCCAGAGATTTTTAAGTTCTTAAGAAGTGCACGGTGATGAAAAATACAAATATTTTGACCGAACGAAGACGGTGGCCAAGTCGTGCAGAACTACGCTTCCCAAAATGTTTTCCAGCAACGTGCTCAAACAATTTAACCAATAAATAACAAAATGTATACCAAAGAGAAAAACATTTGTGGTGGGACTCTTTTTTAAAAAAAATTTTTTTTAGCCCTGATTATGAGAAAACTATTTTAATTGTGTAAAAATGTTGACCTGGATAACATTTTGTTACGTCAAAACATAAACTCAAACGACGTGGTGCTGGCAAACATAGTCCCGTATGTATGGATACTTTTGGGACACCCTGTATGTATATGTATGGTTCGATCCCGAGTTCGGGTTACAGTTTGTGTGGAATTTCTCATGTTCTCCTCGTGTTCGTGTTGGGTTTCCTCTGGGTTCTCCAGTTTCTTACCACCTCCCAAAAACATGCCACTAGGTGAATTAGCAACTCTACATTGTCCCAAGGTGTGACTGAGCAGGTGACTATGCATGATGCACTTGCATCCAGGATGTATTCCTACCTCACACCCAGTGTTCCTGGGATAGGCTCCGGATCAAATCCACTGGGACCCTGGCCTTACTAAAGATGAATGAAAGAAAAATTTGATCTCATGTTGACAAATGAAATTAACTCAGGTTCCAGGACACTAGTGCAGAAAGGACACAGTTCCTCATCAACAAGGTACCTAATCTTTAACCCTCCTATTATGTTATGGGTCAATTTGACCAATTTCCACATTTGAGATGTCTGAAATTCTGGTTAATCTCTCTCTTTCTCTTTTAGTGTCATGAACTTATATGCAAATATTTCTTCTTTTTGTGGTCTCGGACAAGTCATAATAAAGGTTTACTGTTTTATGCTGTTTTTTGTGTGTATTTAAACTGTGGAAGTCATTTTGACCCATAATATAATGGATGTAACATTTTTTCAACATAATAGGAGGGTTAAACAATTCCAAAGAGACGGTTCTCTGCCAGAACAGTTCGTTTAGTTCCAGCTCTAAAATGCTGCTGATCTGAAACCAGGAAGTGGCATTGTTTTACTGCCATGGCAACAACATGAGCAATTCCATTTGAAATTCCATTCAAGACAACATTGTTGAAAAAAAAAAAAAAAAAAAATACAAAATGAATATTGTAATAATAAAAATCAAATCATTCTTCTTGAGATAGAATGACCATTTTGTCGGCAGTTGCAAATGAACTCAATGGGCCTCACATTGCGAGTGCTAACACTAATATTGAAAAAAAAAAAATCTTTTAAGACCTAAACACTATAATAAACAGTGGTGTCATGTAACGAAGTAATAATACTTCGTTACAGTGCTTTAGTATTTTTTTGGGAGAATCTGTACTTTACTTATGTTTTTATATTTCGGTCAACTTTCATTTTTATTCCACTACATTTCCTAAATAAAATGTATACTTTTACTCTGATTCATTTCTCCTAAGCATCTTCGTTATTGCAAAATAAAAATAGAAGAACGCAGACCGCAAGGAAGCCGATTTGATGAATCAGTGGTCCGGTGCTTGCAGGTTACTCTCAAAGTGCTCTCAAAGCCGCGGATAAGTTTCAATTTCCACCCAAGCCTAGGAGTTCCACTCGACAATATTGAAAATGTTAGTTATTAGCAGACAGCCCGACGCTCATGGAAGTTCCGGGAGTCTCCCGCATTTTAATAGCGGCTCCCTGAAGCCCGCAATTTTTTTAATTGATTCATTAATTTTTTTATAGAGCGAGCGAGAGAGAGTTCAATGGTAATTTCTAATAGGCCTAGTAGACGGGCTCTGGAGAAACCGAGAGAGCGTGTGACAGACGTGGTGAGAGAGTGACACGCTTGTTGCTCAAACTGTGTATAGCACAATTTTAAAGTTCTGCCGTACTGCAGAAGACAGACGGTCAGCCATATGGTGAGTTGTTTACTCTGAAAGTTTTGCAATTTGGCAAATTGTGTGACACGTTGCTCCTGACAAAGCTGCTAGAGACTGAGCTCTTAGTTCCTTTCAAGAGCTTCAGCTTGTTTTGTAGTCTCCATTTTTAAGGTGGTGTACATGCTTAAAAAGAATAAACTTTTTGTATCAACAGCATTTACTTGTACTTTTACTCTCAATACTTAAGTACATTCAACATAAAAAAAAATACTTTTCATACTTAAGTACAATAAATATCAGATACTTCAAGACTTTTACTCAAGTAATATTCTAAAAGGTGACTACCGAAGTCATTTTCTGGCAAGATATCTACTTTTACTCAAGTGTGACTCATCTTTGACGAACTCGAGATGTAGCAGTGAAGAGGCTACTGCTAGTCCTGGGTCTTTGCCTTGCCACTAGGATTAACCTCAGCACAAGCAAGATAGTGGAGCTGGAGTCTACACAGCTGTAGCTGCACTTTCATAAATCATTTGTCTAGCGATCTGACAGTGATGCGGTGTCTGATGATGAGAGCAGGCTTGAATATGCTGGAAGCTTCTAGTCAGACACTTGCACTGCAATTGTACCTCTAAGGAAACTCTTAGAACCCTACAACAGAGCTTTCCCAAGTAGAGCCATTTTGGGAAGCTAGGAGGCCTTAATTGCACAAGGAACCCCAGATGAACTCTATTTTCTAAGGCCTCAGTTACATCACAGAGTCAACCGGAGTCGAGTTACGCCGCCGAGAGAACCGGAGTGGAATTACAGCGTAGAGAGAACCGGAGTGGAGTTACACCCCAGAGAGAACCGGAGTGGAGTTACACCCCAGAGAGAACCGGAGTGGAGTTACACCCCAGAGAGAACCGGAGTGGAGTTACACCCCAGAGAGAACCGGAGTGGAGTTACAGCGTAGAGAGAACCGGAGTGGAGTTACAGCGTAGAGAGAACCGGAGTGGAGTTACACCCCAGAGAGAACCGGAGTGGAGTTATACCCCAGAGAGAACCGGAGTGGAGTTATACCCCAGAGAGAACCGGAGTGGAGTTACACCCCAGAGAGAACCGGAGTGGAGTTACACCCCAGAGAGAACAGGAGTGGAGTTACGGTGTAGAGAGAACCGGAGTGGAGTTACACCCCAGAGAGAACCGGAGTGGAGTTATACCCCAGAGAGAACCGGAGTGGAGTTATACCCCAGAGAGAACCGGAGTGGAGTTACACCCCAGAGAGAACCGGAGTGGAGTTACACCCAAGAGAGAACAGGAGTGGAGTTACGGTGTAGAGAGAACCGGAGTGGAGTTACACCCCAGAGAGAACCGGAGTGGAGTTACACCCCAGAGAGAACCGGAGTGGAGTTACACCCCAGAGAGAACCGGAGTGGAGTTACAGCGTAGAGAGAACCGGAGTGGAGTTACAGCGTAGAGAGAACCGGAGTGGAGTTACAGCGTAGAGAGAACCGGAGTGGAGTTACAGCGTAGAGAGAACCGGAGTGGAGTTACAGCGTAGAGAGAACCGGAGTGGAGTTACAGCGTAGAGAGAACCGGAGTGGAGTTACAGCGTAGAGAGAACCGGAGTGGAGTTACACCCCAGAGAGAACCGGAGTGGAGTTACGGTGTAGAGAGAACCGGAGTGGAGTTACGGTGTAGAGAGAACCGGAGTGGAGTTACGGTGTAGAGAGAACCGGAGTGGAGTTACAGCGTAGAGAGAACCGGAGTGGAGTTACAGCGTGGAGAGAACCGGAGTGGAGTTACAGTGTGAAGAGAACCGGAGTGGAGTTACAGTGTGAAGAGAACCGGAGTGGAGTTACAGCTCAGAGAGAACCGGAGTGGAGTTACAGCGCAGAGAGAACCGGAGTGGAGTTACAGCGCAGAGAGAACCGGAGTGGAGTTACAGCGCAGAGAGAACCGGAGTGGAGTTACACCCCAGAGAGAACCGGAGTGGAGTTACACCCCAGAGAGAACCGGAGTTGAGTTACACTGCCGCAGGGTTCAGGAGTTTAACTGTGTGAGGAAAAACAATGACTGGCAACCTGTCAATTCTTCCTCCATCCAGTACTGAGATTGTGTCGCACAGTGATCTTGTAATATAAAATGCACCCACACGCAGAGGATGGGTAGAATGTGTGTGTGTGTGTGTGTGTGTGTGTCACGCACAGTTAAAGCAAAGGGTGCCCAAACAGGTTCCGGAGGTGCAGAGCGAGTCAGGACAGTTGCACAGAACAGCATGTTCTGCAGCAAGTTAGACATGCGTGTAACACCCTGCACCATGAGGCTTCAATCAGCGCTGCAATAAAAAGACAGCATCAGGCCACACCCCCTTCGTGCATGTCTGTTAGCATGATGTACAGTGTGATCATGAAAAGTATAACGACTATACTGTCACCGAGCTTTCAGTGCATTCTTTCATTCTCGATTCTGATTGGTCAGGAGGTGTTAATTTTTCTGTAACAGCGGCACATGATTATATAAATATCAATGCTCTCATTCGAATACATTGCTATTTCGACAGTAACAGCGAATTGACAGAAACTTGCACGGCGGACGCTGCACAAAATCAAAGTCTAATAATGAATGGATTCAAAATGGTATATTCATTGATATGGAGAAGTTTTCTGTAAGGAGATTTAATTTAATTTAACATTTTTGGAAGGAGTCTCCAGTGTCAGCAAATTGTCGACACCAGGACGATTTCTTCAGGACGGAGGACGTGGCATTTTGCGGTCAATCTATAACATGAGAAGCTGCTTTATAATGTCTTACTAACTTCAACAGAGAGGAAAAAGAGACGCTGGTGAGAGAACGATTGTTTACAGCGGCAATAACATAAGTGAGAACAGGAAAATAAATAAATAAATAAATAAATAAATAAATAACTATGCATGTGACTTTAATTTGATATAAGAGGAATGAAGCAAGTGTCTCTAACCGTGTTAAACCTCAAGGCAGGCGTCACAAAACATTAACTGTAAGGGTGCTGATAGAAAAAAAAAACTGCACCACTTAATAACCATGCTTAAATGAAACTATGCAATATCCCTGAAAGATTATTACAATGAATATCATACCTCAAAGAATATCATTTGTTACATGTGTTAATCTGTTTATACAGTATATAATTTTCTGCTCATTTTTATGAAGGGTGCCAAAAATTCTGGATGTGGCTAAAATGATTAGGTCAGGATATATATAGATAGATAGATAGATAGAGTCAGGATACAATCAAGATACAAGACACAGGATATATATATATATATATATATATATATATATATATATATATATATATATATATATATATATATATATATATATATATATATATATATATATATATACACAAAATGAATATATAGGATACAATCCAGATACAAGAGACACAGACAGGAGTGAATTTCTAGGCTCCTTTAAAAACATTTTCCAAATGAATGAACGGGAATGTAAAGAGGAAGAGGATTGTGAGAGGAAAAAGGTTTCCGCATGAGCACTCTTACTCCAGAGCAGAGCAACGGGTCATGGAGAAAGACATACAACACGAGTTTTAATCAGAGTTAATCTGCAAATAAAACAAAAAAGAAATATGTTCAATTACAGTAAACGGGTTGATGTTCGTTCAGTTTTAGTGGAAAACGCTACAAATTTAAAAGATTTAAAAATACACATTTACCCAGGTGTAATCACACGGCTACAAAACGGTCACACTGTGCTTTCTGTGTCAGGAAATCTGGCTGCACACACACACACACACACACACACACACACACACACACACACACACACACACACACACACACACACACACACACACACACACACACACACACACACACACACACACACACACACACACACACACACACACACACACACACACACACACACACACACGGCGGATGTTCATTTTCGCAGCACGCCTCTGTCCCACATCCCAGCTCGAATCTCAGGAAGCAGATGGCTCCTCTGCCCCTTCCTGTCCTACACACCGTTCCCACAATCCAGATGAAAGTGAGAAAAAACCACACCAAGATTAGCGATAGTGGAGAGAACACACACAAAAACAGTTTATATTACTCTACTGTACTCTGCAGTACAGCTGTGGCCAAAAGTTTTGAGAATGACACAAATATTAATTTTTACAAAGTCTGCTGCCTCAGTTTTTATGCTGGCAATTTGCATATACTCCAGAATGTTATGAAGAGTGATCAGATGAATTGCAATTAATTTCAAAGTCCCTCTTTGCCATGAAAATGAACTTAATCCCAAAAAAACATGTCCACTGCATTTCAGCCCTTCCACAAAAGGACCAGCTGACATCATGTCAGTGATTCTCTCGTTAACACAGGTGAGAGTGTTAATGAGGACAAGGCTGGAGACCACTCATGTGTGGGGTTGCTTCTCAGCCAAGGGAGTGGGCTCACTCACAATTTTGCCTAAGAACACAGCCATGAATAAAGAATGGTGCAAAAACATCCTCAGAGAGCAACTTCTCCCAACCATCCAAGAACTGTTTGGTGATGAACAATGCCTTTTCCAGCATGATGGGGCACCTTGCCACAAGGCAAAAGTGATAACGAAGTGGCTCGGGGAACAAAACATCGACATTTTGGGTCCATGGCCAGGAAACTCCCCTGACCTTAATCCCATTGAGAATTTGTGGTCAATCCTCAAGAGGCGGGTGGACAAACAAAAACCCACAAACTCTGACAAACTCCAAGCATTGATTATGCAAGAATGGGCTGCCATCAGTCAGGATGTGGCCCAGAAGTTGACTGACAGCATGCCAGGGCGAATTGCAGAGGTCTTGAAAAAGAAGGGTCAACACTGCAAATACTGACTCTTTGCATAAACTTCATGTAATTGTCAATAAAATCCATTGACACTTATGAAATGCTTGTGATTATACTTCAGTAACAGTTAGTAACATCTGACAAAAAGATCTAAAAACACTGAAGCAGTAGACTTTGTGAAAATTAATATTTGTGTCATTCTCAAAACTTTTGGCCACGGCTGTACAATGGATAAAAATAATAGTCACGATTATTTCACACAACATTGAACTTAAAATGATGCATCCTCATTATTCAGCCTTAATTCGGTTTGACAATGGAAATGATCAGCCTTATTATACACATACTTATGGTTTTGCTGTTTGTATTTATATCAGGGTAGGAGATGTTTGTTTAACATTTATGGAAGGAGTCTCCAGTGTCAAGGCTTTGTACCAGTCTCCGTAAAGCTGTAACTAAGTTCTCCTCAATGTGAAAGGGAATTTCTGCTTTCCAGTTTCTCGTAACATGACAAGCTGCGTTTGAGGTGAGAAGAAAACAAAAAAAAACGAGATGCTGGTGAGGGAACGATTGTTTATATGTATTATAGCGTAACTGATAACAGGAACTAACTTGTTTTGCGATCGTTCTACAGCATTCAGTTGAACTAGAAATGGATGAAAAGTAGGACGCTTCGCACTGGGCCTCATCACACCACCCTGTCGTTGATTGTTTTCCTCTCACAGCACATCCTCGAGTGTTTTAATCCTCATTTAATGATGTGGCTCTACTCTATATGGTTGTGTGTCTTAACAATGTTCATTTCATCTTTCATCCTCTGTCTCATGCTGACCACCACATCAGTTATGAAGGCACCATCATGAAGCTTCAACACCTGGTGTACACACACACACACACACACACACACACACACACACACACACACACACACACACACACACACACACACACACACACACACACACACACACACACACACACACACACACACACACACACACACACACACACAGTTTCTCTCTGTGCTCAGGAGGCTGGTGATGAGGAAAGGGGTAAATAATTAAGCTCACTCTCTCTCGGTCTGTTTTTCCAGCAGATGTTGGAGCCATACACACTCACACTAAGCGGAAGACTTCTCTATTCACTGCATCTGTACTGTATTTGTGATTACCACAGACACAAATGTTGAAATATTTTCAATTTCTGAGAAAACGCTCACTCAAAGCTCACGTACATTGGAAGTGAAAACATTTATGCAAAATTTATAAACACTAAATTGCTATAACGCATCATTTTAGAGATTTTTCATTTTTTTGTGGTTATGCAGTACCAGCGTAGTCGTGTAGCTCTGACTGTGAGGGAACAACATAAGTGATAAGAAGGACTAACGTGTTTTGTGGACATTCCACAACATTAAATAAATGTAGCTATAAAAGGCTACAAAGTATGCCATGTTCTTTAATAAATAAAAAATGTTCGCAAAACTGTCGGCCGTGGTAATGGTATAAGAGGAAAAACACCCTCCAGGGCATGCTGTTATAAGAAAATAATCAACGTTGGGATGGTAACAGTAACTCTGCTTCATGACAGGCTGCATTTCACCACCCTAATGTTGATTCATTTCCTATAATAGCACAGCAAAATGTTTTATTCCTTAATTATAAGTACGGTATAAGTGAGTAGGGCTCACTTACAGAGATATTGTGATATCACAATTTTAGATTGTTTTTTTTTTTTTTTTTTTAATAATAACAAAATGACTGGAAGCAGCTGATTTGATATTATTTTTTTTTTAAAAATCTTTGTAAAACAGATTTTTCTGCACAGCTTTTTCGGTGTTAAATGTTTTTTAAACATTTATTTTAATGAATAATTTTTTAAAAATGTTTACAGATTTTTCTATACAGATTTTCAGTGATAATTTTGAATTGATTTTTATAAATAAAAATGTCATTTTTCTAATGTACATTTTTTTTGGTAGGTATCAAATAACAAATATCAAACATTTGTTTTTTTTAAATGCAATACAACACTAGTGTATAATTATTCATAAACCTATATATTGCGATACACGTTGTTTAGCTGTTTATAAGCGAGTATAAGTAGCTAGGTTTCCTGTTTTTGTTCACAGCACAAGGAAATGTGTCGAGGTTTTTGATAAAGAAGAAAAAAAAATGCTGCCGTGTTCCTTTAAGAGCGCAAACACACCAACTCGGACCACCATAAGAGAACTGGACAAAATGATCTCAGAGCAAAGTGTGAAAAATCTTCAGTCTGAATCACGGCCTAAAGCAACGCCACTTACACACACACACACACACAAACAAACCAACGTTAACGCTGTGCTGTTACATTAGACATTTGGGTCAAACATCAACCAAAGAAGGTTGGGGAAAAAGCGCAGTGCTGGGAAACAGCGGTCATATTTGGTAAAGGACCGCAGAATAACACAGTGAGCTAACGTTTCACCCTCGGTTTCGGTTTGAACACAGAAGAAAACAGAGGGATAGAAAAACACAAAACAAAACATTTAACTAACACTTTGTACACATGCCACATGTCGCAATGCTGTTTTTCTTTGAGGACGATCAAGTTCTAACTCGTCTGTCAGCCATTTCCACGTGTGACACACCGCATCATTAGAACGTCACTCAAATCCCTCGACTATGTCAGATTCACTGAAAACTACATGACACATCTGTCGGTACTCATTCACAGCTGTTTGATGAACATCCGGCCGCTTTGAACACCCCTTCAGAGGGACGAGAAAACAAGAGCAGCAACACTGAGTTCATTCGGTCCATCATGCTGGAAGTAAAGTGGTGCACTAACACCCATTAACGTGCGAGTTAGAGACCACGGGAAGTTCAGAGGGTCTGAATAGCTAACCTGGGCGTCTTACGTCAGTGAGCTGTCCCGTCTGAACTCTCTCCCACTTCCCCCTGTTTACCTGGAGGTCTGTATGAATCCCCCTCTCCGACCCCCACTCGTGAGCGGCTTTGATCGTGAACTAGCGGCTCTGAACCGTTACAAGGCCGGACGAATTCACTCAAAGCATTCCTGAGCTTAATAGGTCACTACACTAATAGCTGATGTGCAGGGGGAGGACAGGTGTGTGTGTGCACTATCTGTCAGGAGCTGACACTCCAACCATGAGAGCAACTCAACTAGGGGGGGAAACAATGACTAGTGTTAGCTATATGCGCCATACTATGTACGAAACACATCAGTATAACATACAGTTGGGGTCATAAGTTTATATAAACCTTGCAGAATCTGCAAAATGTTAATTAAAAAAGAGGGATCATAAAAATAGCATTTAGTTCTGCCCTGAATAAGCCATTTCACATAACAGATGTTTACATACAGTCCACAAGACACAATAATAACTGAATTTACACAAATGAACCAGTTTAAAAGTTTACATATGCTTGATTCTTAATACTGTGTGTCGTCACCTGGATGATCGACGACTGTGTTTATGTTTTGTGATAGTTGTTCACGAGTCCCTTGTTTGTCCTGAGCAGTTAAACCGCCCACTGTTCTTCAGAAAAATCCTCCAGGTCCTGCACATTATTTGGTTTTCCAGCATCTTCTGCATATTTGACCCCTTTCCAGCAGTGGACTATATGATGTTGAGATCCACTGAGGACAACTGAGAGACTCGTACACAACTATGACAAAAGGTGCAAACATTCACTGATGCTCAAGAAGGCAACACGATACATTAAGAGCCGGGGGGGGGGTAAACTTTTGAACAGGATGATGTTAACTTACGAATACTCTTTAGCTTTAGTGTTATCGATGTTAGAGAGTGAACGACGTGACCGAGCATCACTGCACCTAACGCAGCATAGCTCTGAATCAAGTAAGGGGCTTTACATGGCCAGTTTTAGTTCACCTAATGACTTCCATTTCACACATGTAGCTGAAGTAATTAACACCAGGGTGTGTTATGTACCGTGGCTAAATACCGCACATAAAAAAAATGCCACACACACACACACACACACACACCTGAAAAGCCTATACTGTATAATTACCGTGTCATTTGTGATTGGTTCATTATGATCCATGGAAATATACAGTATGACGACAGAACAGAGAGAAAGTGAAGCTGATATATGGGATAAACTGATGAGATCCATGAAAACAAGGCAGCTGTGTACCACCCAAACCCTTTTTTTTTGTCTCCATATCAATCACTGAGACAGAAATCAGGAAAAACCGAATCAACTAGCTGAAAAAAGGCAGATAGAGGTCTCTAAACGATGAGATAAGAAGGGAAACGATGGGCGACGAACACAAACCGGCTCCTCCACTGATTTCCAGGAAGAAGTCCCATGACTTTTCAAATTAACGTATAGTTCAAGCACGTTCGCGTGTAACCTTTACCTCTGATAATTACAGAGCCTCGACTCTCGGTACACTCCCTCCGTCTCTCTCTCGTACACACACTAATAAAACACGCGTGACGGTTGCGCTGCCAGCGATCTTCTCCTGCCTCCACTGTAACACACAATACACAGCAGGAAAACACACAAAACCACCAAGATGTAGATGTTCGCCAATAATCAGTTGGTCGATATATCATGATATTCATCATATTGATTAGAGTGATGAGATTTGGTGACCTCTTGCTCACAAAATGTCCGGATAAGCGAGTAACAGTTACCTTT